>JAGDYQ010000097.1:3938237-4020001 GCA_021962125.1 Bulinus truncatus
ATGAGCTTGTATTTTTTAGAGCATTTTCGAAAAAAAATGCTCTATTGTCCCCGTTTTGTCTGTGTGTCTGTCATCACCCTAGATCTCAACAACCATAAGCTCTAGACCCATGATGTATATATCATTTTGTAGGTCTTGGCCTGCCAAGAAATGACTTTTGTCCGTTTCGCGATCTGACCTCTGAGGGCTGGACAGAAGTGTTTTTACCGTTTTTTACTATATAAGCTATATTAATAATTATGTCATTTTCATTGCCCCATTCTACACCTTATACGTTCAATAACCCATTCATTTGGTGCGAAATAATGCAGCACGTAGTTTCACCAAGATTGACGTCACACGTGTTCTGCGCAGTAGAGTATTTTTTCTTCAGTCACAATAATTTTATTTTCGAAAAATACTTAAGAAACTCGTCAAATCATAATGAAATGGTAAGAATATTGCATTGTCATTGGGTTGTGAGCAATACTGAAAGTATCAGAGCTATATCTTTTCGGAAAGTGGTCTAAAATTGGTGCCGAATTCCGTTACTGTGTACTATATTTAGCACCAGTAATTTCCCTTGATTTGGACAAGATTGTGACCTATTCGCCATACATATTTAATTTTATTTATTAAGAAACTCATCAAATGAAATAGTAAGCTTGTGTTCTGAGTTTAATTGAAAGTATCAGAGCTATGCAACAATTGTCGGAGTTTTCGGACGATCAAATGACTACAATTTCGAATGTTTTCAGTTATGAGTCCTATTTCAGTGACCACAAACCACTTGTAGTTAGATTTAAGAGAAAATAAATTATTTTCAGATATAAAGCAACGTATTTTTAATATTATTTTACAGATATATGCATTACACAATTGAATTTATAAACATTTTCAAAATTTACAAATATTTACTCAAAGCTAACATACGTACTGGTACATAACACGAAAATGCGCTAACACGTCCTGTGTCCAGAATGGAACAGGCTTAATTGCTTGTTTATATAAGTGGTATCTAATTGTGCCTTCTGTATTTTAGCCTTTGGTGTTTGTGCGATTGGTTGTGTTTGTATGTGGCTTGTCTTAATTGTTCGTATATAGGTTTACAATGTGTATTTAACTTTGTTGTTTTACTAACATCCATGAAATCACATTTGTTTAACGGCTCGTTTGTGTTTATTCGTTTAAATATGCATGTGTATCTTGCAACTATACGTATGGATATGTATATGTGTTTGTGTTTAAATTTACGAGTATATGTGTTTGTGTTTATATTTACGAGTATGTTTATGTGTTTTGTTTATATGTGTAAATTGTTAAGTTTGTTTGCAGTGGCTTAAAGCAGGCTTAGGCGGTCCACACCGGACGGCACTTACTTTAGCACACCATAAAGGGGGGGGGGCAGCATTTTCATCACTGAAGTATTTATGTTTATTTAATACTAGATCAAAGGCCCGGTACCCGGACCGGCGAGTGACTCCTTATAATTGAGTTGCATCCCTTTGACCATCTTTACAAATTCCCCAGTCTATTTTTAATCGCGGAATTAATCACACGTACGTACGCCAGGGAAGCTGATTATGTATTAGATTTATACCATTATGATCCTGTGGTCTGTTGGCGTCTGCGTTTTTCCAGAATAACTCATAGACGTCATGTACACGAACCTCTCTTGGAATAGAATCATTTCACACGCGACAAAATCATTTTAGATAACAATTGTTGCCGCCTCTTACTGAGTTACTACAATCAAGAAAAAGGTTCTCAAAATAGGGTACCGTGACCCACGAGGTCATTTAAACTGGGTCACCAAGAATTTCAATAAGTTTATCGGGAAATATATGCAACTTATTTCATCATTTAGTTTTACTATCCAGGTGGATCAGAACATAATGAAAAAGGTTTCTTAGTGGGTCGGGGGTTACGCCAAAGTTTGAGATCCACTGCATCGTGCCTGAAGATGAAATACTACACGAATGTACGTATCTCCGTTAACCGTGTACATGACTGGTTATCTGTGGTATCTGGTGTATTGATCTGTATCTTTTTTTTCACTCTCAGGATTCTGTGTGTGTGTGTGCGTCCACGGATGTATCTGTTTGAACCAGAACAGACCGAACTATTAAGTTAACTGGTACCAGACATACTTTACTCAGACGAGACCTGATTAATTATTCACCCCACCTAAGAGGTCAAATCAATAAATCACCAGATCTGATTGTTTATTTCGATGGGGAAAAAATATATATGTAGTTAATTTATTGTGCTCCCAGAAAAAAAAACTTTTAGTGTTTCGAATCTGACATTTAGATAACTTAAGTTACCACAATAGACTAATTGATGTGAGTCATTTTCTGAATTTAACTTTTAATTAATAACATTTCTGTTTGAACCAGATGGCTTTGAAAAACTAAACATTGATATTTTATAACTCAACAGTTTTTTGCATTTCTGTGATGTATTTTTTACAAAATGGCTGAGCTTTTCTTAAGTCTTTTGAGGCCATAGCAGAAATGAGGTTATGTTGCTCAAGTACTTGTACTTGAGTATATTTTTGGAGTATTTGTACTCTTACGTGTACCTGCACTTTCGAAACTTTGTAGGTAAACTCTTACTTGCAATTATAACAATTACGTAAACGCTTGGTCAGTACACCTCTAGGCCCTCGGTAAAGACTTTGTCAGTTCACCTCTAAGCTCTCGGTAAAGGCTTGGTCAGTACACCCCTAGGCTCTCGGTAAAGACTTGGTCAGTTCATCTCTAGGCTCTCGGTAAAGGCTTGGTCAGTACACCCCCCTAGGCCCTCGGTAAAGGCTTGTTCAGTACACCCCTAGGCCCTCGGTAAAGGCTTGGTCAGTACACCCCTAGGCCCTCGGTAAAGGGTTGGTCAGTACACTTCTATCCACTGGGCTAAGGCACATATGGGGGGCTCTTGGCCCCCTTATAATTTTTAAAAATAATTTATAAAAGCCCTATCCTTGTAAGTGATATCAGAAGACGTCTAAATATAACTCCCAACAGTGTCAGCTGTAGGATGGGAGGCTAAAGCAATCCGCCTTATTTGCCTGTCAATAAGAAATAATTCTTTAACTAGTCTCTGCTGTTAATTTTTTTTTAATATGCGGTGTTCATTTTTTTATGTAATACGAAATGTTAAAAAAACACCTTTACAAATAATGAACTATGTATTAAATCTATTATTCATATTAATTTATAGGTGAGCACCAGGGTTGTTAATATTGCAATATTGTATTGGTATTGGCAGTATTGCCAATACTTTTTTAAGTATTGGTACGATATTGCAATACTTCTTGAAATTTGATATTGGTATTGGTATTGCCAATACTTATTTTTGATATTGGTATTGATTTTTAACCAATACTTAAAGCAATATTCAATAAGTTCTCTACAACATTGGTTGTGAATAAAGCTGAATATAATACATTTTTCTTTGGTGTCGCCATCTTTCGAGTGACATTGCCAAGCAATTTTTGAATGAGACTGAGCAATGAATGATAATAGAAATCATCGAGTATCAACTATCAAGTTCTACATTTTTACAATCAACATTATCTACATAAGAAATTAAAAATGAGTCAGCTGGTCATCAGACACTATGTTCCAACAGTTTGAGTTTTGAGTTATCAGTGATAAAATAAGAACAAGCTTATCACAGTTGAGCAATGTTCTTGTTTAATTTCAAAAAGACCCTCATTTCAAGGAATTTTTGCATTCTATTTCGCCTCCTAGTGGTTAACATTCCACACATAGAAAAGATTCGTTCTACGTATGCCTGCGAAGCAGGTGCCGTTAACAAATACTCAGCGATTTTTGACAGTTTGCTGTAAGATGCTTTTCTGTTGTGCCAGAATACCAGAGAATCCGTTGTCGTTGTACAAGTATTCCTGTCTGTAGTGTCTGTTATATACCGATTCAACTGACATTGTACAGTGTCCTGACTTCTAGATGCAGTTGGTGATGAAGTTAAGGCATTTTTGACAAGCCGGGTAGCGAGAAACTTCAACCTTTGCAGTGCTGGAGGAGGTGAAGATAAACCAGGTTCCAATGGAATCTCAGATGAAGATGAGGATGACTCTGAACCAATTAGTGTATAGATGATTATTTTTGCAGCATTTAAAAGTGGTGACAAGTCAGGTGAGAAAAGAACATCAGCAAGGCTAGGATCAAGTAGGCATGCAGCAGCAGGCAAAGGATTAAAACTGATACATTCAGGATTAAAAATGAATTCAAATCTGCTTCTAAAATCACGCAGAAGCTTGCTTGTTAGGATCTTCGGTGCTGGGGACTGTTCAAGATGACATTCCAGATTTACCAGTGATGGGATGATAGTAGACAGTGATTGGGTGTCGGACTGCAGAATATCCGTCTGTACCGCAAATGGTTCCAGCAGGGTGACAACCTCTTCAAGCCTCAGCCATTCACTTGGAAGCAAGGAATCCATGCCTGCAATATGCCAGAAAGATAAAACTTCAATGGGAGATTACCCAAAAGAAAGTCTGTTACCCAGTTTGTCAAGCATAAATTTTAGTTTAAAACTTGAAATCACAATGATGGAATTTACAAAATGTCAGAACAAACAAAAAAGACAGAAGTTACAGAACAAACAAAAGTAATATTATACAAAGAATTACAAGATACATTCCTTACCAAGGCCAGTCAGAATCTCGTTTACTGCGTTCTTGGTTGTGATTAAACGTTTGATCATGGTATATGTGCTGCTCCACCTTGTGACACAGTCAGAAATAACTGTTTTTCCACAAATCTTTATTAACTTCTCTGTAGCAGCACCTGATTTTCTGATGCGACTGACGAGATTACGAGTCTTGGCTAGCAGGACATCGTAATGGCTGTAAACTGGTTTGATTATGAGCTGTAAAGTATGTGCCAAACATGCCAGCCGTTTTAGCGGCACGTGTTCTGGAAGATCAAGTTTGTCTTCCTCGTTTATATTCTCAGGAGCATGGCCATCATCACCATCTGAACTTTCTGAAGTGTTACTGGTTTCAACTTCTTCATCCTCAACGTCGCTTTCTGACACTTGGTTATCATTTTGTTCCTGAAATAAGACGAACATATAACCTTGAACAATTATCTACAATTTACTATGAACCCAGATTTTTTTCCATTTCATCAGTTCAATAATCAATACTGAAATTTTTGTGAGTAAATTGACCACGAAAACAAAAGAATCTATCACCAAAAGAAGAAGTACTTTACCACTTAAGCTGATCTCAAAATTTATAAACACAAAAACAAAATCCACAATTATTCGGAAATGGAAATGAAGTAAAATGCCGCATTACCTGGTGCTTCTTTTGCAATATGGTAACAGCCTTTACTATATTTGTTCCATTATCGCATATGACCAATAAAACTTTCTCAGGAGCTATATTCCATAATGTGAGACTGCTGTCAAGACATGCTGCCAGTCTTTCACCGGTGTGAGGATGTTCAATCTCGGTCAAATTCAAAAAAGCATGAATCGGAGTAGACGTTTCTGGGTCAAAAACATGCTGAAATTCCAACGAATGAAGATGACAATCCTGGCTTCGACCATCCATCAAGGCATATGGTTATCCAGCGTGCTCGATCAAGTAAGGCCCTTATGCAAACCGACTTCAGAGTGAACTGTTCAGTAAATTTCTTGTTCATTGTCGACGACGCTAGAAAGCAATAAACATAAATATCTTAAAGAACAGTGGTGGCTAATATTGTGACATTGTTTATTTGACAAAGTCCATAGTTAACTTTTAAAAAAAATTACAGCCAAGCCAGAAACTAAGATATGTATAAGATATAAGCTATGTATAAAGCTGTTCATAAAGAATATGAAATTATGAATTTATGAACTGCTAAGTACTTAACACTTAAAAACTAACCAGGAAGAAGGAACTTTGGATCAAGTGTTTTAATCATGTGTCTGAATGACGGCTTGTCAACCACTGTGACCGAATAGCAGGTGTCTATCAACATGTCCATCACACTGGACAAACGCTGTTGATACTCCTGCGACTCTGTTGACCAGGATACGATTTTACGTTGAACGCAATCAGCCAATGTCTGAGTCGCATATTTGCAGACCGTCGTTTTCTTTGGTTTTGTCTTTAATGATCTCGCCTCGGTTGCTTTAACATACTGCTCATACTCCTGCTTATGTAATCTGCGGAGATGCGACAGCATATTTGTACTGTTTTTACCCGCCAACAAAGCACCACACTCGCTATTAGTCTTCTCAATAACAGCTTTACATTTCACTTTCCCTTCCTGCTCCATATATGTAAAGTAATCCCACACCAGACTCTCCTTCTTTCTTCCAGCTAACATCTTTGATAATGAACTCATTGTCCTCAAAAACAAACTTTACTCGTCCAAAACAAATATAAATCGAGTAAATAAACCGGCGAAAGTTTTTGAACCGGAAGTAACCGATCATGAAGAAATGCGATTCTTTAGCGCTTTTTACTACAATACAAAATACGGATTTTGACGGAAATGACTGGACGAATGCGTCAATACGAAAACGCGGAATTCGGCGCAAATGGCGGAACATATTCCACGCGATATTCGTTCAATAATAATTTTCGTTATTATTACTATTCTATTCATGAAAAGTAATTTTCATTTTCTATTCTATTACCGTTCTCAAAATAATTTTGTTCTTATTTTCGTTATCGTTAACGAATTTCAATAATTTTCGTTCTTATTCTTATTCTCGTTAACGTAAATATCACTGGTAGCAATGAGTATTGACCAGTGAGTACTCTAAGTAAATTGATTTCTATGGAATTTGCTATTCTTTCCAAGCTTTTTTCCGGTTGCATTAAATAATTTTCTTGAGTGTTTATTGTTATTTGCAAAGTATCGTCAGGCAGATCACTTGAGTATGCTTTTGGTAACACCTGGTGAAACCCGGTGGAATTCAATGTATGATGTTGTCACCAGAGTTTACAACATTCTCTGTGTAAGTGACATGGAAGTTGTTGACAAACTTTGTGATGAACTACAGCCTGTACAGAAAACATTTGTTAAAGAGTATGTTGCTGTTATGAAGCCTGTTTGCTGTGCACTATATATTTTGCAGGGTGAAACTAAAAAAGACATTGGACTTGGTTTCCTTTTACCAGCACTTGTCGTGATGAAGACTCAGTTAAAAGTGTTTCTTGATCAAGGAAAGAATGATCGGCTCATAATTTGTTCTACATTAGCTTCGTGTCTTTTTTGCATGCCATCGATAGAAGATTTGCAAACATGTTTGACAGCATTGATGCTCAGCTGGCATTCGTTGTACATCCCAAATTCAAGTTGGACTGGGTGGATGATGATTTGCAGCGTTCGCATCTTATTGAAGTACTGAAGAGACGCGTTTCACAACCACTGATGTGAATCAAGAAATTAATAATTACTTGGCAGACACTTCAGACATTATTGCATCATTGGATGCCTATTCACATATCCGTAAAATATAAATATACCTGAATACAGGACTTCCTTCAAGCGCTGCTGTTGAGCTTGAAAGGCTGTTTTCATTAGGACAGCGGTCGGGGAACCGGGGTAAATGACCCCAAATGGGGTAAAAATGAAATTTTTGGCAGTAAAAATGAAACTTTTGTGAGTAAAATGTATATATTTTTAATTTGCTATGGGGTAATATCAACTTACATAAAAATATTTTTGGGGTAATGATTAAAAAAAAATTCCCCGACCGCTGCATTAGGAGGACGGAGTATTTTCCCCTCTTCGTTCACGACTGAGCAGTGCGCATTTTGAAATGGTTACTTTTCTTTGCCTGGCTAAGTGGTAACTGCAAGTTAGGTGGCGTTACCCTGTGAACTCTACTGGAATTCATCGTTAGTTTTCCAGATGTAATGCAATCCACTGACTTAATCTGACTGCTTTTACTATAGTGTGATGTTTAACTGTTTAAGTATCATTTGCTTTTCTATGACAGTCATTTGCTTCATCCATCCATCCATCCATTGATTCATTCATTCATTCACAATATGTGTACATCATACATATTAAAAATCTTGTTGCTAAAGGACGTTAAGGTATGCCGACTTATTTAATAGTAGTTTATTATGTTGTCAAAGACATTTGGATGCTTTGGGGGAAACTGATGAAGCAAGTGTTAACTATTGAATAAAATTTGGTTAAAATACATCATCTAAATTAGCCAAAAATGTTGTTATCGTTTATCGATGTAAGTGATATAGAGCAATGAATTACGTATTTGCGTTTTATTCATCGAATGACCCAAATATTGGTATTGGTATTGGCAATAATAAATAAATATTGGTATTGGTATTGCAATACTGGTTTTAAAATTGTATTGGTATTGGTATTGCAATACTGGTTTTAAAATTGTATTGGTATTGGTATTGCCAATATTTTTTTTTAGTATTGTTAACAACCCTGGTGAGCACGACAATATGAATGAAAATAGTATTATTGATATTAATTTTTTTCATTCTTGGTCTATGCTACTATCAGGGGACGGATGGTCGTGCGGTAACGCGCTCGACTGTCGAGTTCCCGATATATCTCCCCATGCCTCCATGGTGGGGAAGAAAGAAGGGCACCATAAAAACCGTCCCATTATATGATCTAAGATATTTCATCTCATCCTTACAGGGGCTTCAAACACTATCAGAAAAAGCTACTGGCAGAGAAACATGTACTCAATGAAACATAAATTGTCAAATAGCAATGAGCCATACACACACACAAACACGTGGCTCCAATTCCATTGACCAGGTGTACCAATGCGTAGTAACGGCCCCTGACATAGACATCGCTGTCTCTCCTCAGACGTAGACATCGCTGTCTCTCCTCAGACGTAGACATCGCTGTCTCTCCTCAGACAAAGACATCGCTGTCTCTCCTCAGACATAGACATAGCTGTCTCTTCTCAGACATAGACATAGCTGTCTCTCCTCAGACGTAGACATCGGTGTCTCTCATCAGACATAGACATCGCTGTCTCTCCTCAGACGTAGACATCGGTGTCTCTCATCAGACATAGACATCGCTGTCTCTCCTCAGACGTAGACATCGGTGTCTCTCATCAGACATAGACATCACTGTCTCTCCTCAGACGTAGACATCGCTGTCTCTCCTCAGACGTAGACATCGCTGTCTCTCCTCAGACAAAGACATCGCTGTCTCTCCTCAGACATAGACATAGCTGTCTCTTCTCAGACATAGACATAGCTGTCTCTCCTCAGACGTAGACATCGGTGTCTCTCATCAGACATAGACATCGCTGTCTCTCCTCAGACGTAGACATCGGTGTCTCTCATCAGACATAGACATCGCTGTCTCTCCTCAGACGTAGACATCGGTGTCTCTCATCAGACATAGACATCACTGTCTCTCCTCAGACGTAGACATCGCTGTCTCTCCTCAGACGTAGACATCGCTGTCTCTCCTCAGACGTAGACATCGGTGTCTCTCATCAGACGTAGACATCGCTGTCTCTCATCATAGACATCGCTGTCTCTCCTCAGACGTAGACATCGAAGTCTCTCATCAGACATAGACATCGCTGTACATAGATATAGGGGTAGGGACTGTCCCTTTGTATTAACATTACAAAATATTGCGAGAAACACGCAATTCAGAACCACGACAACAACACGAGATGCGTACAAAAAAGAACAGAAGTTATGGCTGTATATTCAATTGATTACATGTATGTCAGCTGGATGACACATGTCAACTCACCGTACATGAACTATAAATTTTTTTTCCGGATATTATCTTCAGAGCTATCACGTGGACACTGCAGTGACGTCAGCACCGCCGCAACCTCTCCCCCCCTACCCCACCCATTACATGTTGATCGTATTACGGTAGAGACTAATTGAATGAACCTTACCTCAGGTTGCTTGTCACTTGTAGTCAGGGTAAACATCTGTCTGACAGTTTAAGAACGATATACCTCCCCCCTTTCCCTCCCTCATCTCCCCACCTCCACACCATCTACCTGGCTGTATAGAGTAACTTCCCCTGATTTCTCCCCACAGCTTGATTAGTTGCCATCTTAACGCCCACTCTTTTCATATTCCTATATAGCCTCGTTACACTCATGAATGGTGAAGTCCATATGCAATTAACTAAAGCCACAAACTGCTATTAGTTCTATGTACAAAATTTGAATTTTTTATCTTAAAAAAAAAAAAAATAAGTTAGTACAGCGGTCAAGTTAATAAAAGACAAACTGGTCGTCTGAAACCCAATATACATGTATTTACATAATTCAGGGCTAGATTTCTTAAGTCGCAATAGACATTCAGAAAAACAAAATCATTACAAAGTTGTTAATTACTGCCTGTGGTAACCTGCAAAAAAATGTGTCCTAATACAACTCAAATTTATTTTAAACACATTCTAACTCATAAATCTTTTACTTTGAGCAAAAATTTTGACCGAGAATTTGAAGGTCTGAACGTTATTTCGTATTTTCATGTTAATTATTTTTCCTTAGCTAATAGGTTTTTTTTATATAAGATTTACTCTCATGGATACTGTGGAGAAAACAAGTTTTACGTAATTTTCAACCTATTACTTTTGATGCTGGTTTCAAGCTTTTCCCCCGTTTTTATTTTACTTGGAAAGAAATATAACCGTAACTTGAACACTTTTTTTTTTTGGAATTCGAATACATTTCTGGAACAGATAAAATTGGGATTAAAAGATTTGACGGTATCTATATAGACTGACCGCCAATAGGATTGATCAGGAGAAGAGCAACGAGTCATCGTTAAATAAATCGATTATGTCAGCTGCTAAACTGAGCGGTCTTTGATTTTGTCTGGTGCAATAAATAAATAAAAAAAATATCGGCTCGATAGATTGAATGTACAGCAGATGATGGGGAGGGGGGAAGGGGGAGGGGGTGGGACGTAAATAAATTCTTCTGTCCAAAAAGGGGGTGTGCGTGTAACATGACGTCACCGATCAGTTCTGACAACTGATTCCACCGAGGTCAAAGTACATCTCGGTTGTCTCCCTTAAATTTATCTTCCCGTGTTTTGTGATATATAGGTATGTTTGTGAATGTGTGCGCGTGTGTGTATGACAACACAATCTCTTGTACTGTGGCACAGTTCGACCCAGATAGCAAGTTATTGCTTAGAATAAGTCATAGTCTATCACTGACACACACACACACAAACACACACACACCTAATGTAAAACGTATAAGATATTAAAGGGAATGATCCAACAACAAATTAGCGTCATAATTCAGGCAGAAACAACTTTTGATGAACTTCAAGGACATATTAAAAGTACTGTCGTGTTCACCTATCAATGCCTAATAAATTTTGTATCGAACTTTGATTTCTTTTGTTTCGCTATTTCAAGTGAGAAATTCTGTTTAAAAAAAAACAAATCTAACGATGGCAGTGGACAGACTCAGTGAGGCTTGGACCAACATTAAACGTATTGCATTCATCGGATTTATTACAGTGTTGATTGCTGGCGTAGCAAGGGATGGTTTTACAAGGTAATCTGATATTTTCTAACGACGGATTTTCAGATACTGACTTACCTTTATAAACTATACTAATTTACCTTTAAAACCTATACTAAATTACTTCTATACCTAATTCTGATTTATTTTATTTTAACTAATACTTATTTACTTTTATAAACAATATTTCCTGGTTTTTATCGATTTTGAAATTTAACTTTAATGTGCTATAGTTTGTAAAACGCGACCTTAGTTAAAGTGTCCAATCATGTTTAAAGTGTCCAATCATGTTTAAAGTGTCCAATCATGTTTAAAATGTCCAATTCTGTTTAAAATGTCCAATTCTGTTTAAAATGTCCAATCATTTTAATATGAACCCTTGCTATGTATTTATTGTTTTCAAAATCCATTGAGAGTGTTGTCGAAGTTTCCTTTTATAAAATTTAAGACCATAACTACAAACACCATAATGGGAACCACTGGTTCAGTTTACTGCAGAAATTGTTTTGTTGTGAAAAATAGAAACTGCATTTTTTTTTATTTAAATAATCACTGTGAGATATTTTGGTACAAATTAATTCGTTTTGATAAACAACATGAAGACAGGCTTTCACTCAAACATTCTTTTCATCTTTACTGGCTCCAGGCACCGGGACTTGCTCTGGTCTGTTTCATCTGACGTCTACATACGCCAGTGGACGGCGGTCACCATGTTCTTCAGACATGACGAAATACTTCTCTATATTGTAGGTGGGATCAGTTTACCTCCCGTAACAGTTCCTGTAAGAGTTAACCTCCCGTAAAAGTTCATGTAAGAGTTAACCTCCTGTAACAGTAAACTTCCTGCAACTATCGATTATTTTCAATAAGTACGCCTTAATAAGTCAATCCTAACTATTTATACCTATGATTGACACATTCACGTTTGATCTAAAAGGGGAATGATTAGGTCAATTCGTTATATTACAAGTCTTATATTTCTTATGTTTCATCATTTTAAAATTAGTTCCAATAATCACATTTCTTTTTAAAATTATAATTGTGTGGGATGAGTCATTAGAATACATGTTCCCTTATTAAAAAAAAATTAGAAGTACAAAATAATATTATGAATAAATACATCAATTATCAACGAAATGTTGTAACACAACAGTCCTGAGTTTTGTATAAATCTTAAACCGAATGTACCATGTAGCACTTCTAACAATATCTACCATTTGTGGCTCAATTTATATTGTATTTATTGACACTAATAACTATAAACATAACTTCCACTTGATTTTGCAGAACTAAACATAACAAACTAATTATCTCTTTTTTTGACCTGAACGAAAACTTGGGCTGTTAAATATTTGGGCTGGGTTTTTTTTATAAATTCTGACTAAAACCGCCCAACATAATTATCTCCCATTACGGAAAAGTTTTCAGGAATTTCTGTTTTCAACGGAACACCTAATTAATTCTGTCTGTTACTGTACGTCTGTTTTGTCTGTAGGTTCATTCATGCTTACGACCGCCGTGTTCTGGCTGGCTAACATTCTCTTCTTACTCTTGGACCTGACAGGCAGGCCTAAATGTTTGCTCACCTACAAGATTCAACCAGAGAAGAACCGACCAGTGAGTAGAAAAAAAACACAGCGCGCATGTATATAAATGAAATGAGCATAAAGATGTTGAATTTTAGATACAAGGTCCTGGAAGTATACAGTCTAATGGACATAATATGGAAAAGTAGTTACATAGAAGCCAATACAATTTATATAAATAGTTATATGAATTAAGCCTAAAGAATATTTTTTTTTACTTTTAATACATTTTTTTTAAAGTTGTTTTAATTTTCTTTTCATTGTATGATTTTTAGTATAAAAGTATTTCATTAGTTTGTGTTTGTAAGTTAATATAGAGCAGTATTATTAAGTGTTGAAGCTAGTTTGAAAAAATACAGACTAAATATTTTTTTGGTTGTATATTTTATTATACTTTACATTCAATTGCATGTGTTGGTACTGTGTTTAGGTATTATTAAAAACAGCACACAAATTAAATGACCCGTGTTTTACTTGAGAGTCCTTCATTTATTTATGCGATTTCCCTTTTCATATAAACATAAAAAAAGTAGCAAGCTCCTGGCTCCAAAATAATTTGATTAATTGACACGAACGTTTTGAAATAGTGTATTGTAGTCGAGAATGCAAAAAGGGTTCAAAATTTTCAAATCGATTGGGCTTCAAGAAAATAGTGATAATTACTTTCCATTTTTCAAAAAAACTCTGCTATATTTTTTCTTTCTATACCATTATTACTATATGAAAGTGTCAAGTCGCAGCAAGCTAATATAAAGTCTTATTGGGAAAAAGTTACTAGTCTATTTTAACCAGCAGTGCGACTATCTCCCAACAATAAGACAGTGGATGTGAACCTACAATCGTCACCCAGAGCCTCATCAGTCCGCACGCGACTAAAATATAACTTCCTTTAATTTTAACTGGAGTGTTGTCACTTTAATATAAATGAGTGTTGTCGTTGTTCGCCACCACTGATCTAACACATTGAATTGAGTGTTATTTTTATACATTTTTTTCCCCAAAGCTTTCTACAGCTGATCTCAAGAGAGCTATCAAAGTGGCCATGTTTAATCAAATCGTTGTGGGGATTCCCGTTCTGGCCACCATCGCTGCGCTGATGAGATGGAGGGGGTCCTGCTGGTCTGTGGAGGAGCTGCCGACCCTGAGCCGAACCCTCCTGGAGCTGGTCGTGTTCGCCCTGGTAGAGGAGTTCGGGTTTTATTACTCACACAGGTAGGCCAAACACTGGTCTGGTTCATTCGGTCTACTCACCCGTAGATGACAGTTTTGTAGTGTTTTTACTCCTTTGTGGTTTAATGACTTTGTAAGGTCACGCTGTACAAAAGATGCACACACACACATGCACATTGACAAACACACACGCACACGCACACTTGTAGATTTCGATTGAGATGTGAGATTTAAGGAAAAACAAGAGGAGTGAATTCGGTTTTCTTTGTCCGAACAACAAACTTTAATTTGAATGTTGAGTAAACATAATTAGCAACTAGACATAATAAACATAATCTAAACGAGAACAGAAAAAAATACAACAATATAAATAAAAAGAACAAATAAGGTAGAAGCAAAAATCGGTGTTACTTGTTGATACCTTCAGGCTAAGGCGTATTTAACGACGGGCGCACAAGGAGCGCTACTGGAACCCCTAGCTTGATAGGGGCTCAAGAATGGTAAGATTAACATGGAATTAATAGCCTACTCTATGTCAGTCTTGTTCTACACGGCACAATATTTTTTTTTCTGTTCCGGTGGCCTCAACAATGCTTATCTTACCTCTGCTTGTACGTATCAGTAGTTGGTAACATAGTTAGGTACAATTTGATGGTATCTGTAGTTAGTAACATGGTTAAGTACATTTTGATGGTATCTGTAGTTGGTAACATAGTAAGTATATTTTGTTGATATCAGTAGTTGGTAACATGGTTAAGTGTATTTTGATGGTATCTGTAGTTGGTAACATGGTTAAGTACATTATGATGGTATCTGTAGTTTAAAGACATATATTTTATAAATGTACAAAAGAAACATATATTTTATAAATGTTTATATATACGAAAGAAACATATATTTTATAAATATATATCAATAAAGTAAAAAATATATTTTATATATTAATATACATACGTTAAATACATGTTAATTTATGCTGAGCCGATTCACTGTCATGTGTTTTGTAACCTATCATAAAGAGACAACCAAACCTCTTGATTCACTGTCATGTGTTTTGTAACCAATCATAAAGAGTCAACCAAACCTCTTGATTCACTGTCATGTGTTTTGTAACCAATCATAAAGAGACAACCAAACCTCTTGATTCACTGTCGTGTATTTTGTAACCAATCATAAAGAGACAACCAAACCTCTTGATTCACTGTCATGTGTTTTGTAACCAATCATAAAGAGACAACCAAACCTCTTGATTCACTGTCATGTGCGTTATAACCAATCATAAAGAGACAACCAAACCTCTTGATTCACTGTCATGTATTTTGTAACCAATCATAAAGAGACAACCAAACCTCTTGATTCACTGTCATGTGCGTTATAACCAATCATAAAGAGACAACCAAACCTCTTGATTCACTGTCATGTGCGTTATAACCAATCATAAAGAGACAACCAAACCTCTTGATTCACTGTCATGTGCGTTATAACCAATCATAAAGAGACAACCAAACCTCTTGATTCACTGTCATGTATTTTGTAACCAATCATAAAGAGACAACCAAACCTCTTGATTCACTGTCATGTGCGTTACAACCAATCATAAAGAGACAACCAAACCTCTTGATTCACTGTCATGTGCGTTATAACCAATCATAAAGAGACAAACAAACCTCTTGATTCACTGTCATGTGCGTTATAACCAATCATAAAGAGACAACCAAACCTCTTGATTCACTGTCATGTGCGTTATAACCAATCATAAAGAGACAACCAAACCTCTTGATTCACTGTCATGTATTTTGTAACCAATCATAAAGAGACAACCAAACCTCTTGATTCACTGTCATGTGCGTTATAACCAATCATAAAGAGACAACCAAACCTCTTGATTCACTGTCATGTGCGTTATAACCAATCATAAAGAGACAACCAAACCTCTTGATTCACTGTCATGTATTTTGTAACCAATCATAAAGAGACAACCAAACTTCTTGATTCACTGTCATGTGCGTTATAACCAATCATAAAGAGACAACCAAACCTCTTGATTCACTGTCATGTATTTTGTAACCAATCATAAAGAGACAACCAAACCTCTTGATTCACTGTCATGTGCGTTATAACCAATCATAAAGAGACAACCAAACCTCTCGATTCACTGTCATGTGTTTTGTAACCAATCATAAAGAGACAACCAAATCTCTTCTATCCATATCCAGGCTCCTCCATCATCCACGCCTCTACAAGTACATCCACAAAAAGCACCACGAGTGGACGGCGCCCATCGGCATCGTGTCCATCTACGCCCACCCCGTGGAGCATGTCTTCGCCAACTTGGTTCCGCCAGGGCTCGGCCCCATCTTGATGGGCTCCCACCTCTTCACCGCCTGGCTATTCTGGGGGATCGCCATAGTGTCCACCACGGTTGACCACAGCGGCTACAGGCTTCCTATTTTCATGTCACCAGATTTCCATGACTACCATCATCTCAAGTGAGTATTGCGAACATGTCGAATGCCATGCCATGAAGCAATACATGAAAGACGACAGTTTTAGTCCAAAGTCAGGTTAATGCTTAAAATCCTCAGTTTATCAATAATTTTTTTAACGTTTTTATGTCCTAACTTTGACGTTTTTTGTATATTATTTTAATAAGACGTTTATAACACAATATTGCACTGAATTATTTTAAAGTTATAGCTTGTTTTTGTCAATAACACGAAAACAATCAACAAAAAAAAAGGAAAGTCAACGAAAATGAAGCAATTACATCCATTTAAAAAAAAGTAATTGAATTCGTTTTTTTTAAAGTCTAATTAAAGGAGAACTGAACACTTTATATAGAAGAACCGAACACTTTATATAGAAGAACTGAACACTTTATATAGAAGAACTGAACACTTTATATAGAAGAACTGAACACTTTATATAGAACAACTGAACACTTTATATAGAAGAACTGAACACTTTATATAGAAGAACTGAACACTTTATATAGGAGAACTGAACACTTTATATAGGAGAACTGAACACTTTATATAGGAGAACTGAACACTTTATATAGAAGAACTGAACACTTTATATAGAAGAACTGAACACTTTATTTAGGAGAACTGAACACTTTATTTAGGAGAACTGAACACTTTATATAGGAGAACTGAACACTTTATATAGAAGAACTGAACACTTTATATAGGAGAACTGAACACTTTATTTAGGAGAACTGAACACGTAGATGGTATTTATTTTTATAAACTCTAAACTTGGTTTATGGTAGAAAACGATGAGAGAAGAAAAAGTGGAGGGACAACTATCTTACTTCTGCGATTCTCTTTGGCGCGAAAATTAGCAGAGACAAAAACCGAGACAAATTAACGATTATTGAAGTAATCGAAATCCAAAGTTTTGACTAGTAATTCATTAAGTTCTGATCTTTTTTAAAAAAGAATCCGTTTGTAGTTATCAGCACTTGACACAAACTATAGAATACGTGTTAATCTTCTATGCCCAGGTTTAACACCAACTATAGTTTACTTGTTAATCCACTATATGATTCTATCTTCTATGCTTAGGTTTAACACCAACTATAATGTACTTGTTTATCTACCATATGATTGTGTCTTCTATGCCCAGGTTTAACACCAACTATGGTGTACTTGGAATTCTTGACCGTCTACACGGGACGGACGCTCTCTTTAGGAAACACACGGCAGCGAGTGACCCAGATGATGAGCTGAAGGATGCATAGTTGGACCTACAACTGTACTTGTTTCTAATTCAGTAAACCAAAGCTAACATTTGTACAGATTTAAAAGTAAAATGTAGATACAGATAGATGTACATTAAGATGTGTACACAGACCGTTGTGATATAAAATTGTGTATACTAAAATAAATGAAAAAATTTTTATTGAACCACATCGATTACACTCTGTGACTTTCTTGAACTAAGCAATGACATTTTTATTATTGGTATCGCAAATGTTACTCGACCAGCAAACTGGAATATTTTTTTTTCCGCCGACCAGCATGCGCGACTTGACGGACTCGGACTGCTTATTATTGCATATTTTTTGTTTTCGGGGCTAGGGTTAGGGTTAGGGCTAGGGTTAGAGTTAGGGCTAGGGTTAGGGTTAGGCTTAGGTTTAGGTTTAGGATTAGGGTTAGGAATAGGGTTAGGCGCAATATCTATAGCCGGATCCCGAAAAAAAATAATACGGAGTCCGTCTAGTCGCGCATGCGCACATCTATTGCTGGTTGGCGGAAAAAAAATAATTAATCCAGTTTGCTGGTTTAGTAACAACTGCGTATTGGTATTGAATTTTATAGGTTGTTCTATGTGTTAGTGTTACCCTAGCCAATGAAGAGAAATATTTTTAGTATAAAATGAGTCTGAGATATAACAACACTCAAAACAAGAATTAAACAATGAATAATACTGAGATAACGTGATGCAAGCATGACAGGTCCACAAACATGACAGGTCCACAAACATGATTATATTTTCCATGTCAACTAAAGTCACTGTACAAAATATTTACTACTTATTGAATTCATAAATCGAGAATGGCCAGTTTCTTTCATTTACAATGAGTCCCGTGTTCGATCCTCGGTGAGAACCAAGGGAATTTGTCCATGTGAAATTTAGTGTAAAGTCTCCCCAAGTTCACCCAGTTTTAAATAAATACTTGATATTAGTAGGTGAAGTAAAGATGGCTGGGCATTGTGCTGACTATACAATTCCTTCATTAGCCCTGGAAGAAAAAAAGATTTATTCTACACTTCATATGAACTTACTAAGCAAAGGGTCGTTAAATTAGATTTACCACTACTGTACGCTTGAATAAATAGTCATTCAACATCCTGTACAAATTATAATATGATAAGTCTACATGAGTCATATAACACTTCACCTAAAGCATAACTTGAGATATATTTCTTTAAAGTTGCAATAAGTCAATGAATTATTAATGTTAAATTACGTTAGTATTATTTCAACAGAAGTGCATGTAAGTTTGACGGTTATTTTTAAATTATTACTAAAAAAAATAAACTAGAATGTACATAACAACATGAGTATGTATAGAAACTGTATGGTACAATGAAATTCAAAACCAAATATTTTTAGTGATTGAATATTTTAGTTACTAGCATCTACCCTAGGGAAGTATACATAATGTTAACGAAACCCCCTTCCCCCACCCTTTTCGAACAGAGAAGAAGGATGATAGAGAAAGATAGGATGTAAGGGGGGAGAGAAACAAAAGAGGGAGAGAGGGATGGACAGAAAGAGAAATAAAGAGAGAAAGAAACAAAAAGAAAGAGAGAGGGAGATGGAGAAATAGAAAGAGGGGAGAGAGATAGAGAAAGAGAGAGAGGGAAAGAAAGAAAGAGAGAGGGAGAGAAAGTGAGAGGGGGACGAAAGAGAGAGAGGTAGAGAAAGACTCAAAGAGAGAGAGAGAGCGAGAAAGGGATGGAGAGATAGAGAGGGGGGAGAGGGAGAGAAAGAGAGAGAGAGAGAGAGAGAGAGAGAGAGAGAGAGAGAAAGAAAGAGTGGGAAAGAGAGAGAGAGATAAATAGAAAGAAATAGAGACGGGAAAAAGGCCCTAACACCCAACAAATAAATACACGAATGAAAGATAACACATGAACGAGTGAATCTTTTGTCTTTTTTTCCCCACCTTCTTATTCATTCTCTCATTCTGGTTCCATCAGTTTTCTTGACAAGACAGTGTCTAGTTGCTGATGTCAGGAAGGCAGGAGATATAGTAGCGCGTCACGTGACTGGTGTGAACCAAAATAGTGTGTATTTCCTTATTAACATGAAGAATGCCACAAGTGGAATATTGGGGAAGTGATATATATATATATATATATATATATATATATATATATATATATATATATATCTTTAAACTTAATTAGCTCATTGACAGTCAAATGTGATGCAGCTTGATAAAAAAGAAGAAATCGAAGAAAAAAGGAAAAAAAAAGATTTAATTCTTGACAATTTTGGGTAAAGCAGGAGGACACCGTCAGTCAAAGTATATTTAAATAAATATTGGCCTGGATAGGGAGGAATATTTTAAAAACATGCTGGCAATGAGACGAGCCATGGAGAGTTGCCCAAAGTACATGATCAGGGTCGTCGTATACAACAATGACTGTGGGTACTGTCGATAAGTCTCACTTGCAGCCCCGTAGCCAAGGGGGGGGGAGGTACTGGGGGCCGGGCCCCCCCCCCCCGCTAGGTGTAGAGTGCCCCCCCCCCGCTTAAAAAAGAAGAAAAAGAGGAAAAAATTAAGAAATAGTAAAGATGCCCCCCTTGCTGGGTATTGGTGCCCCCTGCTGACTTTGACCTGGCTACGGGCCTGCTCACTTGTCTGCAGGGGCGTAAAGATGTTTCACGTATTGATTAGAAATGTATTGATTAGAAATGTATTGATTAGAGATGTATTGATTAGAAATGTATTGATTAGAAATGTATTGATTAGAGATGTATTGATTAGAGATGTATTGATTAGAAATGTATTAATTAGAAATGTATTAATTAGAAATGTATTGATTAGAGATGTATTGATTAGAAATGTATTGATTAGAGATGTATTGATTAGAGATGTATTGATTAGAGATGTATTGATTAGAGATGTATTGATTAGAAATGTATTGATTAGAGATGTATTTTAAAACAGCAAGAAGAAAGTTGTAAATATTTGTAGCTTATATTTTTTTTTAGGTTTATTTTAAAATAAACTGACAATTGGAGTTTGTGTTGGATTCAAACTTTACTTACAGGGCTTTTTTAATACAGTTTTACGTACATGTGTCTAGGACTTACGGCGCCCCGGGGTAGGGGAAAGGCATATATGTGGTATAACTCTTAGGTCATGAAGTTATCTGCGTATATTGAGACAATCAACGAGAACCGAAACACTTTTTTTTCAGGAAAGAAACCCAAAAACTGATGACATTTAAAAAAAACGAGTTTAACTTTTGAAATATTGTATGTTATTATTGTCCCCCCCCCCCCCGCCTTTTTCGACTTATTTCGCTATTTAAAACAAAAATCCCCAAATAAACTCTTCACATTAAAAATTCAAAACATCCAAATTAAACTTCAACAAACGCGTGTTTTATTGCACTCACTCCGTTATGTCAGTTTTTTTTAAAAAATAAAAAAGAAGGGACAAGAACTTTTTTTGTGAAACAAACAAAATTAAAAACCCAAGCTCAAAGTTAAAATGTTGAAATGTGGTTACCGGAAGAACAAAAAAAAAACTTAGCACTTGTGTAAAATAAACTTAACATTCCAGCTTTCAAGCGGACTGAGAGAAGCAATGAGAGAGTGTAACGGGATAATTTGATTAAACACAGACAGATATAAAACTTGGTTGAAGAGATCTCTTGCACACACACACAAAATATACGCCAGAGTTCCTGCACTCAAAGTTATGGAATGTTTATACCCATAACAGAACCAGGTAATAAAATATAATGTCACCAGTATATGTCTAACATTTTTTATGTGTGGGGGATAGAGTAATAATCGTGTGGAAGGGGATATAGCAATAATTTTTAATGAATACTATTTGCTACAGTATATGTTTTATTATCATTTTATTTATTAAAGGGGAATAAATATCTGGAACAATTAAAGTGTTTGAAGTTCAACAAAGTACAGATTATCTCCCCCCGTTTAAAACAAAAAATAATGCTGGTATCAGCTAAATCATCACTCACTACATCAGAATCTAGTCCAAAAATGAGTTACAAGATTTGAGGACAAACATACAGACAGTGAGTGAAACGAATTAAAATCTCATAACATAAAAAAAAATATTAATTTAAAAACAAACTTTTAAATAAGTTTTATAAAAATAATATCCGAAAAGAAAAAAAAAATGACATCACACAAATATTTTGGGACGGGTGGCCGAGTGGTGTAGATACTCGACTGTCGACCTGAGAGTCCTGGGTTCGATCCTTGGTGAGGCCCATGGAATTTTTCCAGGTTAAATTTGGTGCAAAGTCGTCCCACAAGTTCACCCAGCTTTAAATGGGTACCTGACTTAAGTTGGGGAAGTAAAGGCGGCTGGGCGTTGTGCTAACCACACAATCCTTTAATATGCCGAGGTTATAGAAACAGATGAATTCTACACTGCCCCGATGGCCCGTTAGGGCTAAGGGAACTTTACTTTACTTTACTTTACACAAATATTTTAATAAATTAATATTACTACAATGAAAACTAATTATGTCTTAAAACAATAAATAAATAAATAATTTATATATCTAGATGGGTCTCACTTTTATATCAATGATTGTATGATATAATAAATAATTTATTTTATAAGTGCATTTTATAAAAGATTATTTAAAAAGTGTGTGCGTGTGTATATATATATATATATATATATATATATATATATATATATATATATATATACAGTCGATTCCACTTAATTGGGACACATCGGGACCGAGGCTTTTTGTCCCAATTAAGCGGCTGTCCCAATTAAACATACACATTTACTATTGGCTTCTTGGTTTGGTTTCTTTGAGATTTGTCCCAAATAAGCGGCTGTCCCAACTAAGCGGTGTCCCAATTAAGCGGAATCCACTATATATATATAATATGTGTGTGTTTGTGTGTGTGTGTGTTTGTGTGTGTGTGTATGTATATTTTAATTTATGCACGTGTAGATATCCATTCTATTTCTCTAACAAACTATATAACAAGTCATTGCCTATATTTTACCTTTAACGTGAATATAGAACTTAACCAGCAATAAACCTGTATACACATTTATTTTTTCATGTTTTGCATACAGATCATTTAGGTAGACGAGGTAAAAGCTCACCATTTGTCTCATGTCCCACGGGATTGTGTTTTTGAATCCATGCCCCACCCTCCTTTACTCTCTCTTTCTCCCTCCCACCCCCAATCCCAAACTAAGAACAGGTACGCCAATTAAAAGGTAATAGGTATGGATCTGAAAGAATTCGCCGCGCATCGATCTTAAGATCGTCAGGTGGACCATGCGTACTAATGTACTGTTTTAAAGTTCTAAATGTGTTACATTTACAAGATATCATAAACATCTGTGTCTATATTTAGATAGTTCAACGCCATATTAGGTTAAAGTTTATGTTTTGTTTATTTTTTGTTATTGTTTGTTTGTTTTTTTTTTAAATATTTTCAATAAAATATTCTCACTAGCGACATTGAAGACACGTGGCTGCAATCGCAAATATTAACAGGTCTATCTTTAACATCTAAAGGAGGTGTGTCTGTGACCGCTGGCAAACAGAAGGTCATTTGAAACTAATCACGTGACTGTAATCTGACTTGTTATCTACCGACGTAGTTTATCTACAGCCTGTGTTGTGTCCGCGCGTTGTCCGAAACAATCAAACGCAAACAATAAACATGGCAATACTCAGCATTGCGCTTCTCTTCACCACGTTATGTCTCGGTCTAACGACGGCTGGTCCGTTATACGTTTTAAATGAGCTGGAGCAAACGGCTTACAGAGATGTCAAGGCGATATATGACGCAATACTTTATGGAACCAATGCAGTCGCTCCACTCCAGGTCAGTATTTTAGTGTAAGACATGCACGGAACAACATGATATCAGTAATATATAAAAGACTAGCTGTACCGTTGCAAAACCTTTGCATAGAGTTATATCCCCTTAGGCTTGATCGGTAGGCTAGGTTATTTTTTTGGTTAAGGGCAGATCCGATTTTGTTTTCATGGATTGTATTTTAAACTGGAATACTGTTGTATTAATTCTTTACTTTCGATTTGACGCAGAGCCCAAATCGCTGTTATATATATTATAAGCAGTAATGAATACTACAGAGGCAGACTGTGTATTCCATCAACCAACCAAAGTTGACATGTAAGCTTCTTGAACAATACCCCCCCCCCCACACACACAGTTGTTTTCATGGGTTAACAAAATCAGACTACAAGATCATAGATTACGTCCCTGTTCCATACTTGCGACCAGGGCTCGATTTACCGCCGAGGAGCCCGGGGATATCCCAGGCACTGAGACCTGTCATCCCCGGCTATGCTGAATTTTTTTTTATCCCCGGCACTGGTTTTTTTCTTAAATCGAGCACTGGTTGCAACCTATATCCGCAGACACAATCCGACAATAATAATAATAACAGTATACATTTCACTCGTTCCTTAAAACTTTATTTGTTAACCCGTGAGCAATGAGCTAATTTTACGTTTCTTCTGGAAATCATGAATATTGTGACGGTGGAACTACTAATAGCAAAGACAATTAACTGGATATCTCCCTTCTGGAAGAAACCTCACGTGACTTTAATTTAACTCTAGCCCTACACAACTTTATGAAGTTTGTCTTGTTGCTATTGAAAGGAACACATTTTCAAAACCATCAGTAGCTCGACAGGTATTAGTTCTAAAAGAGAATAATGATAACGGCCGACATCGCATGCTTTCGACCTAAATTACTGACTGTCAGGTTTGTAATACTAACTATCAGGCCCTTATGACGGGTTATAATGCCTTAATTACTGACTCTCATGCCTTTATTACTGACTCTCATGCCTTTATTACAAACTTTAAGGCCTTTATTACTGACTTTTAGGCCTTTGTTACTGGTTATCTCACCCGTCACAAGAATGTTCAATCGTTGCACTTGTCAGAGGCTCTGTAATGAAATGAAATAACAGCTTGGGTAAAAGTGACACCCCCAAGTTTCAAATATTATTAAAGGGCCCAGGATTTTCATGTGACACCCTCCGTATATTATCTTGCCATGAGTTTGCGAAGGGCCCCCGCAAAACGTAAAAACGGCCCCGTAGTCAATAATGCAGAAATTTACGAACAATGGCTTAGTCAATGTAAAACTAATCCAAACATGCAATATAATTACAAGAGTTTAACATTTAAGTACTCTAGATTCCGAATGTTGTAATTAACTCATTGACACATTTTTGCTGTATCTCAAGAAAGCACTTTTCTATTCGATCAGATTCAACTGGTAATTTTATTACACAAAGACTCAAGGGAAAGGGGAAATAATGAGATCTTTTTATTTTTTTTACTGTGCATACATTTATCTCCCTTATCCAACATTTTCATTCACACATACACAATTTTTTTTCTTTATGCACAATATACATGTATTTAATTAATCTTTTTTTTGTTTCTAAGTGTCTCGCGAAAGTTCTTTAAATAGGATCATCACTCATAAATTGGATTTTCGGATTAAAACATTAATTGTTAACCCTGAGAAAGTTGAGTATATAATGCGCTAACTCAATTATGACTAACAGGGTCAGACAACCAGGCTCGAATCGTTCTCCTTTAAGAACTGCGCTGACCCCAGCACTGAGATCCTGGTACCGACTGACATCAATGTGATCCCTGACCCCATCAGTATCCCAGGAAACATCACAATATCTGGAGATCTGTTGATCAAAAGAGCCTTTGGGTCACCACTAAAGGTACTGCATTAAACATTATGAGATAGATCGATAGATCGATAGATCGATCGATAGATAGATAGATAGATAGACAGATAGATAGATAGATAGATAGATAGATAGATAGATAGATAGATAGATAGATAGATAGATAGATAGATAGATAGATAGATAGATAGATAGATAGATAGATAGATAGATAGATAGATAGATAGATAGATAGATAGATAGATAGATAGATAGATAGATAGATAGATAGATAGATAGATAGATAGATGATAGATAGATAGAACAATAAAATGCATTCATTATGAAAAAAAAAGAGTTTTTTTCTACATTGTTTGATAATAAACCTAACCTTTTGTATACAGCTAGTAATATAAATGCAATGATTAAAAATAATATACCTATATTATAACAATTAAAGAAATAAAGAAATTTAATGTTTACATTTTTTTTGAAAAAGGCATTCTATTCTTGTTAACATGTAGATCAAAATATTTACATTGCCTGTGGCCGATATTGAAAGATTGTTGCTATATTGCTTACTGACATGACATTGGCTGTGGCCGATATTGACATATGGCCGTTATATTGTTTAATGACATGACATTGGCTGTGGCCGATATTGACAGACGGCCGTTATGTTGTTTACTGAGATAACATTGGCTGAGGCCGATATTGACATATGGCCGTTATATTGTTTACTGACATGACATTGGCTGTGGCCGATATTGACAGACGGCCGTTATGTTGTTTACTGAGATAACATTGGCTGAGGCCGATATTGACATATGGCCGTTATATTGTTTACTGACATGACATTGGCTGTGGCCGATATTGACAGACGGCTGTTATGTTTTTAGTGAGTCGTATCTTATCTTTGACAGAGATCAAGGACGTAAACTCAGTCCAAGGTCATGGCCACTTTTAACACTTATATCTTCTCAGACCAGCATCGTCGTGGAAAAGGAAGTCCTGGGACACTGGATCAAGATCCCGTGCATCGACAGTGTCGGGTCATGTGACTACGACGACATGTGCACCACCATTAACGTCAAGACATGTCCCCCTCAGTTCGTCAGTATTGGACTCCCTTGCAAGTGTCCGTTTCCGTCAGTAAGTATGTCAGTTCCAGGACTCGATTTACCGACGTTGTTGCCGGGGATATCCCCAGCACTGAAAACCATCAACCCCGGCTCTGCTTTAGCTAAAATATCCCTGCCGGGGATGAAACCATAGACATTTATCCCCGGCTCTGTAGAAATTTCTTTTCAGCCCCGGCACTGGTTTTTTCTTAAATCGAGAACTGCTCTGTTAAAATGAGTCCTGCAATGGCCAGTTTTATGCCTCCAAATGTTAGTGTTAACCAAGGCAATGAGATACTTAGTAGACAAAAAACTATGAATAAATTAGCACTTTGACATAGGTAGTACGGTAGTCAAGATATATATATATATATATATATGTGTGTGTGTGTCTGTGTGTGTGTGAGACTAGAGAAACCTTTACAAAGAACTTCTAGACTTCCGTTGCGACCTCCTTTAGGGCTGGCAACTAGGGTGACCACTCAAGGCCTCGCGCCAGAGGGGTTGGGGGGGGGCGCTAGAAAACTAAACACACAGCTCTCAAAAAAAAAAAGCTTTTGACTTCAGTAATGAATCCCCGCCCTTGGCGTCGCGCACTGCCCCACCCTCACACACACACCTCGTAAAGCTGGCTCTGGTTACTTCCACTGCTTACGACCATTCGTGTAACTTTTAAAAATGTTCTATGTTTTAAAAAAAAATTTACTATTAACATAGGGAGTTCATTTCGTCGTAAACAGGAAGGAAACGAGCCATCTAAACAATCAACATACAGCCAAGAGGTTTGAAGTGCATGTAGTCTAAGTTTCTTTTAATTTTCGAATTGGCGTAACCTAAGCTACTGTATATAGCAAATTTATATGATATATATATATATATATATATATATATATATATATATATATATATATATATATATCAACACTACCCCATATATTTTTCATTAAAATATTTCATTTACATTAAAGTGCAATTACCAGAATGGAAACAAATATTAATATGAGAATTTATTCAAAATTGATGTATACTCTGGCAATAAGGTCATTAAAGTGGTCCTCCTGAGCCAGGTTATCCTGGTCTGGGATACATACCATGGTCTATGGGGGAAAAATCATTGGGGTTCACCAAGTCAGGAAAATCCATTTGCGACGGTGGTGGTACTGTGGTCAGTGAGGACTATCCGAGACAGTAGTATTCACAGCTGGCGGTGGTGACGGATGTGGTCGGCACACAACACCCTTACACTCTGTGCCACTCAAGCACACCCTCACAGCCTGCCATTTCGGGGAAGGGGATCAGGCATATTACACCCTCCCCTCTGCCTGAGTGGCAGGAAAAAAACCCTTGCCTTTCCACTCTGTCCGATCAGCAGTACACACCCCCTTGCTGGACTGGCCAGTCTTGGCAGGTCTTTAAACCCTTTTTTGCCACCCCGGCAGATGCTAGAGGGCAAACTCACCCCGCCGCTCTGTAAGCATGGCAGACACGTATTAGCCCCGCCAACAATGTTGGTGTGGTAGGCACACTACACCCTATCATGCTGGCAAGGGCGGCGTAAAAAAATAAAAAAAATAATTCCAAATTAATCAATAGTTATTTCATATTAACTGTTGTGTCTTGATAGTAAACAAAATGTATATTGAAAGTTATTATATAAGGATGTTTTGATTAAAGATCATTAGGTGACCTAAATACTCTTACAATAATCTACATTCACTAACAGGGTAACTTTGGAATTCAACCATTCGTCATCGACATCACCAGCGCACTTCCATTTAGGGTGTCTGGAGGGGTCAGAGTTCAAATAACTGCTACTTACGACAACTCTCTTGTGTCCTGCGCCCAGTTAGAGCTGGACTTGGCCTGAATTTGAATCTGGCCAGTAATAATAAGATGATGTTTCATAACAAGGGTAGTTTTACTATGTCATCGTGCAATACAGTGTGTCAAAGTGTATTTTTATATATATATTTGATTGCATTTGTATGTTAGAGTGAGAGACAGATGGGTAGATTCAACAATATTTACATTCATTCAAATAAAATTTGACAAGAAGCGCCTGTTGTATTTGTTTGTTTTTATTTGCAAAAAATGAAAATAATCAGATGCATGATACCAAACGAAAGGGGTTAGATGATAATCCTTTTTAAAAAAGAGAGCTCTGCGTTTGATACTCGGTGAAAGATAACGGGAATTTTCTGGTTCGTGGTAAAAGTTAATTAAAGGGTCATCAAGCTTTAAATCAAAACCTGACTTAAATTGGAGATGTAAAGGCGGCTGGGCGTTTTGCCAACCACACTATCCCTTTTATATGCTGAGGTTACAGATACAGGTGAACTTAAAATTTTATCTGCCCCGATGGCCTTATAGGGATTAAAGAATTGTTTTTTTATATAATCGGTTAAGAAACTGAAGGGAGATAACTCAGTAATCATACTTAGAAGTTAAACAACAATATTTATTCCCCTTTTTCTACTATGGTAGGAACTCTCTTTGCAATAAAAATGGATATTTACGATCATCTAAATTATTGTTTAATTGTTTTTTCCTAATAATCAAAAGTTTATCTTTTAAAATCACCTTTATGTCAGGAAACGTTGTTGTGTTAATTTGTGTATGTACACATGCAACCGTAACAAATGGTCAAGCCCTGAACTTCCCAACTATGCCTCTTCACCACCTAAATTTCCCAATTTCGAGTGGTTGTGTGAGAGGGGCCCGGACACACTATTAGGCAGTAAAGCTGTTGAGATATGAGGGGCCCCGACACACTGTTATACTGTAAAGCTGTTGAGATGTAAGGGGCTCTAAAAATACTGTTAGGCAGTAATGCTGTTGATATATGAGGGGCCCCACCAAACTGTTAGACAGTAAAGCTGTTGAGATATGAGGGGGCCCTCAAAAAGCAAACGGTTTTTTTTTCATTTTAGCTGCAATTCGTAGTTTACGATTTTTAAATCACACCATAATATTTATTAAACAATAGGTAGAAAACATTTCAGTAAAACTAAACTTAATAGTTGTTTTTTTTTTTTAACAATACAACTACTTAAATAGGCTGTTATTCATATACTCTTAATGTATTAAAATGCAAACGCAAACATTTTCTCTTACAATTTTATAACCAAAAACAAGAAAGAAAAAAAACAAAGACAGGCAAATAGTAAGATGGCTTATCGGAAATGAATCGTTAGACTACTTGAAATACTCGTCTTGAACATGTGTTCCTAAAGATAACATTATTTTAGGACGTGAACTAAAATATCAGCTCATCTATTTCTGTATTTTAATTGTATCTACTTTAAAATGAGTTTATAGAATAAATGTATTTAGTTCTTACAGATATATGTACTGACAGCGAACCATAAATATATATTTTTAAAAGCATGTGTGAGTGAGTGCATAAGGTTGTCATCTTAAAAAAAAAACACTATGTTCCTAAAATATACATTTCTAAAACTTTATCCTGTTTTCAAAAGAATACTTACAACAATTTGAATCCATTTTTAATAAACATTAATAAACAAAATACTAAAAAAAACGAGTGTAATAAAAGTTTTATAGTAAAACAAACGAGTGTAATAAAAGTTTTATTGTAAAACAAACGAGTGTGAAGCAAGTTTTATTGTAAAACAAACGAGAGTAATTGAAGTTTTATAGTAAAACAAACGAGTGTAATAAAAGTTTTATTGTAAAACAAACGAGTGTGATGCAAGTTTTATTGTAAAACAAACGAGAGTAATAAAAGTTTTATTGTAAAACAAACGAGAGTAATAAAAGTTTTATTGTAAAACAAATCACCGCTGAGAAATGACCAGATGCCTTAATTCTCCTGAGATCTTTTAAATGACATACCTTTATGCGACGGTGGGTTTGAGATTACGGTTAGCCTGTTATAAATGGTCGGTATCGTGTACAGCATGGGATTCACTGCAGAGTTCACTGGCAGAATGAAGATAGCGACCCAGGCGTAGACGTCTGGGCTGTACCTGTGACCTCCGACACTGAGCATTCCCATGATCCCAATAGGAAACCAACAAAGGAAGTCTGAAAGTGCCACCATTGCTAGTTTTTTAGCCAGAGTGATCTCCTCCTGATTGTTGTCGGTGCCGCTATGTCTGGTGCAGGTTAACCGTCTTCTGGTGTTGATGATGGTGAAAAATATGGCAATTTGACCGACTGCGATGTACAAGAACAGAAGAAAGTTAAAAACAACGAATATCGCGAAAGAATATCCCCAACCTTTAAACGCCCCGGTACTCAGGGGCAATGCAAGGCACATTCCGTTTGATGAGTAAATTTCCCAGTCCGGATGCACTGCCGGAATCAGAGCTAACAGGAAACCCAGAATCCATGATGAAATAAACGAAGCATATTTCTGTTTTAATGTCATCCTGTACTCATTAAAAGGATACCTCATAATAATGTACCGATCGCATGTGATCAAACATATGAAAAATGTCGATGTTTCGCTGGACAGGGTCGAGAGAAACCCTGAGAAATGACACAACTTTCCATTTCGCCAGCTGGACTCTTTAACAACATACTCGTTAGTAAAGTAAATGTCGGCGCTGGCTATAATGATGAGATAAACGCCCATGATGAAGTCAGACACAGCTAGACCGATGATAAACAAAATGTGGGTCTTTTTCTTGTCATTCGAATTCCAAAGCAACCTGTAGACCAACACAAAACCATTTCCGAAGATGGTGATAAAACCAACAATCCAAATAATGACACGTTTCAATGTGTCACCAACTAAATGTTGACATGTTGAGATGGCATCACTTGGAGCGTGACATTTGCCACTATGAATCTTATGAGCTAATATTACTGGACAACACAATCTGTAGTCACTGGCCAATAATGTGTCTTCGATTATCAGATTTCGAAAATAATTAGCTTTGATATTCTCTAACTCCATACCTCTAATATCCAAGCTGTTTAATTTAAAATAATCTGGCATACCGAAATGTTCAAAGCATCTAATTTTAGTGTAACCTAAATTTAAGTGTCTCAGAGAAGTCAGATTCTGAAACATATTATGTGGCAGGAATTGCAAGCTGGTATACGACAAGTCAACTACCATCAAATTTTCTGGAATCTGGAAATGTTCATCAAATCGAAGATTTTGATTATGAGAAAGATTAAGAAACCGAAGTTGTTGAAGTTGTGCTATGGAGTCCAATGTTTTACTATTTGTAACTTGGTTGTTACTTAGATCCAATACTACTAGGTCGGAAATGTCAAAGTTTTGAAATTCTAGATCGAAGTTTGCAATACCACAGCCAGAGATACGCAAATCGAGGACTTTGAAAAATGAGAGGATGTAAACAATTCTTGGATGAGGAAGGATTAAATTTAAAACTCTGAAAAACTGTGAACTTATGTGGATATATTTCATATTGGTCGCAGAGCTGGTGGTATTCAAATTAACTACACTAGAAAAACAAGTCAAATTTGTATGGCATGGTGTCTTACATTTGTATTTAATATCAGCAGCGCCCTTGGGAAAGCCGTAACCAGGGGCGAGTTCAGTATGCAGCTTTTTCCAGAGGTCAGTTTCAAAACACATCTCATATACTTCCAGTAGCATTTGACCAGTGCATAAGGGATGCTCCATTTGAAATATGACCTCTTCATCTTCTCGCATTGGGCAGTCGTGTACTCCATCGTTCACCTGATAGATCGGGATGCAGTAAGACTTGGGGCATTTAAAGTATCCAGTGGTGCACGTAAAATTTTCACATCCCTGGAGCTGTGAGTTATTGGTACATCCAAATATGGGATAATTGTCTGCATATTTGGCATAAATACATACTGGTACAAACCTTCCATCACACTTGATAAAGTTTGTACTGTTGAAATCTTCGGTCTCGTTGTTTGAAATATCTCCATGTTCATATCTTGATGAGTATTTTATATATTGCAAAAGTTTTGTGTAATTTGTTACTTCTATCTTTGTATGTTTGGAGTCGAAAAGTGCACTGGAGTTATTCTGAACAAGAGTTTGGTTTTCATACTGACAAATATGGTGACTAAGAAATTCCTTTGTAGCAATGTCACTGATGTTGCACTGAAATATTCTTACCTCAATGGAAGTATGAGGCGCAGTGAAGCGTGTCTGATTGCCCTGGACAGACATTTGAAAAAATAAAGTCTGTAAAGCATACAGAAAACTTCCAGACGGTAAAAAGCTATCGCTTGGTGTTTTGGTCCTAGTGAACGAGGAATATTCATACTTTATTTCGGTGGATTGCAGTATGTGACATTCACAGGCAACGTAGTCAATTTTTGATCCATTAGAGCAATTGAAGGTCTGCAGTTCAAAGTTAGGGGGGCTATCTTGCACTGGACCTTGATGATTGGAAGTAAATTTCAAGTACACGCACATCTCTTTGGGGCTGAGATTGACGTCACCAGTGGTGGGCTGAGTCCCGAGTACAAACGGACTTTTTGAAGCCCACCGGAATTCATTACTATCCAACCTAACCTTCAGTCCAATAAGAAATGTCATTTCCTTTTGATGTCCACTGCTTTTCTCTTCATAAAACTTTTCTTTGAAAAATTTCAACTCGTCATATGTTTCTAAAGAGATTAAATAGCTGTCGTAGTTTTTTTGACAATATCTCTCACTTTTATCTGCATCTGAACCGTTGGAGCGTGCTATGTGGTAGAAAGATCTGTAAGGCTTGTGTGCAGAGTAGTCTATTGAATCTTGCATGCATTTAGCCTCACAGACTGCGAGAAAAAAGTCAAACAGATTTGTGGCCTTGAAAGTGTCAGAGTACAGTATGTACTTTCTGGTCACGAAGTCCCTCTTATCTGGAGCCACAATCACGAAAAATCTTTTCACTTCCGGCTCCCGGTCCTGTTTCTCAGTTATGTCCAAGACCGCGCTCCTGTCGGTTTTGGTGGCGCTGATGTTCTGGCCCAACATTACGAATGAGATCTGCATTGTGTTGGTCTTTGGAGTGAAGAATGTTCTGGTGATTTCGAAAATATTTTCAATCCACACTTCTTTGCTGCAGTTAGTCTTTAAATTTTCGGCTGATGATTTGAGGCTTTTGTAATTTACATTTTTATGAAGAACTAGACCGTTGACTGTATTCGTCATGTAGCTGACAGGGAAATTCCCCCAATTTCGATTAGTCCGTAAATACTCTACTGCCACTCTGGCAAAACGATCAATTTGTTGATTGATTTCTTGTCGACAGTCCAGTATGATCAGAAACTCCATGCCTATACTGTCACAGTCTTTGATTGGAAATTCTAAAAAAAAAAAAAATATATATATAAAAAAAAATAAACATAAAAGTATTTTTTTCAAAACTATATAAATCAATAAAAATTGCTGGTGTCGTAAGAAATGTGCTTAAATCACACCAGAAATATATATAATAGAGATTAGGGCTCTTCGTTAAATCGAAAGTAAAGAATTAATACAACGGTATTCCAGTTTAAAATACAATCATAAAAAAAATCGGATCTGCCCGAAACCAAAAAAAATAACCTAGACTACCGATCAAGCCTAAGGGGATATAACTCTAAACAAAGGTCTTTTTTCCAGGGTGCAGCTGGTATTAAATAATTTTGTTCCTTGAAATAGTCAGTACAGTTTAATATTAAATAACCAACCAACAAAATAATACAGCCGTTGATTTGCTTACAATCGATTGTTATATAAATAGACAGGCATTTCGTGCTACTTTCATTAAATTAATATGTTGGGTTAATGCACCTTATACATAATCCAGAGGCCACATGAAGCATAGTTTGGTTTAAAACGGTCGTTCAATGGTATGGCCTGGACAGGCTGCCCTAGTAGCCCCCACCCAACGGCCGCCACCGGTATATCTAGTGTTTAAACAAGGCCCTTGATGCCCATTGGTTGGTGAACGGCTCCTATCCAATAGAAATGTGAAATATGAGTCTATGGAAACCCCGAAATGTGCACAAAGTAGTTCAAATATATATATATATATATATATATATATATATATATATATATATATATATATATGTGTGTGTGTGTGTGTGTGTGTATAATACCCCCACCCATTTCCAATTAAAATACAAACAACCTATTAGGCTTAAGTTGGGGAATTAAAGGCGGCTGGGCGTTGTGCTAACCACAGAATCCCTTAATGCGCTGAGGTTACATAAACAGATGATTTCTACTACACTTCATCTGTCCCGATAAGCCGTTTGGGCTAAGGGAACTTTACTTTTTTTTTCAGTTAGGCTTTGCAGATAGCAGAGGTTCTTTAAATAATAAATAAACAAATTGAATAATTAACTCAAACAGTGGGTACAGACTTACCTGCGGTTAAGGAAGACAAACATACTGATGTCAACAACATTACAACAGTGACACTGAGTGACATGTTCAGAGTGAAGCAACACTGCTCATAAAGTGTGTATGACAAAATGTGTGTCCGCGTCCTAAATTAAAAAAAAAAAGCGCGCAAGAGATGGAGATGTTAATTTTTGTGTTTTAGTCAAGTGTATATCACAACACTACTTGTATCTGGACTGTGATGCCAATCTTTGAAACTGAAGAAGGAAATGACGAACATCAGACATGTTGCATGCTGAGCGTAAAAAGAAGGAATCTTAACTTGGCGACAAAATAAAAAAGAAGTATGGCTAATATTTTATTATTTAATAAACCGAAAAAAATAGATAATAATTATTTTAGAAACAAAGCGTAAAAAAATGTGTACATAAAGCAACCATACACAAACAGACAGAAACCAGGTTTTCTTAAACTTTTGTAATTCACGACCCCATTTATGATTGCGAGTTTCTTGACGACCCCATACAAATATAAAAGAAAAATAAATTAATATTTGCAAGTTAAAAAAACATTTTCTGTTAAATTGTATTTTTATCTCTCGCGACCCCAGAATTTTGCTACGCTACCCCAAATGGGGTCGCGACCCATAGTTTAAGAAGCCCTGGTCTAAACCAGTGATGCTAAACCTTTTTTTTTTCTGTGGGCCATTATTGTCTGCCCAAAACATTTGGAGGGCCAAAAATATAATTTTTATATATGTATGTTTATAATGAGATGTTATTTTTTTAAACTTGAGGGGGGGGGGCAAAAAATTATCATACAGGGCCAAATTTGGCCCGCGGGCCAGTATTTTAGCATCACTGGTCTAAACTAATCAAAATGTGGATTAAGAGTACTGTTTCATTGGTTTAGCTATAAAGGCTAAGATTATAGAAGAATATCAACTAATAGTTCATTACCTTTGAGAGGGGGGGGGCGGAGCTCAGGCGGGTAAGAGATAGGAACACTAAAACAAAAATCATAATATAAACAATATTTTAATTATACGCTTATTTCATTCAACGAATAAAAATATCAAACAGAGAACATACTTGCTAACACTTTATTTAAAAAAAAAAACAACAACATTATAACAATAAACATATAATAGTCAATGCAGAGGCAGTTTTTTGGAAAAAGGTTAGTTAAAATTCATGGAACATATTTGATTAAAAAATGTGTTTAAATAAAATATTTACTATGGTTATTAAAAGAGAAAACGAAAAAAAAAAGAAAAAAAAAACTCTGGCATTTCAGGAGCAGGGGTGGGTAAGAGAGGTCATTGAGAAGTTGAGGCCCTACCAGTGTAACTGTGGGGGTGTACTTACTTCGCCCATGACTTAGAACGGCCCTTCGTCCAATCGGGTACTGCTTGAATGTGTATTTATAACAACAATACCATATTTGATTAAGTTTGTTTAATTATAAATTTAATGAATGCGGTTACATTTGATTCGCAAATTTTACATGCTCGGTCATGTAATGTAAATTTTTAAATAAAAGAAAGAAATGATACATTATAAAAAAAACGTAATGCCCGAAAAAAAAACATAAGTTGTTAAAATGTATATAATTGTGTCAATAAGGAAAGAAGGAAGAGGACATTTGGCATTTAATACGAGGTCCTTAAGAAAACAGTCTCCGAATTTCAGACATGGAGCAGAAGTCCAATAACTACGTCATGGAACTGACCAGCAGCGTGTTGGGTAATCGGGTATTACTCTTGGCTCCAATTAAAATAAAACGACAGGTGGCGAGGTCATGTCAATTGCGCGACACTACAGGACATAGGAAGATTTTGCAGATAGCAGATGTTCTTTAAATAATGTATGAACTAATTGAATTATTAACTCAAACAGTGGGTTCAGACTTACCTGCGGTTAAGGAAGACAAACATACTGATGCAAACGAATTTTTTTAAATATCCAAAGAAACCGTTCAAACGGATTTTTTTTTATTTATTTTGTTTCCCAACTAAAGGCGTTTGTGTATTTAATGAATGTGTTTGCTTCTGTTATGTGCATTTTGTTTGTTATTTTTTTTTATATGGAAACATAAATAGCTACAGGCTCATTTTTCAAAACTACTGGAATAGATTGGCCGAAATGCAGTGACTTTAATTGAATGAAGAGGTAGAGACCTTTCAAAGACAGTTTCCCTAAAAATGCATGAATACAGACAAATACATATATTACCCCCTCCTCGTGATACTTGTATTGATACCCGGCCCGGGAGGGGGGGAGTAATAAAAGAAAAGACTAGCCATAAAATCCAATAACAATGTGTTAGAATCTATCTAACAATGTGTTAGAATCTATCTAACAATGTGTTAGAAACTATCTAACAATGTGTTAGAATCTATCTAACAATGTGTTAGAATCTATCTAACAAATGTATTGCAAAAAAAAAAACCGTCAGAAATGAAAAATGAAAAAATAAACACATAGAATTTTTGCTATTTAAAAAAGCTTTCATTAAAATGTACACACAATCTCACGGTGATAAATTACAGAAATTTTTTTTTAATGACTAAACAATGTTTAAACTTGTTGATGAAATAAAAAAAAAAAGAATGAGTCATTTATAAGTGCAAATAACAGATACAAAAAAAAAAACAAATTCCTAGATTATTTGTTTCGCCTTTTTCCTTTTATTTAGTGGGATTATAAAAAAACCAGGGTGCGCTTTGTGCACAGTTCATGGTAATGTTTCGTGTGCGCCACAAACAAGTTTCACTTATATCAGGGTCGGCTGGTTATCAGATAAAGCGCTCGACTGTCGTCCTGAGGATCTCTGGTTCGATCTCCGGTGAGGAATAAAGAATTTATAGTCTTCCTTTAAGTCCTTGCTATGGTGGGGGGGGGGGGTATGAAAGATGGGCACCATAAAAACCGTCCCGATAGTGATACATAGTCTCTAAGAGATTTCATCCTTACAGTGACTCACACTGTATGCATTAAAAGCATTACAACGAAACCAAGGCAAAATAGAACCGATCAGAATATTTATCATATTTCATTTAATATTACACATGTTCTAATTTTATCTTGGTCAAATTCATAGTCTGTGTATCATCTCCAAACAATTGACAACATTTTTTTTTATTATTTTCATTTGGCAGGGGTTTTGGGTGTGAGACGGGATATAAAAACAAGCAATTTAAGCCTGTTCCATACTGGACACAGGACGTGTTAGCGCATTTTCTGCCCCGGGCTCTTTGAAATCTTGATTGAAGTCCCAACAAATGATGACTTTTGGTTGATTGAGCTGTGCTGCAAAGTTGTCATTGGTTATGGGTTTTATAAAAAGTAAGGGAAGTAAGTCATGTTGAATAACTGTTACAAAAATAAATAATGATTTCGCCCCTTTGTTTAGCTTAGAATCTATATACAGTATATAAGCCCCTTAGGAGCCCTGAAGCCCGGCCCTGAAAGGTCCTATCGTAAAATGAACTTTTGATGTACACATGGCAGGCCAAGACCTACAAAATGATATATACATCATGGGTCTAGGACTTATGGTAGCTGAGATATAGGACGCTCTTTTATTAATATAGCTTATATAGTAAAAAACGGTACTTTATAAGCCCCCTTTTACGGCCCTCAGAGGTCAGATCGCGAAATGGAGAAAAGTCATTTCTTGGCAGGCCAAGACCTACAAAATGATATACACATCATGGGTCTAGGACTTATGGTTGTTGAGATCTAGGGTGATGACGGACAGACAGACAGACAGACAAAACGGGGACAATAGAGCTAAAAACTGTTAATAGGTCTACTGTTGTTGTTTTATTTCTGACTCCCATAAAGAAAGCACTATTTAACCTACTATCCGGAGATTATCCGAACGCCAGGAAATGGAAAAATATTACAGTGAGAGCCGTACATGAAGACTGAAAAAAATTATCAATGTCCTAGAGACCACCAACAATCCATGATACATTCTTATCAGATTGAGTGTTAGGTATCATATTCTAGAGACCACACCCTCTCAATGCTCCGAATTTATCTTTAGGTGGAAATCCAAAAGTACAAGAACGCAACTGTAATATCAAGATGACTTCCTTCGTAATAAAACAAAATATTCACATTATTTCTTTGATGTGTTCAAATGTCTGCCAAGATTTTAGTCTGGATTTTAACGCGTTAAATATAAGAAATGTAAAATGTTTCTTCATGGTGATATATGAAATGTAAAATGTTTTTCATGGTGATATATGAAATGTAAAATGTTTTTCATGGTGATTTCATATTTTCAAGAACTACAGTTTCAGATGATCTTTTCAGAGAGGACTGATAAGACAGTCGGACACTTTTTTCAAACTTCTTGTAAAGTTCAGGAATAGTGTATAACATGGGATTCACTGCCGAATTGATTGGAAGAATGAAGATGGCCACCCAGGCGTAGACGTCTGAACTGTACCGCTGACCACCGACACTGAGCATTCCCATAATCCCAATAGGAAACCAACAAAGGAAGTCTGTGAGGGCAACAAGGGCTAGTTTTTTAGCCAGGGCAGTCTCCTGGCGATTGTCCACTTCATTCAGTTTGGTACAAGATAACCGTCGCCTGGTCTTGACAATACTGGAAAATATTGCAACCTGACCAACTGCGATGAATAAGAACAGTACAAAGTTCAGAACAACGAATATCGCAAAGGAATATTCCCACCCTTTAAATTCCCCGGTACTCAGAGGCAATGCAAGGCACATTCCGTTTGATGAGTAAATTTCCCAGTCTGGATGGACAGCCGGAATCAGAGCCAACTGAAAACCTAGAATCCATGATGAAATAAATGCCACATATTTGCCTTTTGTGGAAGTTATGTTTTCGTCAAATGGAAATTTCACCACAATATAACGGTCGAATGTGATCCAGCATATGAAAAATGTGGACGTTTCACTGGAAAGTGTCGAGAGAAAACCAGCAAATTGACATAATGCTCCATGTCTCCAGATGGACTCATTGAGCACGTATTCATTTGTATAGTAAATGTCAGCGCTGGCTATAATAATAAGATAAACTCCCATGATGAAGTCAGATACAGCCAAACCGATGACAAATAAAATGTGAGCTTTAAATATGTTCTCTTTCTTCCAGACCAGTCTGTATATCAGCACGAGACCATTACCACCAACAGTCAACAGCCCAACAATCCAGATAATAACACGTTTCAAAGTGTCTCCAACAATGTGATTACATGTGGAGATGGCATCACTTGGAGCCTGACATATGTCACTGTAAATATTGTCACCTAATATAACTTCACAACAGAGTCTGTAGTCACTGGCCAGTAACAAGTCTGATATACTCAAACCATGAAAATAATCGCCATGAATTTCTTTTATTTCTATTCCTCGAATATCCAAACTTTTCAATTTAAAATTTCCTGGAATTCCAAATTCATCAAAGCTTGAAACTTTGGTGTAACTTAAATTTAAGTGTTTTAAATCAGTAAGATTCTGAAATACATTTTTTGGCATATATTTTATTTTTGTATTGGAAACATCAAGAATCTCCAAAGTACTTGGAAAAGTAAAATTTTGATCAATATCAAAATCTGTGTTGTAAGAAAGATTGAGCAAACGAAGCTGCTTAAGAATTGATATTTGTTTAAGTTTCTTACTTGTAGTTATTTGATTCATGCTGAGATCCAACACAGAAAGTTCCGATTTATCAAATTTTTGTAATTCTAGATTAAAATCAACAACATTACAACCAGGTATTCGTAGTTCGATTGGTTTAAAGAGTGTTAGAATGTAAAGAGTTCTTGAATGGGGAAGAAGAATGTCAGAAACCTTAAAGAATGATGAACTAATACTGATAGATGTAAAATTAAAAGTAGAGCTGTTTACATTTTTATCTTTTGTAACACTAGAAAAACAAGTCAAATTTTGACTGCATGGAACCTTACAAATGTATTTATTATTTGGATTCAAAAATACAGCACCATCAATGATATCTTTATGCACTTGATACCAGATGTCAGTTTCAAGGCACATATCATAAGATTTCAGTACCATATGTCCAATGCATTGAGGGCTGTTTGTTTTGAAGATGACATTTTCATCTTCTCCTCTAGTACAGTCCTTTACACCATCATTAATTTGATATAAAGGAATACAGTAAGACCTTGGACATTTGAAATATCCAGTTGAACATTTGAAGTATTTACAGTCCTGAAGATGTAAGTTATCTGAACATCCAAGTAGCTGAATATTGTTTTCATATTTAGCGAAAATACATTTAGGAATATATGTATTGTCATCACATTTAATGTAATACATATTGTTAAATTCATCACTTGTATAGTTTGTATAGTCACTGATATCGCTTGTTACATATGTATCAGTATCTGGCCATCTTTTAGTTGTTAGTAAATAATTATAATAACTGCTTATCTTTGTGTTATTCGACATTTCTATTATGGTGTAATTATTATTTTCTGAACTGTAGTTCTGATTATTTATAATGAAGTTTTCAAAATGACACACATATTGTCTTAATGTATCCAACATAGACATTTTTTTTGTGTCGCATTCAAATTTTTGAACATCAGCTGAAGTCTGAGGTGCAATGAATCGTGATTCGTTTCGCTGGTCATAGAAAAATAAAGTGTTCAAAGCATAAATTAAAGTTTTGGTGGGTAAAACACTGAAGCTTGGAGTTTCATTGTGTATAATAAAGTGATCCTCATTTCTTTTGTCATTTGGTTGGATCACGTGACATTCACAAGCAATGTTAACATTGGGGATTTTTTCAAAACAGTTTACAGTAATCCATTCTATTAAGTACTTGTCATGAACTTTAACCTTTGAAACAGCACTGGTAGTGTTTTCATTAGATGTTACATTTAGGTACACACATATATCTCTATCACTAGTGTTGACAGACTGAGAGATTCCTGGTACTCTTTGAACAAAAGGATTCTTGGAGTCCCAGATAAACTCTTTACTCCCTTTAATTTTATTTAGTCCCAAAAAAATTACTTTGGTTTCTATTACGTTTGAATTCATTGGGAATATGTTTGACAGAAGAAAATCTAATTCTTCATCTGATTCTGGCGAGGTTAAGTAGCTGTTGTAATTATTCTGACAGAGATTCTCAGCTTGTCTTTTACTTGCGCTTTCGCTATAGTTGAAATGATAATGAGATACAAAGTTCTCATCTACTGAGAAGATTGTTGATTTATAAGTACAATTTGCATTGCACACTTTAAGAAAGAAGTCGTAGAGATTAGTTTTCTTGAATGTACTTGTATAGAGAATGTAATCTCTGGCAGGGTAGTTTCTCTGGTCACTGGCCACAATAACAAAGAAACGTCTCACCTTTCTTTCATTATCTTGTCGGTTAGCTATTGTTTGGACAAAGCTACGGTCACCGAGAGTGGTACTGAGGTTTTGGCCCAACATTATGAAAGAAATTTTAATTGTATTTTGTTTAGGGACAAAATATTTCCTGGTTGTTTCAAATATGTTGTCAATAGATACGTCACCACTACAGTTTTTATCTAATTCTTGAGCTGAAGAGCTCAGAGATGTGTGATCTGTTTGACTGAGTTGAACTAAGCCATTCCTTGTATTGGTCATGTATGTCACTTTTAAATTACGCCACTTTCGGCCAATTTTAAGGTAAGTTAAAGCAGTTTTTGAAAACTGCTGAATTTGATCTTGTATGTCATGTCTGCAGTCAAACAAAATTAAATATTCTTTATCTGGATTGTCACAATCATTGATTGGAAAATTTGATGAGATTTCTGTGGAGATGTAAAAAAAATATAATGTAACAAGTGAATTTATAGTAGAACAAAGAAAGAGATTGAATTATTAGCATATCTTTATCCAGGATTTGGCGTGTCGGCATTGGTGCCTTATTTTTTTTTTTTTACGAAACCCAGCTCTGGCTTTAACGTTGTATTACTATCACATACACACACACACACACACACACACACATACAAAGCATTTACTATTTTTTATACCACTGAATAAACAATTATTTAACAACATCTTTATTAAAGTAAAATTTATGTAAAAAGTAAATATAATCATAAACTGGGTCATGGGGCAGACAACTCAAGGCACAAAGACTGGGATCATCTGTGACTCAATGCTTAGAAGACCTAGACTTTGCTGATGACTTATGTCTATTAGCTCAGAAACATCAGCATATGCAGCTAAAAACAAATAAATTAGCACAAGAAGCTGCTGAAACTGGGCTACATATAAATACTGACAAGACAGAAGTCATGGCCTTACTTAGCAAAAAGCCAGGCACCTATCAATCAACCTTGTTGATGAGAGAAGTAGACCAGTTCACCTACCTCGGTAACATTGTGACACAGGCGGATCAGACGAAGATGTCACAGACAGAATATGCCTTCGTCTCTCTGAAGCCTGTGTTGAAAACATCGTCCCTCTAAAACAAATATAAACTCCGGATTTTCATCAGCAACGTCAAATTGTTCCTGTTATATGGGGCGAAAGCGTGAAGAGTCACCAACACATTAACCAATAGACAACAGACGTGCCTAAATGGCTGCTTCAGAAATATGCTAAAGATAAGGCGACAGATCAGTTCAGGAAAGGAGATATCTGGCAGATGGCAAACGAAGATCCCATAGATCTACAAGTGTCTGGGAGAAAATTGAGATTGATCGCCCACTCACATAAGAAGCCTCCAGAAGAAGTCACGAAGATGGCTCTGTAGTGGAACCTCCAAGGCCAGAGAAAGGTCGCCCGCCAAAAGACCACTTGGAGAAGGTCTTGAGAGCAGGAGATGAAATGCATGCGAACGGAGAAAATTAACTTTTTTCTGGTTTTCTTAAAGGCTTTAAACTAAAACCTTTTAGTCTCATTAGGGATTAAATAGAGAAATGTTTTTTTTTTTTGTTGCTGGATTTTTTAGTCGTCCAGCCCCATTAGCTGTGGACGCAGCTTATGTTTGGGGCCTACTTATGTTTGGGGCCTACTTATGTTTGGGGCCTACTTATATCTGGGGCCTTTACTACGGCTTCCTTCAACAGTTCCTTAAAGAATTATTTTTTACATGCTATTATGCCTTAACACATGACCGAACCATGCCTTCTTGCGTAGCTTGATTGTTACTATAATTGTGTCCTCAGGGTCTTAAACGGCGGATATACTGTTCCAGACATACGCATTGGTCTTGCGTTCTAAGTAGAAGATTCCAAGGTTTTTTCTGCACGCATGCTACGGCATTCTGGCCAAATCCAACTCACCATGCTGTTTGTGCCACATCTACGACGTTTACTATGAATTTGTATATTTAGCGCATCTTTAAAAAAAATTCGCATGATATTATGATTTCTGTGTTGTTTACCTTTAATTTGTATAATTATTATAGCATTAAACGCTTGACTTGACATCATGGTTTCTCCGTTTAAATTTAATTATTCGTTGTTCTACGACCTCGTCGTATGTTTAATAATTACCCCCCCCCCCCCAATAAACACATACACACACATAAAAGCAACTATGTCTTCACGAGTATATTTGAGGAGATAATGTTAAATAAAATATTACCATAATCTATTATTGTAAAAACACGACTTCAATTCTTAATATACAACAAATGTTATTGACGCTAGCAACAATGAATCGAGCAGAGACATTTTTTTTAATTGATTGTTTGAAATTAATACTTTAAATGTAAATATGGACCTACCTGTAGTTACCACAGGCAGAATTATTGAAGTAAAATAAATGAGAAACATGGCGCTATCAGACAGTGGACAACAATGCATTTTGAAGTTGGTACCACATAACACGTAAACTGAACCAGCTGCAAACTCTCGTTCTGAGCTGCATACAAGACTATTACAAAAAAGCGGTGGTGTTTTTTTTAATATAGACAAGGAAGATACAATGTCTTTTTAGCATATCTTTATAGAGTGAGGAAACAGACGCTTATGACTAATAGTGTTTGGGACTAGAGGATTTATTCAAAGTGTTATCTCTGATGAAAACATAGACAAGAGAGAGAAGATCACTTGTGTAGTTTAATTTGAAAAAAAAAATTGAAACCTGAAGACTACAATATTGATAGAATCTAGTCCTGGATTAACCCAGTAGCTTATACATTATGTCAAGAAAGAGCAGGGTGTACAACAAACACAATTGTATAACTTATTTTATTATTCAAATTATACAATTGTTTACATTTTGAGCCATTTTCTAAATTTAAAAGAAATAAAAATTACATTATAATTTTTTTTATATAAAAAAACAATGTTTTTCTTCCGTACTAAAAAGCAGAAAATAATTTTTTGAATAAATTGGTCACTGTGGAGAAATAGCGTAGCCGAAGCTTGATGACGCAATTCGGTAGGCTCCGCCCACCGCAGGCGCCTTTCCGCCTTCTTGTGTTGTAGTTTATTGTAGATTCTGGTGTATATGTCATTTTGGTAAAAATGACGTATACTCAGCCGACAGTTAGGAGCACATGCTTTGTTTTATAATCAGTTGAGCTCTGGGCATCATAGGATGCGGATGCATGTTAGTAGAGTCTTGCTTTGGGCACCGAGATATACGGATGCGTGTTCAAAGCTTTATATTGTACTCCTCTTGAATTTACCTTTATGTCAGTTCATGTTCCAGAATTAAATATTATAGTTTTGTTACTTGAACTTGAGTTGACTTCATTATTGGTGTGACTGGAATCCTTATAGCTACTACAAGTTATTAGTAAAGAAAACCCGTAACAGTCTCATTGTAATAGACTTGATATCATCATTATGTGAATGTTTGTATTACAGTATTAGAATCATCAAATGTTAACAATTAAATCCCAAAAGAATTATTACAGAAGGTTTTTGAAATATCACGATATTGCAGATCATTTAATAGAACTTCTATAACAAAATGCATGTGAGTCTGTAAAATTAATTCTAGTGTTGTATAACCTCAACTCATAATATAGAATTTAATACTTGTAAAGTCAATGGAATCCATATATTAATATAGTGAAATTATTTTAAACAGGTTTTCATTTATATAAATTAGAGTATGTTAGAAAGGTCTGGATGTTTGTGTTCATGCGCCCAACGTTTGTCGTTTTTATAAAAATCAGAATCTTATAAAGTCTATTACCATGTTACCAATTTATTCAGAAATTATTTTCTGCTTTTTAGTACGCAAGAAAAACGTTGTTTTTTTTTTTTATAAAATATTTTTTATAATGTAATTTTTATTTTCTACTACGTTTTGTTTATAAAGAGTTCGTTCTTATTTGAGTAGGTTAAATGAAATGACCTATATGGTGCTCGGGTATGCCTTACACATTGTGAGTAAGTCTGTATTTGCCCAGAACTAGATCACTCGATCACTAGGTCAAAAAAAGGCTGTAAGTTTAGTTTCCCTATAATCACTCAGAGGTAAAGTAATTTACGTTGGCTCATGACCTTTGATAACTCAGAGAAATGAACAACTAGTCAACATACTCTACTGACATATTTGATTAACTCACATTTCACATACCAATAAGTTAATAATAGTTGGACAGTGATTAGTTTCTCAACATTGAGACATTCTCGTGAACTTTTTAAAACAGCAAGTTATGGCCGTGAAACAGCAAGTTATGGCCGTAAAACAGCAAGTTATGGGCGTAAAACAGCAAGTTATGGCCGTAAAACTGCAAGTTATGGCCGTAAAACTGCAAGTTATGGCCGTAAAACAGCAAGTTATAGCCGTAAAACTGCAAGTTATGGCCGTAAAACAGCAAGTTATGGCCGTAAAACTGCAAGTAATGGCCGTAAAACAGCAAGTTATGGCCGTAAAACTGCAAGTTATGGCCGTAAAACAGCAAGTTTTGACACTTGTATATAAAATCGTCATAACGGTCAAGATCCTATGTAACGTTAGTTGTTCAAGACCACATGCTCCTGATATGTTTGCCAAAAGTTACGTTATAATTACAACAAAGATATGAAAGAACAAACTCCGTGCAGCTCACTACATAAAAATACTTTTTAAAAACTTGACTTTTTTAAAGACTTGATATCTTTTAACTACCAACAGGTTTAGAATAGCGAACTACCTCTAACTACCTCTATCTACTCTAAGCCTGTCACTGCTGTACTACTTCATCTTCTCTAGTCTACTAGCTTATTTCTAACTTAAATATGGCAGCATAAAGGTCGGGGTGGAGGGGGGAGGGGTCACGCATGCCTTTAGTAGGCATCAATCTTCAGTTGGGGGCTTGGTTTGAAACCTGGCCATGAACTTGCGTTACATAATGTTATGCGATTCACAATTAAAGATGGGTCACTGGGAGGGGAGATGAAGGTTTCACACGCGGATGTAGAGAGGTGGTGGTGAAGATAGGGGTAAATTCTAAACGTTAAGACCAGTAACAAAAAATGAGACACAAGAAGAGAAACAAACAATATTGTATAAAGGGTTCAAGATCTATGATTCTTATTTTGTGTGTGTTTATATATATATATTGGGACACCGCTTAATTGGGACAGCCGCTTATTTGGGACAAATCTCAAAGAAACCAAACCAAGAAGCCAATAGTAAATTTGTATGTTTAATTGGGACAGCCGCTTAATTGGGACAAAAAGCCTCGGTCCCGATGTGTCCCAATTAAGCGGAATCGACTGTATATATATTTAAGGACAATGAAATTTGATAGATGCATAGATAGATAGACAGACAATAGATTGATTGATAGATGGATAGATAGACTGATAGCCTAAACAAATTGTGAAGACATTGACATACCAGCAGCGTTAGGAAGAAGTGTGTGGTTGTTTTCCCAGGAAGTGGTACTATGTAAACATATTTGTGAAGTTGTTGAATTATAGTCAGGCTTGCGGAGCCGCCAAATTTTTTTCCGGCTCCGGCTCCCACAAATTTGACGGCTCCCTATTAAGATAGTATCACACGAGACAAATTTTTTTGCAATTGCGCCACGCAAACATGCCACTGATAAAAAGTTATGCAAATTTTGTCGCAATCACCCCCTAGCAGAACCGTAGCGTGCGGGGGGGCCAGGGGGTCCGGGGCTCCCTGCGTTTTGTCTGGCCCCCTCTGCTTATTTGTTCTACTTAGTAAAATGTATTACCTGCCCCCCTGCTATTGCCTGGCCCCTGCTGTAGAATGCCTGGCCCCTGCTGTAGAATGCCTGGGCCCTGCTGTAGAATGCCTGGCCCCTGCTGTAGAATTCCTGGCCCCTGATGTAGAATGCCTGGCCCTTGATGTAGAATTTTCACGCTACGGGGCTGCCCCATAGTCAGGAACTTGAAAAATATACGCATGTTGGTTTTACTAAAAACAAACCATTTCAGTGCATCCAGAATCATATCATTATTTTCAACCGAGGTTTCACTAGTCGCCATTTTCATAAGTAATAAAAAGTTATTTCAATTATCAAATTAGCAAATAGTAAAATGATACATTATTTAAAATATTTTAAAGATTTCAGTATTTATATTTATTATTTATAAATTTGAAGTGACTATTCGGACCCGGGTACCAATAAACTCCGATTTTTATTCGGACCCCGTCCCAATCAAGTCTGATTGTTATTCAGACCCTGGCAAATATGCACTTAGCTTAGCTATACATAAACTTTATTATTGTTTTTTTTTTAATAATTTTTTGAATTTTATGATTTAATCGTTACTCAGTGTCTAGGGTTCCACTAAGCGGACTCTGTATTATTATTTTTTCGGGTTCCGTCTAATAAAGTTTAAATATAGCTAAGCTTAGTGCATATTTGCCACGGGTCCGAATAACAATTGGATTTTATTGGGACTGGGTCCGTATAGCCACAGCCTTATAAATTTATCTACTCTATTTCAGATATTCTGTTTATAATAAAATTGTTAAATACAGAAAGCGACCATTTTGTTTATAGTCTATTACAAATTCGCGGCAGCCCCGTAGCGTGAAAATTCTACAGCAGGGGCCAGACATTCTACAACAGGGGCCAGGCAATAGCTGGGGGGGGGGGCAAGTAATACATTTTACTATGTAGAGCAAATAAGCAGAGGGGGCCAGACAAAAAGCAGGGGGAGGGCTAAGCCCCCCTGGCCCCCACACACGCTACGGGCCTGATTCGCGGTCAAATAATAATACGAAATGACTCGTTCTATTTGTCGTCTTAGTAAAAATTTATTTTAAATGATTGATACAATTATTCTATGAAATAAAACTGTTTTAACTTTATATATAACAAAATAACATGCCATTAAAAAAATTTCGGAGGGTAAACAAGATTAAAAACAAACACAAAACGATTCTTGTGGTGATGTGCGTGCACGCTATCATTTTAACGCTGTTACTGTTGTGGCTTTCGTAAAAATAACAACATTTCAAATTGTAGGAGGGAAACAATCAAACAAATTTGGAATTTTAAAGCTAAAAAAAAAAAATTCTGCTGTAAAAAAAAAACATTTGGGAGCCGTGGAGCCGCCAGATTTTTTCGGCTCCGGCTCCAGCAAAAAGTAGCGGCTCCCGGCTCCGGCTCCAGCAAAAAGTAGCGGCTCCCGGCTCCTCGGCTCCGGCTCCGCAAGCCTGATTATAGTGTTGATTTAACTTGTGTTAAGTGCTTAGAGTAAATAAAGTAATAGTGATTATTCATATTTAAATCAAATGGACTGTTCGTATTTTATGGGATTTATTTGTGAGACATAGTAGGTGTGTGTAATTAAATAAATAAATAAATATATAGCCTTTCGACAATTTAACCTCCTGCTCCCTTCCCGGTTGATGTAAAAAGAGAAATGTTTCATTCACTAGTTAACATTATATATTGCAGTGTATAAGTGGAGGTAAAAGAGAGACAAGTGTTTAGTGAACCTGGTAATAATTATGTAAAAATAACAAGATACTATGAAATTTATAGAAATTATATTGTGTAAAAATTTCGTTATTGCCAATATATATAATTTGTCTTCCTTTTTTTATCTTGCAGTTTATCAGTGACTATAGTACAATGAAGGACTACTTCCAATCTGATTTGTTTCATTTATCAATGAATACAATCGGAAGCCAAACCGTCCATAATATTTATTATTTTCGTGCGTTACACTTTGGGCACTCACGCTTTAATTTGGTCAAAGTTACTTGGTAAAATTACTTGTATGATATATGAATTACTTGTATAATGTATGAATTATTTGTATGATGTATGAATTACTTGTATGATGTATGAACTACTTGTATGATGTATAAATTACTTGTATGATGTATAACATACTTGTCCATATAGATAAGCATGTAAATAGGATTCACGCCTTAGCTAATAACTCCTAAAGTACTTCACCAATTGCCTAGAAATGTACACACAAAATTGCAGTAAATTACCTGGCGTGTTTATTTATATATATACATTTTATATCGACATCACATCTATTAAATTAAAAAACAAGCAATTTAAGTCTTTTCCGTTTCGGACAAAGGACATTTTAGAGCATTTTCGTGTACACAGTGGCTACGGTTACGCCGGACGAAATCCGTATTTTTTTTCCAGTTTACAGCCATAGATATTGCTCCACGCGTATGGGTTTTGATAAATAGAGAGGGAAGTAATCATGTTGAATAACTGTTACAAAAATAAATAATGGTTACGCCCCTTTGATTAGCTTTTATTATTTATATTTAAAATATAAGCAAAAACGGTACCTAAGAAACTCTTATATTCGGCCGTGAAAGGTCAGATCGCGAAATGGACTTTTGATGCACACATGGCAGGCCAAGACCTACAAAATGATAAATACATCATGGGTCTAGGACTTATGGTTGTTGAGATCTATGGTGATGACGGACAGACAGACAGACAGACAAACAGACAAAACGGGGACAATAGAATATTTAATCGATCGGTTTGGTAAAATTATTTCTGTACTTTACTTTCCTTTTTTTTAAAAACCACGGGAGATAATTCAAAAGTCGCAGAGTGCTAACTTATATATTATCAGTATTTGTTTAAAAATAAACCGATTCGCCGTGTTCAAAGTAATAGTTTGTCAGTATTTTGTTTTAATTAACAAACATTATTGTACAATTTTTCTTTTTACTTTAGTCTGCAAATTATTATTTCGTCAGTAGTTTTTTTTTTTTATCAAACATGTAAACAAGAATCACACCATTCATCATAACTCTAAAAGTACGTCAAAAAGCACTTTCCTTTGATTTCAGTAGTCATCCGGTAAATCAACGGTCCAAATTTTGTCTGTTCTTTTATTTAAAAAAAAAGAACTAGAAACAAGGGCTTTTACAATACTTATCATTACATTACATAGGGCTTAGCTATAGCAAAGCGCGGCCGGGTACAGCTAGTATGATGTATAAGTTATTTGTATGGTGTGTAATTTAGTTGAATGATAACTTTTTATTTAACTATTTTAATAAACTACTTTTTAATTTGCTTTTTTTTTTAACTTTAACTTTTTTCATTTTATACTTGTTAATGTAAAGCGACTATCACTAGTTTGTAAAGCTAATATAAAATATATAATTAACAGATATACTTAGTGTGAAAACAAAAGAGTTATTTTTCTATTCCATGTTATTAAAAGAATTTCATTTGCTTAAGACGATAAAAAAAAAAAATTTCAATCGGGGAACACGAAGTGTAGAATTCATCGATTTCTACATCATCGCCATATGAAAGGATGGTGTGGTTACCACAACGCCCAGCCGCCTTTAATTTCCCGACTTAAGTCAGGTACCCATTTAAAGCTAGGAGGACTTGTGGGACGATTTTCTCCAAATTTCACTCTGGAAAAATTCTATGGTTCTCACCGAGGATCGAACCCAGGATTCTCAGGTCGACAGACGAGTATCTACACCACTCGGCCATCCGTCCCACTGTGTTGATACATTGTATGTAAAATACTTTTAAGAAGCGCGACAAAATAAAATTTAAAAAAACTAAATTCAAAAACGTGCTTGAAAGTAACCAGTGCTAGGCTACAGACACCATTCTCTCCTTGTTATCTCCCACTTAATATTAGTATTACCAAAAAAAAGTAATTAGCTCCAATCGACTCCAAAAAGACTACTTATTTGGTTCAAACGTTTCAAAAAAATAAAATGTCATAGAGGATACACAAGAGATCAACATTTCAAATTGCTAGGGATTCAAGGAATTAGTAATAATTGATTTCGAAGTTCCCTAAAACACAGATAAAATAAACAACCAGACAAAACGCAATTTTAATTAAAGCCTACAAAAATGTCAAAAGTTATGTAAGACCAGATTCAGAGCTAAAATTAAATTGTATAAGTTTGTAAAATGTCCGATTGCCAAAGAAGGTGTTGGTAAATAAAAGCAGCCGTACTTAACATTAGGCTTGTATAAAAGAGACTTTGCAAATTGCAGTTAGTGTCATTACTAAGTCCTATGAACTACTTTATATTTAGAATTTAAACTTTCAACTCATCGAATTTGAATAATAATTAAATTACAAATTGTAGGTAGAGTGCCATTACAAAGTCCCATGAACTTTTTTATATTAAGAATTTGAACTTTTAACTAAAGAAATTTATATATTAATTAAATAACTTTGTTATGGTTTTATGAAAAAAATTCAACCTATCAAAAGCAGTGAAATGTTGCTTTTGCATCCAGCGGTATATAGGCAAGTCACTTTTTTGGATTAACCCAAATTATCGCTGCAACATTTTCCAATATTTAAACCTTAAACCAAGCAGTATACGGAAAATCACAGATTATAAGTCAAATCAAAAATAGTTTCGAGTATTTGACATGTCCTCAACCCAGTGGCGTCACTAGGGTTGGTGTCACCCGGTGCGGTAACTCATGGTGTCACCCCTCTCATGACACCCCATAGACATTACAAAATAAGAATATAGGCCTAAAACTAGATATTTTGTATTTCGGTGTCACCCCTTGAGAGGGTGTCATCCGGTGCGGTCCGCACCCCCCGCACCCCCTAGTGACGCCACTGCCTCAACCATTGTAACGTTTTCAGGGACATTTCAAAATAGTTTTATTTTGTATAAGTTGGTTATGTTAAGTGTGATGTGGCTTTTAATGCACTTATCAGTATCCGTGATCTTCGACCAAATCTGGCCATTGCAGATATGGAAACAACATTTTATAACTTGGCATAAAATCTCTCCTCTATCTTGAGCCAAGATTTTATAACTTTCAATAAAAGATTTTTTTCTCTACCTGTTTGGCCTGTGCTTTTGGGCTATAAAAGAATACCTGGCACGGATAACATTTCTACAGAATGAGTACATTAAATTAAAGGAATCTTTGACCAGAAGTAGTTTACAACTGTCAGCCATCTGTGCTTATTATTTGTGCCTAATTGTAAGACGAAAAAAGATGCTACATAAAAGTAGAAAAATAAAGATTTTTTTAAACTATGTTTTTGTGGACATATTGAAAGCATGCATTACTAAACAAGCATGTTAAATAATTATCTGACTAATGCCTCGAGGCAGGTTTTTACCGTTAGGAAATATGCTATGTACATTGAATGTATTACCTAGGTGGTGTTTTATAATACGATAAATGTATAGTCATGCACTGGCTGGCCAAAGGGAAGCTAGAAAATAGCCTCTGATCAGAGACTTAAACTTATTTAAGTATTTGAATATGTTCATCCCCTAACAGTTCTACGTAATACCAGGCCTATTGCACGAAATCACAATCTCAGAATAATAGAAGAGAAGTAAAGATAAACAAAATCTCAGTCCGTATCACCGTCTTTAGACCATGGTCATCCAGAGCCGACTATAAGGGATGCGATGCCCCGGTTGTTATTATTTTATTTCCCTGACCCACCATCAGTCCATATCTATATCATTCTGTGTACACACACAGAGCCAGACAAACAGATGCAACTGACTGGGATCCCCCTCTTCTATGGAAACCCCCCCTCCCCTTGCAGTAAAGATACCTTTCAAAACTCTATAGGTAGGGGTGAAGGTGGGGGATCTCTGCTAGGTACTTTTGACTATAGAGACCTAAAATATCTCTTAGTGTCTCTGCCTCGGTCTCTAATAAACCTGACATGACTCTGCATGTTGACTGAGCAATTTAGCGTCATTGAAAGACACACGAGTACAGTTCTATTTCTGAATTCATTGAGTGACACACGAGTACAGTACTATTTCTGAATTCGTTGAGTGACACACGAGTACAATACTATTTCTGAATTCGTTGAGTGACACACGAGTACAGTACTATTTCTGAATTCGTTGAGTGACACACGAGTACAGTGCTATTCGAACAAATATAGTAAAAATAAAAATAATTTGCAGCGAAATCTGATGTAGCATTGAAGTTTAACCTCAGCGCATTTTTTTTTCTGTATTTATTTGTTAGTAGTACTTTTACTATCGCTTCTGTTACCGATTTCTTTCTTCTTGTCGAACGCTGTATTGAAATCATATCTTGTGATTCTCGCACACTTTTTTTTTATATTTTTGCTATTTTTTAGCTTATTTATGTTGTTTGTTTATTTATAATAAATATTTAAAGATTTTAAGTATCGGTTATTAAAATATTCGAAAAAATATTAATGTTAAAAAGTATGATTGTGAGCAAAGTGATAGATTTGGATAAGACGTTATCGCATGCCTATCACTTCAAAGAAGTTTACCAGACATAGTGCACAGGTCTAGACTGTTTCACAGCAGTCGTACCATTAGTACAGGTCCTCAGTGCAAATAGTGTGGTACAAATCTTTATAAAAAAAAATAAAAACCACTCAACCGTGATAAAACGTCAAGACGTTCCTGACCTGTTGTTGACAACTTGATCACGGGATCATCCCCGCGAGCCACAGAATGTAGTGACCCTGGACAAGGTCAACTGAGGTGTGATGTCCCTTTATCAGCTGACATTCACCACGGACACTTAGCCTTGACATTTATTACAGTGGGTTATATTGCTTCAGGAAATTGAAATAAAAAAAAAAAAGTTAGCCAGGGGGGGGGGGGAATGAGAAATACGTTATTTAAAAGTTGGCTGGGGGAAAGACGTTATTCTCCTGTAAATTATAAAACTTTAAATCAGTGGTGGCTTGCGAGGGGGGGGGGCGACAAGTCACCACTAAAAAATGGCGCCCGATTTCCTGCGGCGCAAGGTGCGAAAGTGTTTGGAGGTGGAAAAGTAAATATCGCCCAGGGGCTGATTACGTCATTTCTGCAAGCTGTATCGAAACGAATTTTGAGGACCCGCGAAACTGATGCGCCCCCCCCCCAATCCACCGCCTGCTGTTCCCTCCCCTTTGAATCTTCCTCAACTGCATTAGTGGACCAAAGCTTTCCGTGTAAGGTGGAAAGGAAATGAAAAAAAAAAACAGACACAGTGTTAGAAAATATGGCAGGTAGAGTTTGGGAAGACTACGAACGAACGCATTTCGACAATTGTTTGCAGGATATTGTCATAGACATAGACCAGATGACTAGATGGATACTCAAGTCACTTGTAAGTCGTGTCGAACAAAGTCATTCACTATTAAGTCACCCAATGTTATGGACGATAGAAAACAAAAAAGATTCAACAATAACAACAAAAAGTCTGAGTAAGTAATAAAGTAATAATTAGTACAAGCTGCACACTGCAAAACTTTTGCATAGAGTTATATTCCCTTAGTCATGAACCGTAGGCTAGGTTATTTTTTGGTTTCGGGCATATCATGATTGTATTTTAAACTGGAATACTGTTGTATTAATTCTTTACTTTCGATTTAACGCAGAACCCAAGTCGCTTTTATTTATATCATAATAATTATGAATCATCTTCTCGAAACATATACTAAATAATCATGCAAATCCTGTCCAACGGTATTTTGAAATGAGGCAGTTTAGTTTTAATTCCTCGGTTGATATATTTTAATTGTTTTACATAATCTTCCTTTTTTAAAAAAATAAAACAGTATCCACACAGAAAAGAGTGATAAACTTCTGTATTTGTTGAAATCTGGCGACTGTCATGTGTCTCTGATATCAGTGACATAAAGTAGTGCCTTAGAACCCTGATTGTAAAAAATTTCTTGAAAAATTGGTCTATAAATACTTGTGACCCAAAAATCAACGTTTTTCGGTTTACTGCCAGATTTTTATTCTTTTTTTGCTGTAAAAAAAACAGACATATCGGGGCGTATGTACAGAAGTTTTCTTAATTTTTCACCCACAGTAAATAACAGTTATTTATGTTAAATGATCAAAGCTGCAAACCGAAGGACACAAACATTGAATCCCAAGTAAAGTCAAACTATATTCACAGGTACTGTCACCAGCCGTTTTTCTAAACGACTAGACGCGTCGCTTTCAGGCGCGTGTTTGACAAAAGAAGCCGTGTACTAAAGACACCGTATAAAAAATATCATTATTAACCTTATGTAGACTCCAAATTAATAGGATGCTAACATTTTTAGATTCTAGATTCATTTGAATTACTTAAATGATCAAGCGGGAAATCTATCAGTGACGTTAACAAAAGTGGGAGGGGGGGGGGGAGAAATGTACAGGATCAACAAGGTTGGGGAAGTAATAAATCACATACACATACACAATAGATGCACTAGCATGCAGCCCTAAAACCAACATTAAAACACACATACTAAACACACACATTGTTTGAGATGAAGTGTAGTCAAAAATTGACATATGCTGGTGCAGGCCAGATTCAATACCTGATAACGTTTTGTCGTTGTCTTAGTATCAATCTACTATTTAGGTGTTACTATAAGGTGTTAACAAAACTTGGTAAGTACAAAGCCTTTGTATGGGTTTCCTAGGCTTTAGGCAAAGGTACATTGTGGGGCAGGGCTCGATTTAACGCCGGGGATGCCGGGGATATCACCGACACTGAGAACTGTCATACCCGGCTCTGCTTTAGCTAATATATCCCAGCCGGGGGATGAAATCATAGACATGTATCCCGTCTCTGCAGAAATTATTGTTCATCCCCGGCACTTGTTTTTTCTTAAATCGAACACTGTTGTGGGGGTCTTAGTAGGTTAGGGTAGATTGTAGGGCCCCGCGCTAATGGGCAAATTTAGGGCCCAAGCTAGAAGAACACGATGTGACCAGACATAGTTACATTGTAGAGTAATTTGGCTAACGAACTTTGTAGTGCTTTTAAGTAAATGTACATTTTGTGGCCCCAGCATGCTTACCTTGTTGGGCAATAGGAGAGCTTACCTTGTTGTGCAATAGGCAAGCTTACCTTGTTGTGCAATAGGCAAGCTTACCTTGTTGGGAAATAGGCAAGCTTACCTTGTTGGAAAAAAGGCAAGATTACCATGTTGGGAAATAGGCAAGCTTACCTTGTTGTGCAATAGGCAAGCTTACCTTGTTGGGAAATAGGCAAGCTTACCTTGTTGGGAATTAGGCAAGATTACCATGTTGGGCAATAGAAAAGCTTACCTTGTTGGCAAGATTACCATGTTGGGAAATAGGCAAGCTTACCTTGTTGGGAAAAAGGCAAGCTTACCTTGTTGGGAAAAAGGCAAGATTACCATGTTGGGAAATAGGCAAGCTTACCTTGTTGGCAATAGGCAAGATTACCTTGTTGGCAAGCGTACATTATGACACCCATGTCAAAGGTAAAAATTGGGCCCTAAAATAATCTTTGACCAGTAAAGACCTTTTTACCGCTAAACAGTTGAGTCATTTTAGCCAGGGTCCAAGTTCCAGTAAACAGATCACCCCTTCCTAGCAGAGCTAGTAATGGGTCAATAGGTCATGGGTCGATGGGTCAAATGGGTCGCGAAATTGGATGGGTCACATGGGTCATGGGTCAATGTTCCCTGACCCACGACCCATCCTTAATCTCCCCCCGACCCTAAAAAAAAAAACCCGTCGTCGCGCGATTTTTTTATTTGCGACGAAAACAAAACGTGCCCTTTCTCTATACATTTGTATAGAAAATTATATGTGAAACACTTGCAGCGATATTGTCAATTTAATTATAATTTAATTTAATTTAATTATTATTTAATTATTTAATTTAAGGTGGTACCTTATCTGGGTTTCTAAAAACGTTACTATTGACTCAAACCAAATCAAATTTGTCAAACATCACACGTAGGATATTCGTAGGATATTCGTCATCCCAGCTTCGTCAGCGGAATGTGAAAGACATTTTAGTTCATTTAATGCACGGCACATAATTACAGCACAACGTAACTGCATGCATCCTGAAACAGTTGAAGTTTTGTCTGTCATTGTGTATGACTACAGAGGAAAACTATTGCAATAAGTTGAAATTTTCCTTCAATAAAAAACTTTTATCTTTTTACTTTTTGTGCATTAAATTTCGTAGCAGGGCATGCACATAGTTTGTTGAAGCATATTTTTAATTTTAAACAGTTTTAATATGTCCCATGTTAGCAGCTTGCTTCAATGGGTCATGGGTCATGATGGGTCTGGGTCAAGAACTTGATGGGTCATATGGGTCATGGGTCAAGCTCAGTGACCCATTACTTGCTCTGCTTCCTAGTGACGGGCTCGACTGTTTGTATTGAAAGGCTGCCAGAATGTGAGATTCTCTACATATAGCATTTTATAAAACAACTAGTTGAGAAGCCTGCTGAAGCTGGCTGCTTGCTACATGCGATATAATAAGAAATCCTTGTTGTATTTAGATTTCCAGTGTTGGAATTCCCCAGACTATTTTTAGCCGAGCACGCGAGTTAACTCCCCTTTCCCACATAAATAAAGCACTCCACCTCTCATCCATTCCCCCGCTTGTAGTTTAGCCTGATGGAGACGAATATTTTGGAATTCCCCAGACCATTTTTAGCCTGGATACACACGTTCTGTCCGTCGGTCGGTCGACTACGTTAGACGATTGTGTATTAGATAGGACTCTCACTTCTAGACTAGCAAAATAGTTCATAAAATATGTACTGCTAAATAACCACAGATCAAACCAAGAAAGCTATGGGAAAAAAAAATACCTAAGTGGGAAACCTAAGCAATGAGGACCTCAGACAGACGCATAGTTTGCTTATACACAAGAACTGTTCAATATAAAGGGGATATTTGGGGGGGGGGGCGACCCTATCCTCTTACCCCCTCCCCTCCCCCATTACCACCAGGGTGTTAACGAGTGTAAGTTGAAGAGTTTGAATGATGTGAAGACCTCAGTCGAAGCCGCCGAGAAAAAAAAAACAACTTCGCTCCTCCCTTTCCCAGGCCCTTAGCTGCGTTTTATCTGGGCCCCTCTGCTTGTTTGCTCTACTTAGTAAAATGTATTACCTGCCCCCCCCCGCTATAGCCTGGCCCCTGCTGTAGAATGCCTGGCCCCTGCTGTAGAATGCCTGGTCCCTGCTGTAGAATGCCTGGCCCTGCTGTAGAATGCCTGGCCCTGCTGTAGAATGCCTGGCCCCTGCTGTAGAATTTTCACGCTACGGGCTGCCCTCCCCCCCCCCCATTTGCATAAAGGCATACACAATTTTAAACACATGATGTCAGAATGCATTTAGATAAATTATACATTTAAAATGTAACAATATATTACTTGTAGTATTATAACATATTGAAGTTGATGATAACAGGTTATGTTTCACCTATGGCTCAAAATAACTATAGCATGTATTGACTGGTAGGCAAACAAAGGTAAATTACTGACACTATTTTACCTTTTAAAACTGTAAATGACATAATTATCGATATAAATATTTTCAAACTCACGAAATGAAGAGTAATGTTAATGGCTAATAGCTTGTGTCCCCGATTCGATAATTATTTAGTTTTTTTTTTTATTCTCATAATATAAAATAATTAGACCCATATAGTTAGATTTACCTACAGTTATATCTATACATAGGCATATATATATATATATATATATATATATATATGTATATATAATCGTGTACATTTTTTTTTATTAAACTTTTATTAAAATGCACAAACATTTTTTAAAAATCTTATATTATTACAAAATTCCCAGAAATTAGAATGACCATTGAATATAAAGCGCGGGCGCCAATTTCGAATACCAAATGATGGCCTATTTCCCTTATTTGGAAATTAATTTCGAATACCAACTGATGGCCTATTTTCCACTGGTCTACTGCATGAATGTATGAACGAGTGGGTATAGTCTGTTAAAGAAGAAATTGACATACACCGTATTAATACTGATATTCACATTTATATTTTATATTGTATTACTATGTCCTTCATGCAGGCATAAAATTTAATTAGGAATTACTTTACCGTTATAATCCTTCCAATAAATGTGTGATACCTGCAAGGATGTTTTATAACTGTCATTGTCATGGATATACTCGGCAATCTTGAAAAAAATGTTGTTGTTTGTTGTTAGTTTGTTGTTTACTGTTAGTTTATTGTTTGCTGTTAGTTTATTGTTTGTTGTTAGTTTGTTGTTTGTTGTTAGTTTGTTGTTTGTTGTTAGTTTTTTGTTGTAAGTTTGTTGTTTGTTGTTAGTTTGTTGTTAGTTTGCTGTTAGTTGTTAGTTTGTTTTTTGCTGTTAGTTTGTTGTTTGCTGTTAGTTTGTTTTTAGTTTGTTGTTTGTTGTTAGTTTGTTGTTTGCTGTTAGTTTGTTGTTTGTTTTTAGTTTGTTGTTTGTTGTTAGTTTGTTGTTTGTTGTTAGATTGTTGTTTGTTGTTAGTTGGTTGTTTGTTGCTAGTTGGTTGTTTGTTGTTAGTTGTTAGTTTTTTGTTAGTTTGTTGTTTGTTGTTAGTTTGTTGTTAGTTTGGTGTTTGTTGCTAATTTGTTGTTTGCTGTTAGTTTGTTGTTTGTTGTTAGTTTGTTGTTTGCTGTTAATTTGTTGTTTGTTTATTGTTAGTTGTTAGTTTGGTGTTGTTGTTAATTTGTTGTTTGCTGTTAGTTTGTTGTTTGTTGTTAGTTGTTAGTTTGTTGTTTGTTGTTTGTTGTTAGTTTGTTGTTTTTTTGTTAGTTTGCTGTTAGTTTGTTGTTTGCTGTTAGTTTGTTTTTGTTGTTAGTTTAATGTTTGCTTTTGGTTTGTTTTTTGTTGTTAGTTTGTTGTTAGTTTGTTGTTTGTTGTTTGTTGTTGTTTGTTTGCTGTTTATTTGCTATTTGTTTGTTGTTTTTTGTTAGTTGTTAGTTTGTTGTTTGTTGTTTGTTGTTAGTTTGTTGTTTGCTTTTAGGTTACTGTTTGTAGTTAGTTTGTTTTTGGTTGATAGTTTGTTGTTTGTTTGTTGTTAGTTGTTAGTTTGTTGTTTATTGCTTGCTGCTTGTTTGCTGTTTGTTGTTAGTTGTTAGTTTGTTGTTAGTTTTTTGTTTGTTTATTGTTAGTTGTTAGTTTGTTGTTTGTTGTTAATTTGTTGTTTGCTGTTAGTTTGTTGTTTGTTGTTGTTAGTTTGTTGTTAGTTTGTTGTTTTTTGTTAGTTTGCTGTTAGTTTGTTGTTTAATGTTAGTTTGTTGTTTGTTGTTAGTTTGTTGTTTGTTGTTAGTTTGTTGTTTGCTGTTGGTTTGTTTTTTGTTGTTAGTTTGTTGTTAGTTTGATGTTTGTTGTTCGTTGTTGTTTGTTTGCTGTTTATTTGCTATTTGTTTGTTGTTTGCTGTTAGTTGTTAGTTTGTTGTTTGTTGTTTGTTTTTAGTTTGCTGTTTGCTATTAGGTTACTGTTTGTTGTTAGTTTGTTGTTAGTTGTTAGTTTGTTGTTTGTTTGTTTTTTGTTAGTTTGTTGTTTGTTGTTTTCTGCTTGTTTGCTGTTTGTTGTTAGTTGTTAGTTTGTTGTTTGTTGTTAGTTTGTTGTTTGCTGTTAGTTTTTTGTTTGTTGTTATTTTGTTTGTTTGTTGTTTGCTGTTTTTTGTGTTTTTTGTTAGTTTGTTGTTTCTTATTAGTTTGTTGTTAGTTTGGTATTTGTTGTTAGTTTGGTGTTTGCTGTTTGTTTGTTGTTAGTTTGTTGTTTGTTGTTAATTTGTTTTTTGTTAGTTTGTTGTTTGTTATTAGATTGTTTTTTGTTGTTAGTTTGTTTGTTTGTTGTTTTTTATTCGTTGTTTTCTTCTTTACACGTTGGCACCCAAATGAAAATAAAGAACACTCAGACATTTTTATTTTTATACATGTTTTTATGGGGGGGGGGGTAACAAACACTTTAAAATTTAATTCTATAGACTTACCTGGAGCCTTTAGGTAAGTAGGCCTTTGGAAGAACCGTTCCGTTCAAAAAGGGCCACTTCCAAAATTAAAGACTGTCTAATCGAATACTATGAGGGCCTCGTCAGACACTTTTTGCCAAGATCCCCTCCTCACCCCATCTCACCTCTTAAGATCTGCCTATGTCTCTCCCCAGAGACATAAGAACGGTACAGTACCAGCTGTGTTGGTTAGAAAAAAAATACAATCTTTAAGATAAGCACGTCGAGTTTTACCGGCACCGCTATTGTTAATTTATTCCCCCGTACCCCTCCAAACAGCGTAACACCAGCAGACGATCGGCGGGGGGGGGGGGACGTGTATTACGTGGCAACTGCAGTTCCACCGCACAATCCCGTTGATACAAAAAAAACCTCGACTTAGTGGCCAGATTTGTCTTAGGGTAGAACTATGTTTGTTTGTTTTATATATAGTGTGACCTGGTTTGATAGCTGGAGACTACGGGAGACCCTCTTCATATACTCCACGTAAGTATTGTGCATGTTTATTTAGTTTTACGTTCATATTTAAATAAATTATACTCAGTACGTCAGATTAATCTTATCAGAACAAAAAAAAAAGATAAAAACTAGGATCATCTAATTTTTTTTAATAAAAGTAAAATTAAAAACAAATAAGTATAGTAAATAGATAATAATTATATATTATATTATCGCTTAAATTAGAATAAACTCTGACAACAAGTCTTAAGTACTACAAAATGAAAAGAATGGATATATGTACAGCGTGAGCAGGTGCAAACTTCTGCAAATTCCTAGAAGAACATAAACTTATTTCACCGCTACTCCTAGCCTCGCATTAGACTTGTGTTTCTATTTATGTTGCCCTACTTAAAGTGTTCCATCGTTCAGAACATTTTATTTCTATTCTACAGTTTACTCGATCACTGTAACACATAGCCTTGAAAATTTACAAACATCAACTGCTGTGTGAGTTGCTCACTTGTCTCACCTGTATAAAAAAACAACCGACATATCTGACCGTTATACAGAAGTTGTAGTCACTGAATTCTAACCACATCTTATATACATTCAATTGAGGAAATGCAATATCTGTGTCAAATTATTTACTAAAATGTAATTTCCTATTTTCATTTTGGCTTGCTCTGCGATTTTAATGTAAACTTTGCCCATTATTGAGTTACATATCAGTTAATTAATTTTGGATGTTCTGCATCCTTCATTGCTGAATGTGATTAGGTAAGGGTGTGTATAAGCGAAAGATAAGTGTTTGTATGCTTTGAATTATGGAGTTAACATTTGTTAGAGTTGTTTACAGACATAAAAACTGGCAGAAATACAGAGAGACCGACAGACATGTAGACAAGCAGACAGAGAAATAGATTAGATAAATATACACAGACAGATGAACGGACAGACGAATGTGCAACAAAAAGTGGACAATTCACCCATGCGACAACAAATGACAACATTAAGATTACACTGTGTCTAGAAATGATGTCACGAGACAAAATAACACAATTTTCATTTCTATTCTATATAAATATGAGCGATTTGGGTTCCGTGTCAAATCGAAAGTAAAGAATTAATACAACAGTATTCCAATTTAAAATACAATCATGAAAAAATCGGATCTGCCCGAAAGCAGAAATAACCTAGCCTACCGATCAAGCCTAAGAGGATATAACTCTATGCAAAGGTTTTACAGGGTACAGCTAGTCTAACTTATAAAGCAGCTAAGCTTGTCCGGGTTGCTTCCGTCCGTGTGGGGAATCCGTTCTATAAAAAAACGACCTCCAGAAATAATAAATAAAACAATAGTATTTGATAAAGTAATCACGTGACCAGCGAGGTCACGAAAACATAATTCACAATGGCGCTTGCGTCAAATCGATATCTATAATACAAAAAAAATCCTTTTCTGCTCTGTCGGCGATCCCGTGTCTGTCATGAAATCCCGTCTGTCATCCAAGATGGCAGAAAAATTTACTGTTTTCTTCTTAACATGTATGATCCGGTTCCCAACTGGCCGGCCGAGTAGGATGTCTCCTACTTGGCTATCAGTAATGACATTGGACCTGCTATATGTATAGTGCCGAGGTGACCAAACACTCTACACTAACATACGGCAGGTAAGATTGTGAAAGCCATAATGGCAATCACAATGTAATACTGATTTCGACCGCCTCTATCATTTCCAAGGGGCAATTCAGCGATCTTATGAGAGGTAACACAAAATCATGCCTAAGTATTTCCGCGAATTTTGTATTATGGATACCTCAATATAATGTAATATTTATATTGCTTATGTCTATTTCTAATGTATTATTATTTCCCTTTATTTCTAATCTAAAATACGTCAGAATATTTTTTTTTGCATTTTTTTAACTATTACGTCAGATGAATGAATTGAATAAAGGTTGAGTTTGAAGAGCGCCGTACACAATGTTGACAATGCAAACTAACCCATTTTGATGGGGGCTTCACACAGAGGGTGTTTGGAGGGGTGCCAGTTTGAGGAGGGCCCCCAAAATATTTTTTAAACTAAATATTAAGTATATTATATCATGTCAAAATGTAGTGTCTCCCCAAGAGGCCTAAAATCCCTTGGTTCGGCATTGGCTTCACAGAACTATAATGTTGAAAGCTTTGATGTGTCTTTATTTTTTAAGAGGCCTTATGTTTTCTGCGTCTGTGGCCTTATCTGGATTGATGAAATATTTTTTTTTAATTGAAGGTCAGATAAAATCTACACAACGATTCTATCTTTCCGGGCCCCAGCTTAAGGGTTGCCAAAAATTTATTTTGTACATTAAATATTAATTTCATTATTTCATGTCATGGTGTCGAATGTCAAAATTCAGAGGCCTCTGAAGAGGCCAGGCCCACAGGGCCCCAAATTCAATAGGTTCGGCACTGCCGGGTTGGCAGTATTATCTTAGTTTATTCTCAGTTCGATATGTTGTGCGATACTACAATGTGTATAACAGTAAGTAAACCACCTGCTAAACATATAGCGTTTTGCTTAACTTACAGGCACTCACTCACGCCTCTCTTATTTTTTTAAATACGTCATGTTGAACATCATAAAACATAAAATGAAGAACTGTTTGGAAAGGAGTCCGTTAAATTATTATGAAGTAACTGAGATCTCAGGAGCTTAATCATCGGGGGATGTTTATGTTTACCCATAGTGAGGATTATTTCCTTTGGGAGGAACTATTTAACATAAGAAACTTAATTTGATGTATTATTAGGTGTCCCTATTCTCAAATGTATTTTGGCTACAATAATCTGTTCATGTCCTTGGGGCCACTGCGAGTATATAGACTGATTGTTAACGCGCTCAAATATATATCACCATTTACAACTCCAACTGTGTGCCTACTCGCCGGTCCGGGTACCGGGTCTTTGTTTACTAGTTTAATGATAATGCTGATCGCCAGGCTTCATGGGGATGTCGTTAGCCCAAAGCAAGACACATTGAGTACTACGGTCACGTGAGTAAGCGATCTTGTAATGCATTATTTCATGATGTGCATTGATGACGTTTCATGCCATCATAGTATGTGTTTATACAATCGTATTAAGGTCATACTAAGCAGTAGGATTTAAGAAAACATTTCACCAATACATGAACAGATGACATATTAGTGTAACAGTCTAAACAGGGTATATAAATGGTATCGAAAATTAGGTTGAAAGCTCTTCGACTCGATTACGATTCCGATGAGTCGCCCATTCACTAAATTATATCCATTCACACACTAGACCAGTGTTTCTCGAATTGCAGGATCGACCCACTATTTGGTCGCAGTACAATTCTAATGACAACTCTAATTACAACTCTAATTACAGCTCTAATTACAGCTCCTATTTCAACTCTAATTAATTACAGCTCTAATTTCAGCTCTAATTACAACACTAATTTCAACTCTAACTAGTTACAGCTCTAATTTCAACTCTAATTACAGTTCTAATTTCAACTCTAATTACAACTCTCATTACTACGCTAATTTCAACTCTAATTACAACTCTAATTCTCTGCGTGTCCAAAATCTTCAAGATATGTAATCAACAAAAGTAAAGTTTGAGAGCTACTGCACTAGACTGCATACAGCCTAAAAACATGGATACACAGATGTTTTATAGACAATCGTATTTTAAGATTAAAGACTAAGACTAATTAGACAAATGTGTCCATAATGACCAGCGTATATGTCCGAGATAAATGTTCTCTGTATCAATTAAACTTCATCTTTTCAAATACCTAACTGGCCATGTTTGTTTGTGATTTTAGTTGAAGATGTAGTTCAACGAGCACTATAAAACCAACATTGATGTTGGAATGAGTTCAAGTTAAAACATTGTTTCACTAAGCGGTTTCACACTTTTAACTTGGTTATAAACGGTCGACCAAAGTCACGTGCCAGCTATTTTAACACTTCATCTGGAATGTTTCGTTGGCCATGTTTTTTTTTTATGCACGAGATTAATTCCCAGGTCAGGGGTTTATGTCTGTCTGTCTGTCGCCTGTTTATCTCCATTCACGCCCATTTTTCTCAGCGGTTATCTTTCACTTAAAAAAAGCATCGGTTCTCAAGCTTTTTCTAGACTGTACCACAAAGGGTTTGAGAGTTATGTCCCCTGGTACACTTCGCACGTACGTTTGCGAATAAATGTACTTATTTTTAATTGAGGGATGTGCTCACCTTTCTAACGTGATACATGGTCACGTGATGAGGTGATGAGTCACGCAGCAAACTGGCGACATTCTTCAAACTCTTTGGTTGTTTTCAACGAAATGTGTATGTCGCTGCGTACCACAGCATGACCTTTTTGGTAACCCTTGGGGAAACGAATAGACCTGTTGAAAACCGCTGACTTCATGACATTCAGCAAGCGCTCCTGTGAGCTAAGTAATTGATTATGAAAAGCAGGAAAGAGGAACTACGCAACATTTATGATTCCACATCCTGTAATATTTTTTTAAAATAAATTTTACTTGCTGTATGTTAAGTATAGAAAGTTGTATTTTTCTGTAAACCTTTTCGTTTTTTAAGATTATTTCCCTTCTCCATAAAACTTTTTAATTCCTATAAAATGTTTCCTCTTTTCCCTTTTTTCACTCAACAGTTCAAACACACATACACACAAACACACAAACATACATATACACATACACACAAACACACAGGCACATATGTGTATACACACAAACACATATGCACACATATATAAATACACACTAACACACAAACACAAATACACGCATAATACACACATACAAGGGGACGGGGGGGGGGGGGTCGTGTGGTGTAGGGCGCTCGACTGCCGACCGGAGGGGGGGGACCCAAGTCCACCCAGTATTAAATGGGTACCCGACTATAAGTTGGGGGAGTAAAGGCGGCTGGGCGTTGTGCTAACCACACAATCCCTTTATATGTCGCGGTAACTGTAACATTTCATTATCCCCGATGAGCCCTATGGGGCTTAAGGGAACTTTACACCCACATACATACACACATACATACACACATACATACACACACAGTCTCTCTAAACTCTGTTTCTCCCTATGTTAATTTGCATTTTAAAATAATTCATAAAACATTAAGACTTTATATTTCATTTCAATCTTATCATTTTGTGCTGGAAGTTTCGGACATGGATATTTTATATTATTTAAAAAAAAAACAACTAAAACCAATTAATAGGTAAACAAACAAATTGCAGCTTCATCTCTCGCATCGGTTCCCAGAACTGTCAGAATAAATAATTTGACCTCAGTTTCGACCATGTTTTCAATGAAATTGGTGAGTTGCTGCACAGAGAGCCTATTGCTCCGTCCAGTGGCGCCGAGAGCCAACACGGGCCCCAGGGCAGGACATCATTGCGGGCCTCTTAATAAACAATAAGTCGTGAAAAAATTGACATGATCGGGGCGGCCGGGCCCCCTTTACAGATGCGGGCCCCCTGGCAATGACCCCCTTCCCCTCTCTCGGCGTGCCTGGCTCCGTCTCAGATGAATAATTTGAAATGCTACCACCATTGTTGTTGCCAGCACAGATTTCATTAGACCATACCTTGTGGCGAAATGTCAGCTAATGAAAACGACGTCGGACTGTTGAATTGCTTCATTAATAAGTCATTAACCAGCCATTATCGGTGCAAGATGGGGGTGGGGGGGTGGAGGGAATCGTCAGTCATCATATATATATAACATCACACGTTACATGTATTTGTAAATATACACTGGTGTGACGTCAGGGGCGTAATTAACATCAATGACGCCCGACGATTACCGCCACCTTATACTAAAGGGGAGAACTTGACGCCACATGTTAGTGGCAAAGTGTAGCCCTTGGCACTTTGCATTTCCCTCCTTTTTGTGCAATGTAACAACACTATTTACAGTAGTATATTTATTTGTGTTTAAAAGAAGTACTAAACTTGTTTGTTGACAAGTTAATATGGACCAATTGCTGGGAATATAACATCTTCTTCTTAATTCTTCTCTTGTTTCCTATTTGATAGTTTTCCATTTCTTATTTTTTTCCGCACCGTTTAACTGAACCTGGTTAGTCTTTGTCCGGTTAAAGGGGGGGGGGAGATAATACGGAAATAAAAAAGCCTTTTTTGAATTGTTTGACATTCAACATATTATTTGTTCATGTCATGTCCAAAAAAAGAACAGATCATTTAATTAAGTCGCAACTTATAAATGACGAAGAGTCATACGCTTTATTTGAATAATAACCTTTTTTTATTTCTTAATTATAATACGCATTTGTCTCAGAAATACTTCAAACGGCAAACATTCATTTAGATACAATACATTTAGATTGTGCGACACTAGATGACATGGGAACATTTTCAAAAACATAAAAGAATACTGCAATACATTTAGATTGTGCGACACAAGAGGACATGGTAACATTTTGTTTTTTGAACAAAAATTTTACAAATATCCAAAGAAACGCTGGTTGTTGTTTGTTATTTTGTATTTTATCCCGACCATTGGCGATTGTGTATTTAATAAATGTGTTCGTTTGTATTATTTACACTTTATATCTTATTTTTTTTTTTGTATAAATACATTTAAAAGCGTTACATGCTCATTTTTAAAAAAAATATTGTTACGAATGACGTATGTCTGAGGTAACATGCCGGATATCAGAGGTATTATACCCTATATCGGAGGTATCATGAAGTATGTTGGAGGTATCATACAGGTGTTTATTTTAAAAGATACATTGCCACAGTTATTAAAAAAAAAAATAAACTCATTTTAGATTTCATGATTGTAAAAACCACTTTGCTGTAATCAGATATTTTTTAACAGGTATAGGCTACACCGGCTCATGTAAGAATTTTCGTATTTGTCTGGACTCGCGGCCCCCCCCCCCCAAAAAAAAAAAAAGATATATATATATATATATTGAAAAACCTTGATAAAACCAGAATAGCACGCTATTTCACATGTTCAGCTGGCATTGCATGTCTCAGACTGATGGAATTGTTTACTCATTGTTTACATCCATTTGCTCGTGTCAGACTTGGCATCTCCCTGATGCTGACCATTGAAATATTTTTTATCTAGATTCTAAGTTCCTCTCACTTTCTTACTTATTTTATTTTTCGTATGTAATCTCTTTTGAATTTTTTGTTTACCTGTAGACAAAAATAAACAAAAAGTGTTTATTTTTTATAGTGAGGGCTATGTACATTGGAAGTATAGACTAAACAATGCAGTTAGTTTGTCAAATGTCGAAACATAAAGGGTTGCAAATATAGCTTTCGTTTTTGTACTTAATAATAATTGCGTTTAACTTATAGAAATGTATTTAGATTGAGATTTATACAGCATGTCGCACTGGGCTTCCTAGTCGTCGAGTTGTCATGCATGTCTGAACCTCCTAAAAACTTTTCGTAGCGGAATTGAACCTGAACGGGGTAGCTGTCTAGCATAACATGTAGAATTAAGTTGTGGTACACAGGAGCGGAAGTAACAGGTCGGGCTACTATTTAGACGAGTATGTGTGTGTGTTATACTAGCAGAGCTGTTGTTGTTGTTATTGTTGTTGTTGTTGGGGTGGGAGAAAGGGATGGAAGGTTGAAACGTTAGTTCAACTTAAGCATTGGATGTACATGCTTCATTATTGTATACAAATGTGTGGGTATGTAATGTCTACTGATGACTTTGTAGGTTGGTATATCAGCACAAATATAGGACTAGCGCTGTGAAGTAGATTATACAATTGTCTGCTTATATTTTCCTATTACCTACCACCAGGGACAAATTAGGTTAATGTTTATTACATTGTGTGATTTAACATGAACAATTATTATATAATTGTTATAAAAATTGTTATATAATTATTATATAATTGTGGATTATTTCTCTTTGTGACATTTTCTATTACTTTTGTTCGCTAAACTAAAACCATTTTTAATAGCAAGCCTTAAATCTATAGTGCATATCTCCCTCTCTCTCTCTTTCTCTCTTTCTCTCACTCTCTCTCTTTCTCTCTCTCTCTTTCTCTCGCTGTCTCTCTCTCTTTCTCTCTCTGTCTCTCTTTTTCTCTCTCTCTCTTTCTCTCTCTTTCTCTTTTTCTCTCTATCTCTCTCTGTCTCTCTCTCTTTCTTCCTCTCTCCCCCCCTCTTTCTCTCTCTCTCTCTCTCTCTCTCATACACACACATACACTCGCTTTCTCTTCTTTCTCTCCGCTCCGCTCGTCCACATCAACTGCATTCATGTACACCAGTGGTTCTGAAACTTTTATGTTCTGCCACCCACTTTGAATACAGTTTCGTTTTCGCGAACAACCTTCAGTGCAAAACTACAATAAAAGAAAAATAATAATAAGAAGAAACAACAATTATTGTATTTATAGGTTTCCCCTTTTTAATTTGCGAAATTCCAAAATGTTTTTTTTTTATATTGTGTGTGACATATAGAGAAACAAAACTCGTCAGTTTATATACGTAGATTTTCAATCCATTAATTATATACAGCGGATTCCGCTAAAATGGGACACCGCTTATTTGGGACAGCCGCTTATATTGGGACAAATCTCAAAGAAACCAAACCAAGAAGCCAATAGTAAATGTGTATGCTTAATTGGCACAGCAGCTTAATTGGGACAATAAGCGTCGGTCCCGATGTCTCCCAATTAACCGGAATCGACTGTATTTATATTTTTTACCCACCCACCTAAAACTCGCCCGCGAACCACCCGTGGGTAACGACCTACACACTGACAACCACTGATGTAGACACTCCCGTCTGCTTGCTGTTAGTCCAGCACTTCATTCAAATTTAAATTCCCGTTGTGACTGACGATAAAATAAATTTTAAAAAAAATTTCCCTCAGCTGATATATATAGACTGTGAATCCCAGATACAAGTTACTTAACTTGTAACTCCTTGGATATGCTCCCAGGTATGCATCACACTATTACCTCATGACCTATATTTGTCTCTCGCTGGCCTTCACCGCCTAACACTTACAGTGACCTCCAGCAAATATGTCAATGTCAAGGCTAATAGAGTGTACAAGGTTGATAAGTTTGAAATGTATTTGTTTCCGCCAGGTGCTGAAAGAAAATATGTGAAATACAGCACTCTCAACACCAATCTGAATGGCATCCACCAGAGACCATCTACCTATATGTATTGCATTCACTTGACTATTTATACCATAACATCAAAAATAGACCAACTTCATAGAATGAAGCATATGGTCCAACTTTCTGTTCTGATGGTCTTCATGATGTCTTCACGTAAGTTCCGTGGTTATTTAAAACGTAACCCTTGTTGCGAGTTGTTGGTGAAGAACCCATTACTTCCCATCACAACAATAAGTATTTGCATTTATCGTTACCTCGTTTATTTGTGTTTTAACACAAAATTTAATTTAGACAGGATAGATAGAGTTATCCGGACGCTGGTCAGAAACCGGTTTCGGTCTCATCTTTTCCCCTACCACATAAACCATATGACAGCTCAATGAAATTATGTTACTTTATAGCTCAATGAAATTTTTGTTACTTGATAGCTCAATGAAATTATGTTACTTGATAGCCCAATGAAATTATGTTATTTGATAGCTCAATGAAATTATGTTACTTGATAGCTCAATTAAATTATGTTACTTGATAGCTCAATGATAATGTTGATATCAGATTATATACACATTTCATTATTAATGCTTTTATTTGAACTCTATCTCAAGCACACTGATTGGTTGTATTGACTCAAATTTTGATTGGTTGACTTGACTCAAATTTTGATGTTTTAATTCTCCACAGAGATTTCGTCGAAGTTTCCAATCAAGGATTGTGACAATCCAGACAAAGAATTTTTGATTGTGTTCGACTGCAGGCGTGATATGCGAGATCAAATTAAACAGTTTTCAAAGATGGCCATAGGATACCTTAGAACTGGCCGTAACTGGAATAGTTTAAATGTGGACTACATGGTTCATACACCGAATGGCCTGGTTAAACTGAATCATAAAAACAGTTCAGAACTGACCGCTTCAGCTGATGGGCTGGAGAAAAACTGCAGTGTGGATATTTCAATGGACAACATATTTAACACTACCAGAACGTTTTTCACCCCTAAATCAAACACAATACAGGTTTCATTCATAATGCTGGGCCGAAACATCAGCACTCTGGCTGATGACCAGCAGTCTGTGGAAAGTATTGCAGACAGACAAGACAAAGAACCGGAAGTTTATCGATTTTTCGTCATCGTGACACCAGATAAGAGAAATTTCGTTGTCAAAAACTATATTCTCTACACTGAGTCATTTCAGGCCACAAACCTGTATGCTTTTTTTCTCAAAGTCTGTGATGCCAATTGTACGTATAATGCTATAGGTTACTCAGTAGATGACAATTTCAAATCTTATTATCACTTTGATCTTTTAAATAAAACAACCCTATCTTATGGCGAGAAGTTGTGTCATACTAATTATAACAGTTATCTGCTATCTCTAGAGTGTATGACAGAATTAGAAAATTTACAAAAATTGAATTTTACAAATAATAAGCGCTACGGGGCGATCAATATTCTTGTAGGATTGCAGGGAGAAAATGATTTCAGCTGGGCGTCGGGAAATCCTTTTTTAGTTCGAAGTTTTATCAAATGGAAATCTTTTATTATAAATAACAAGAAAAAGTGCGTGGTGTTGAGACTGGTATCAAAGAACGACTCTGACAGATACGACGTAGAATGGCATGCATTCAACTGTGATGATGATATTGACAATGTTTACATTGGCTGTGAGTGTCATGTGGCCCAACCACGTGATGTGGATAAGGCTAAGTATTTTATAATCAACGGTGAAAAACCGAGTAACAGTATACTTCCAACGCAATCTTTAATCAATAATTTAAAGATTTTGTTTTTTTCACATGAAAAGATAGCATCTAGCTTCCTTGACCCTGACACTGAGGCTGAAAGAGCTATAACTGTGTGTAACACAACAAATGTTACATATAGTGATAACTTGGGTAACTTTATGTGTCAAAGTGAAAACTGGAATTATACTGTGATAGAAATATCCAACAACACTGTGTTGAAAGGTTTCAATAATTTTGTATTTACTACTAAAAGAATTGACGAAAATGGAAACAATGAAGTTAGTAATGCTTCTAAGTACATAAACAGTGTAGAGGACCAATTCAACAGCACGTATTACACCAAATGTGATGAAAACAATTCATCTGATGTCGAACCGTATGCTCCAAGATGTATTTTCTCTAAGTTCCAAAATAACATCCCATTGCTCGAATGTAAATATAAGATCAATCTTCTGGATTGTGAAGACTTCAATTGTTCCACTGGATATTTCAAATGTCCAAGATCTTACTGCATTCCTTTATATCAAGTTAATGATGGTGTAAAGGACTGTACTAGAGGAGAAGATGAAAATGTTATCTTCAAAACAAACAGCCCACAATGCACTGGACATATGGTATTGAAATCTTATGATATGTGCCTTGAGACTGACATCTGGAACCAAGTACATTCAGATATTAATGTGTTACAGAACAAATACATTTGTAAGGTTCCTTGCAGTCAAAATTTGACTTGTTTTTCTAGTGTTATAAAAGATAGCAATGTAAACAGCTCTACTTTTAATTTTATATCTATCAGTATTAGTTCACCATTCTTTAAGGTTTCTGACATTCTTCTACCCCATTCAAAAACTGTATATATTCTAACACTTTTTAAACCAATCGAACTACGAATTCCCGGGTGTAAAGTTATCGATTTCGATACTGAATTGCGAAAATTTGATAACTCAGAACTTTTAGTCTTGGATCTCAGCAAGAATAAAGTCACGACCAGTAAAAAACTCAAAAACGTTTCACAATTTAAGCAGCTTCGTTTGCTCAATCTTTCTTACAACACTGACTTTGATATTGATCAAAATTTTACTTTTCCAAGTACTTTGGAGATTATTGATGTTTCCAATACAAAAATACAAGCTATGCCAACCAATGTATTTCAGATTTAAAACACTTAAATTTAAGTTACACCAAAATTTCAAGCTTCGGTGAAATGGGAATTCCAAAAAAATTTAATTTGAAAAGTTTGGATATTCGAGGAATTGAAATAAAAGAAATTCATGGCAATTATTTTCAGTCTTTGAGTATATCCGACATGTTATTGGCCAGTGACTACAGACTCTGTTGTGAGGTTATATTAGGTAAAAATATTGCCGTTGAAAAATGTAAGGCTCCAAGTGATGCCATCTCCACATGTCAACATTTAGTGGGTGACACATTGAAACGTGTCATTATTTGGATTGTTGGTTTTATCACCATCTTCGGAAATGGTTTTGTGTTGGTCTACAGACTAACATGGGATTCGACTAAAAAACACAACACAACCCAAATTTTTTTTGTCATATGTTTGGCCGTGTCCGATTTTGTCATGGGAATTTATCTAGTCATCATAGCCAGCGCTGACATTTACTTTAGGAATGAGTACGTACTGAATGAGACAGACTGGAGATATGGAGATATTTGCCGATTTTCTGGTTTTCTTTCAACTATTTCCAGTGAGACGTCCACATTTTTCATATGTTGGATCACATACGATAGATATACTGCCATGAAATACCATTGCGGACGTTACACCATGCCTAAACGGTTGAAATATGCTGCTTTTCTGTCATCGTGGATTCTGGGCTTTTCATTGGCTCTGATTCCTGCAGTTTATTCGGAATGGGAGATTTATTCCTCCAATGGAATGTGTTTGGCTCTTCCTTTAAATACTGGACATTTCAAAGGATGGGAATATTCATTTGCTGTGTTCGTAATTCTGAACTTTGTTCTTTTTATGTTTATTGCAGTTGGACAAGTTGCCATATTTTTTATCATTGCTAAGACTAGAAAAAATGTAAATGGCAGTGCTCATGGAAATGTATGTAACAGGGAAATCGCTGCAGCCCAAAAATTAGCTCTGGTGGCATGTCTCTGACTTTCTTTGTTGGTTCCCAATAGGAATATCAGGGTATGCTTTCTGGGTGGATATACATACAACATAGACGTATATGCTTGTGGTGGCCATTTTTATTTTACCAATAAATTCTGCCGTGAACTCCACTTCTGTACACAATTCCAGAGATTCACACTTTATTGACCAAAAAACAAAAATCCCCAACACCATTAGCACAATCAAGGGAACGTGTCCCTCTTCGGGATTTGGAGAAGAACACTAAATCAAACAAACTTAATAGAAAATAATTGTCAGATCTATACACATAAACGATTAAAAAAATTAAACGTTTGTGAAGAATTTTTGTTTTTGTTAAAATGCAATAAATAAAAACACAAATGTCGAGAAAAAAAACTAAAATATCCCCTAGGTCATTTTTAACATTGCCAAACGTATTTCAAACAAATGACATCTACATCTGTTTATTATTATGTAAGGTTTTAGTGACATTTTATTGACTCGTTATTATTATTTGGTTGACTTTTTACTTTTTTTGAATTTTCTATTTTGATATTATATGAAGAACACGATTGTAAATAAAATGTATCTATTGTGTATTTATTGTGTATTTATTGTGTATTTATTGTGTATTTATTGTGTATTTATTGTGTATTTATTGTGTATTTATTGTGTTGAGTGACAAACAAATCGCCTATTATCTTTTACAGTCATTCATTGGTTAATTTAATTTTCACTGCATTTTCTTTCAATTTCAGTAAATACATAAAGCTATTTTGGCAATTTATCTTCTGTGTATTTATTATACGATTTTATGCGGAAAATATCTTCATCAAAACAAGGTCAATGTCGGCTTTTAAAAGTGTGGGGCCCGAGTGGAAATATTTTTCTCGGGTCCAAGGTTCCTAAACAAATTCACGAAAACGTTTATTTAATAGAGGAAGGGGAAAAAATCAAAATATGCATTTTAAGATGCATGCGATTATTGCGCTTTAATAAACCAATCAGATGTTAGCTACAATTAATAATGCAATCAGATGTTAGCTACATTTAACATACCGTAATATAAATATTTTTCATTAAATCCATGTACCATCAGGCAGTGTTATATTTTCCATTGATTATTATATTAAGCGATAAGTCTGTGAGACAGATACTAATTATATTAAGTAATGATAAGTCTATGACACAGATACTAATTATATTAAGTGATGATAAGCCTATGAGACAAATACTAATTATATTAAGTGATGATAAGTCTATGACACAGATACTAATTATATTAAGTGATGATAGGTCTGTGAGACATATTCTAATTATATTAAGTGATGTTTAGTCTGTGAGACAGAATCTAATTATATTAAGTGATGATAAGTCTGTGAGACAGAATCTAATTATATTAAGTGATGATAAGTCTGTGAAAAAATAGAACTTACAAAAATTATGTGTATAGTCTTTTTCACGAACTGTTATTTCTTATAATTAAGCCGCCATGTTTTATTTAGTAGTAATTATACACAGTTGTCTCACCATGAGTCATCAGGCGTAATTGCCCTTCAGTAAATAGGTTAGCTGGATAGGTTGTAAGTATTACGGGTTGTTCATATATGATATGACACAAAAATATAACACATTGCAAAGGAGCTGTGGAGGGAGTGGGAGGGCTACATGCTGTCATGGTAGCCACTAGCCAAAAGTACTTCATCCCAGGACGGGCTGACCCATGAGGACGCGACGACCATTAGTCACGACCCATTGGGTGGGTGTGGCGAGGAGATGCATATTACCAAATGCTGATGTAATCCACCCAAACTTTTTGTCATGTGTGCCCTTCTCGTGTTGGACTTTTTCTACCCCTGTCCTTAGTCAAGCTTTTACTATCGGTATCTCCAAATCTAAATCATGTTATTTAATGGCTGTATCAAAAGAATTTTTAAAAAAATGTGAGTATGTTATATTATCAAATAATAAAATGTAGACGTGGTGACTATTGATCTGCTGTTCAATATTTGTTAAATACTAAATTACCGGAATTGAATACCAAAATGAATAGTTAAATACTTAAATAAAAAGAAGTTTCCAGTTAGGAAAGAGATTAGAATAAGAAATATTTCTTAATGTGGACAATTTAAAACATATATAAATAACAATGTGAACTCCATGTCAATTTCTTTGCTGTAGTTTTTTTTTTTATGTGTTCAACGATGTGGATATCTAAATTATATGATGAAACAAACGCGCATACATCATATATACATATATATGTATGTATTTATTTTCAGTATGCGTATGTTTGTAGGTGCATTTTTAATGTCACTGTACCTGCCAAAACACAAATTTATGGTTCAGGTATTTGTTTATGTTAACTTCATATATTTATATCGCTTCAAATCTTTTTTAAAAATATTGGTCTTTTTAGATTTAAACCCGGTCAAAGAAGTGTGTGTATGTTCTTTGTTCCCCATTGGGATAAATGATTGAGGGAACCAAAGGGCCTGTTGGTTGTATGTTTGAGAACCCCTGCAATAGATGAATAAATGACAAGGTTCACGTATCATGTATATATATATATATATATATATATATGTATATATATATATATATATATATATATATTGATATGCATATATTAACTAAAGCTTTGTTAATGTAGAACTACACTGCAAAAAAAGCGTAATGGCTTTAAAGAACTAGTGATTTTAGAACTTTATTAAAACTTTTGGTTGTAGATGAAAGTTATTCAAAATATATGTTGTTTATTTCTACATTTCTACTTTGTATAAACATTTTGATTACAGAAAGTAATCATTGTTAAATTTTTTGTCGCTATTTACATTGAATATTTAATTATTTCTGTAGTCAAACCTGTGTTGTTCTGGGTTTATCTGTAACATTTGCATAAGAGGAGAAGACAGGTAAAAGCGTCAGATTAAAAATATAAAAGAAAATTTGGACAATTGGTCGCAACTCTGTTATACAACCTTGTGGTGAAGTAACAGTGCTTTATTCGGCATATATAAGCAGTGCAAGTGGTGGTGGAAAATGAGGGCGTATGGAAACGTGGACCAGGGTGGAGAAGCGAGAATAGACAAAAACTTGAGTGTGGTTTTTAACAGTTGAGATAGGATGGTTTTATAGTATGAGATGATGGCGAGGAGTCATACAAGTGATTGATATGGAATCGCTTCCATTACACGATTTTTTCATTACAAATTATTTTTATGTCGTGTTTAGCAATGTTAGAATTCAAACAATGCAAGCAGACTGTTGGTTCCTCTGCGATGGATATGGTGTGTCAAATATAGTGGTGTTCGAGAGACTATTAATTAGCATTAAGCCTACACGAATGAGTGATTTGGCCTCTGCAGATACAACAGAAGAAGTGATGATCTTTGTCTTCAAACAGCTGAGGGTTGAGCGATGAAGCAATTGTAAAAATGTCTCATGCAATATTTTCAAATGTACAGGCTTACGCAAGTTGCAATCATGAAGAAAAAATACGAGCAAAATGATAAAGGTGGCCAAATGCCGCTGCGGACCAGGCTAAGATGAGTAAGGATTGTAAGTAGTAGATATTTATGACTAGATAAACGTTATACTCAGCCTCAACTCATAAATCAACAAAACTGCCATCAATAATACAATTAAAATCAATGAACATCAAATGTTTAGACCACATCAGTAATCAAACACTGTTCTTACACTACAAATGCTAATCACAATGCCACTTTCGTTGCTTGTAATATGATAGCAACACGCCGTTACTTCTTCTGCCTCCTGAATCAGCCAGCGCTGATTTTCGCCTAGATCATGTTTTTGACAGCCATGGACACATTTCGCCTCTTTAGCACGCCCATAGTTTCTGTGTGCAGTCGCCACTGATAAGTGTAAGCAACCTCTATTCTTTGAGCTCATAACAGCATTTTAATAGGAATATTCACAATGAAATTTAAGTATTTTATTTTGCAATTCACGGGAAAAATGAAACGCCATTATCACATTCCACCCAAAGAAAAATACAACCAAAAACATAAGAGTATAAATGGCATTAATTTCAATAGATTGTTATTGCATATCAAATACTTTTCCAGTTTGAACATAACAAATTATTATACATTTGAATTCTGTCCTGGATCTGAAATCAAATTTGAACTGCAACCAACAGCAGTCCCAACCATTAGTGAGTCCCAACCCACCAGTGAGTCCCTACCACCAGTGAGTACTAACCCACCAGTGAGTCCCTTACCACCAGGAGTCTCAACTACTAGTGGAGTCTCACCACCACAGTGAGTCCTTAACCACTAGTGGAGAGGTCCACCACCAGTGAGCTCCCACCACCTGTGAGTCTCACCACCAGTGAGTCCCTCATCTACCAGTGGAGTCCTAAACTCGCCACCAGTGAGTGCCTCACCACCAGTATCCCTACCACCAGTGAGTCCTTTACTCTACCCAGTGGTTTTCCACACACATATCATTAAGTTCCAGCCTCTAATTGTTTCAACTCAATAATTTCTGGTAGGGAACAACCATGCTATATTAACCATCTGACTTAAAAGATCTAAAAACATTTTATTTTTTTTTGGGTTTGATGACTGTAAGGACTCAACCAGATTATATGCCTAGAGGCACGTTAGGTCAAATTTCATCGGACCAGTAATGATGGACTGGTAACGTATTGTATGCAGGCATTATCCATTAACAGTAGGCGCCAATCAAAGTGAGGCGCCAAAAAACACTGTTGAAATGATTTTTTTCAACTTTTCAGATCAAAAGGAGGGCACGCAAAAAATTAACTCACTGTAAGTTCCATTCTCAGTTGTAATTGAGTTTTTTTTTCGTAATACGATCATCGTTTTAATTTCAACGTAAGTTACAGTCAATGTCTATTTTTTGTTTTCTTGTTGGTGCACGTGCACAAATTTCCTAACCATCTTCGTCAATTGACTCCTTGCAGAAATAAAAATTTTACTAAAAACAGATTTGTTAGAATGCTGCATGCCGCTATCATCATCGATCGGTAAACTTTTTTCTCATTTTAACTTATGATTTTGGACATACTGACGTTGTTTTATTAGAAAATTTGATTTTTCTAGTGAAAAGGCACATTGTTCCTGTAGGACCCAGTACAATTCATAGCTTAATCCATTTGATATTGATGGCATGAAACGATTTTCGCTCGAAACCAAAGCAACAAGATCGTAATAACAAACAATGAGTAGTGTTACGTTGTTACATGGATACATACCAAGAGACGTGTATTACGCTCTAATTAATTTAGCTTATACAGCAACATCATTATGTAATAAAACAATACGATATACATCTGTTAAACATTAAACTTAATAGTAGGTCAGGTGAAGTAGCGAAAGAACATAGTCATACCATTCCATTGGCACATTCAACTATCTAAATGATAGCCGCTATGATGACGCAAATAAGTCATTGTTAACCATTCTTTGAATTAGTCATCGCGCCAGAGACAAATAATAGTAATTAGATTTTAAACAAGGATTAGTCTGATCAAGGTATGAACATTTTTGAGCTCAATTTGCTATATCAATACGACGATAGTGATGATAGTATTAGCTCAATATCTTGGAATCAACTTCTGCTTTACTATGATAAATATGGTAGACTGTAAACAGTTAAAATATCATCAACTTTGAAATTTTATTGATTTGTATATTATGTTATTTCATTATAACGTCTGTTTAATTTAGTTCGGTGTAAATTGTTAAGACAAAGATGGGTCACAACAAATCCCTAAATAACTGTTTAGGAGATAATACTTTTCGAATTGAGGTTAAAAAAATGTTAGTATAGAACATAAAATTAATTGACTTTATCAGTTTACATAATAATGCATATTATCATTGAATACTTTATGGTTTAAATCATAAATATTTTCAGTAATTTACCAAGTATACAGCCACAACTCTGTCTCAAAGAATTGAATGGTATAAAGTACAGCCAGCCAAATGACAGTATTTCACGATTTTGTGCATAGGTAGACAACACATCCAGCCTTTTTTTATAAAGAATAAGATACATGTTATAGTTAATATTTATTAATTATC
>JAGDYQ010000097.1:4020501-4030601 GCA_021962125.1 Bulinus truncatus
GAGAGATAGATAGATGGATAGATAGATAGATAGATAGATAGATATAGATAGATAGATAGATAGATAGATAGATAAATATATATAGAGATAGATAGATGGATAGATAGATAGATAGATAGATAGATAGATAGATAGATAGATAGATAGATAGATAGATAGATAGATAGATAGATAGAAATGCAACTAGATACATTTTTCTCAGCACAGCAGCAAATACCATATATATATATAGAGATAGATAGATAGATAGATATAGATAGATAGATAGATAGATAGATAGATAAATATATATAGAGATAGATAGATGGATAGATAGATAGATGGATGGATAGATAGATAGAGAGATAGAGAGATAGATAGATAGATAGATAGAAATGCAACTAGATACATTTTTCTCAGCACATCAGCAAATACCATATATATATATATATATATATATATATATATATATAGATAGATAGATCGATAAATAGATAGATAGATAGATAAATATATAGAGAGATAGATAGATGGATAGATAGATAGATAGATAGATAGATAGATAGATAGATAGATAGATAGATAGATAGATAGATAGATAGATAGATAGATAGATAGATAGATAGATAGATAGATAGATAGATAGATAGAAATGCAACTAGATACATTTTTCTCTGCACAGCAGCAAATACCATATATATATATATAGATAGATAGATAGATATAGATAGATAGATAGATAGATAAATATATATAGAGATAGATAGATAGATAGAAATGCAACTAGATACATTTTTCTCAGCACATCAGCAAATACCATATATATATATATATCTGCTACAATAAACTCAGCATGAAATATAAAACAAAACTTTGACAGAACAATTAGGCTTTCTTCTCCTTCACACCAGGGTTCGCCCGGGGAAATAAACAAATCCGGATATTTCCGAAGATACTACTAAACATAGCAACAACTTGCTTTTATGGGATCCCGTGTTTGATCCGTCTCTTTTATTGTGATATTTCCCTTGGGCGGTTTCAGTGACCACCACACAGGTAAGTCTACATCGTTAATAAAATATCGAGAGTAATACACTAATACGTTTCTGTAAGTCTTGCAGTGCACTGCAGTGGTCTGGCAGGGCCATAGGGTATATATTTTTAAGTACCTTGCTGGGGGGGAGGTCTCGCGGAACATATAAAGCCATTAATATATATGTATTAAAATACTCAGAGTATATATATATATATATATATATATATATATATATATATATATATATATATTATTTAAAGCCGAATGAAGAAGACGATAATTCCAATAGGAAATATGGGATGCCATAAGATTAGGATCAGCATAATAACATGTCATGTGTACAGTCTAGAGCTGGGACTGGCAACTTTTTAAGTCGCTGGCTAGTGTTTTTTTTTTTTTATTTTGACACTGAAGGGACCGGATCGATATCAGATCGATAGAGTGATTATAATTAAATGAACCAATATATATCATCATATATAATATTATTCATTTCCAGTGTGCGTTAAATCGAAAGCGGAAAACAAGAATTCAAAATGGCGTCATCCCCTGTGTCTCGATTAAATTTTTCTTTTTGATATTATCTACAGTTTTCAATAGTTTCTGTGCTTTTAATTATGAAATGTAAAAGTCCCCAATATCAAAAATTAATAATTAGCATATAATGTCATTCAAATCATTGTAGTTTTTATTACAACAGAGCATTTCAACATCGTCAGACGTAAACAATAGTAATAATCGAAAATCTCCGACGTCGGCGACGATAAGACTATTGACCGCGTTTTCGTATCTAATTTCGTAAATAAAGTCAATATAATATTTAAAAAAAGAAATTCTGCAAATTTCTATACTAATTAAGTTCTCAGCTTTTATACTATTTATTTTTTTAAATAAATACGGCTTTGAATTATCTTAATTACAAAATAACAATATAGGCCTAAAAAACTAGGTCAAAAGGCAATGAAAACATAACCGAGCAATATTTTTCTTATAGTACATTAAAATTGCATCTTAATTGGTTGGCGTGGTGGCAGGGTGGTTATGCAGCTTGGACAATGTTCACTTTTATTCAGACTCTCCGAGTTCGATTTCGCCCAGTGACATTAATTTTTATTTTTTTTTTTAGTTGTTTGAATGAAAAGTAACTAATTAGATCTCTTTGACATTTTTTTTTAATTTAAATATTTTATCTTTTAGGATGTTGTAAGAAAAAGAAACAACAACTAATTAGATTTTTAATTATTTCATAACTTAAAAAAAAAAATAACACAGAGGCGTAACTAGGGTTGGGGGTCCAAAATCGAAAGTCCCACCGGGCTCCTGCTTTAGGGGAGCCCCCAAAATTATTTTTTACATTAAATATTAAGTACATAATCTCATGTCATGGTATCGAATGTCAAAATGCAGGGCCCCCAAATCCTTGGTTCGGCAATGACTTTACAAGTCTATCTTCCTGCAAAGGCTTTGCGGGTACAACTAGTATACAAATATTACAGTATAAACGTTAATAACGTGGGAGGGGCGGCTTAAACAACTAAACGTGCCGCTCTTGGCTCGCGGGCCGCAGCTTGGCCATGTCTGGTGTAGAATGTTAAGGCATATTATTTTGAACAAAATGAAAAAAAATAACAATAGAAAAGCTCCTATCAGATCTGTAATTCAATAGATCAATTGAACTAGACTCTTTGATCAACAAGTGTTCAGTCTAAAAAGTTGATATGAACATCAGACATCAATGAACACTTAGCATTATTCTCTATCTAGAGACCACAGATTTTAGTTATTGCTTCAATATACAGAACTCACTCTAAAAGCTCAGTCCCGATCGATATCATACTGAATCGAACTTGATGAGTTCAGGAAACAACCAGCAATGTCCTATCGTCTCTCATTTTTTTTTTTGTTTATCCTCCGCAGAGTGAATTGAAATCCTGCACAAGTCCCGATGAAGAGAACTGCACATATTGCAGCTATTTCTAAGCCAGGCCTCTTTCTAATCGCTCACTTTTGTGTGACGTCCGTCTCGGAACAAAACCCAAACCTTTCCCACCCCATCTCCATTACACACATATATGGAACTTTCTCAAACTGTTGAAGGTCTCGAAGTAATATTAACCCCCCCCCCCCCACTATTATCTTTCTCATATACTCACAGAGCGCCACTTTGATTTATAGAAATTCTGTCTACACAGAATGTTATTTTAACCACAGTGAACAGATTTTTACTTGTGTCAACCTGAGACAAAATGGGGACTTTGATGTGGAGCCTGTGTCTCTTTTACTACCTTCCCCTCTCCCTTACTGCCTTCCCTAAAGCCCAAAACTGTTCATGGAAATTAAAATCACGTTTTACTATAGATCAAATAATATTTTCAAACTTTTTTTATATACTTTGCAATTTGGATGAATGGAAAAGAGTTTTATAAATAAAAAGGGAATCGCTGAGATAGAAGTAGAAAAGATTCCAAAGTGTTTTGTGAATTGTTAAATAACAATTTTTTTTTGTTTGGGAGATGAAAAGCCATGGGTTGAGGCATCTACAAACATTTCAGGATGCTGGGACAAAAGAAAAACCCATGGGTTGGGATATTTCCGAAAATTTCAGGACGCTGTGACGAAGTTAAGTGGCGATTAAATAGCGAGCGAGATCGTTAAGCTGTTCACTGATCTAAGTGCTGTGGGTTCAACTCCTGGCTTATCGAGTCACCTGTCCATGGCTTTCGTGGTGTTCAACGGCCATGGAACTATCGGCTATAATGGGGATGAAAGAAAAGCACTTTAGAAAAAATATATACGTTTAGTGGTTTATAGTATCTGAGAATAAACATCAAATTCCTTATATGGTTTTTAGTCCCTGTCAAAGAAGGATGTATGATGGCAGTACTTAAACTCGCACTAGAAATATGTTGACAAATTAAACTGATTTTTTTTTTAAATATCGGATTTATTGATGCATAACTCTGATTATAATTGGTGAGTCGGCATTGGAAGTCAATGAAAACAATCCTTAATTAAATGACATTGACTTTAATCATCACAAATGGTAAAGTACAAATTATGATTTTCCTACAAGTGACGTTTATCTATTATGAACAAAGAAATAATAAGTCGGAAATACAGTTGTTGTTGTTGTTTTTTAATTATGAGACCTACATGATAAAGATGTTCTATTACTATCTTACATTATTTTTTAAAACTGTCATTTATTCGAGAAAAAAAAAATCAATATTGATGTGCCCCTATGTCATGTAGATGATCAATAAGCACGAATCTATTATAGTCATGAGGGTTCCTATAGTCATGGGGTTTCCTATAGTCATCGGGGTTCCTATAGTCATGGGGGTTCCTATAGTCATGGGGGTTCCTATTGTCATGGGGGTTCCTATATTCAAGGAGTTCATGTAGTCATTGGGGTTCCTATAGTCATGAGGGTTCCTATAGTCATGAGGGTTCCTATAGTCATGGGGGTTCCTATAGTCATGGGGGTTCCTATAGTCATGGGGGTTCCTATATTCAAGGAGTTCATGTAGTCATTTGGGGTTCCTATAGTCATGGGGGTTCCTATAGTCATGGGGTTTCCTATAGTCATGGGGGTTCCTATAGTCATGGGGTTCCTATATTCAAGGAGTTCATGTAGTCATTGGCTTTCCTATAGTCATGGGGGTTCCTATAGTCATGAGGGTTCCTATAGTCATGGGGGTTCCTATAGTCATGGGGGTTCCTATAGTCATGGGGGTTCCTATATTCAAGGAGTTCATGTAGTCATTGGGGTTCCTATAGTCAAGGGGGTTCCTATAGTCATGGGGGTTCCTATATTCAAGGAGTTTCACGTAGTCATGGGTGTTCCTATATTCAAGGAGTTTCACCTAGTCATGGGGGTTCCTATAGTCATGGGTGTTCCCATATTCAAGGGGGTTCATGTAGTCATGGGGGTTCCTATAGTCGTGGGGGTTCCTGGGCATGCCTTAAGACGGCCCGTCTCTACGACAAGCAAAAGGTGAGTAAAACTACAAACATTCATTCACACTATAAAAAAAAAAGTAAAGTTCTCTTAAAAACCTAGAGAACTCATTGGGTAAGGTGAAGTTTAGAATTCGTCTGTTATCAATAGTCATGTGATAATAAGTGATTTATTGGGCGGACTTGGGAACTTTCACCTTCTTCTTCTTCCTTTGTCTCCACAGCCCATTTAGGGCACTGGCCTGCCATACTACTCTTCGCCACTTTTCCCGATCCATGGTCTTCTTCCTCCTCCTCCTCCTCCTCCTCTCTCTCTCTCTCTCTCTCTCTCTCTATTATGGCATTAAGGTCTTTCACCACCTCCTCTAACCATTTGCTTCATGGTCTGCCTTGAGACCTTTTCTCATTGAGCTGTTGCCTTTCGACCTCTATTGGTTTATATTATTCCTATGTGCCCTACCAACATCAATCAGGACCTGAAAAAATATCGAGTTTCTTATTGAAGGTTCGAACCCAAGCCCCCTATGTCAATAGTAGCTCGATTATCTGTACCCTCCCATATACAAGGGGGAAAGGGGGCAGGGAATAATCTCTTTTTCATTTTCTCGTGTTTATATTTTCTGAGCCAAATCTGGTGTTTGAATTATATTTTTGTGTAATCTTTCCCAAGTCTTGTGTAATCGCTGCTATTAATATTAACAAGTAAATTTTTATTCCTTCAATTAAGAAATTCCTCATTAATGCTTCGTTTTTATAAATATAATTTACTAGATATTAAGCCCGGCGTTGCCCCGGAAATCTAGGTGTAATGTGAAACCCCTTCCTAAAAAATTTAATTAATGTTATTAATTTAATTAGGTAAATTAGGTGCTGATTTATGCCACCTTCCTAATGTGCAGAAATGACCTACATCTCATACGTCAAAAATTACGTTTTACGTCTCACTTCCGTTCAACATGATCATTCATTTGGTGCACTGTCACAGGGAATACCCTGTGATATACCTCCCACCTTTATATTAGCAATGTAATATTTACAAATAGTATACATTTAAATAAAAAAAAAATGTGTACCTTCGGATGCAGAAGTTTTGTTTTCATAAACGTAGATAGTGACTTAATTTGTATAGAAATTTGCAGAATTTCTTTTTTTTTATTTACGAACGCGCTCGCTAGTGACCTAGTCTTACCTTATTGTTTACGTTTGACGACGTTAAAATGTTATCTGTTGTAATAAAAACTAAAATAGTTTGAATGATATTATATATTATTATTTAATATTTAGGACTTTTACATTTCATAATAAAAAACCACAGAAACTATTTAAAACTGTAGATTTTTCAAAAAAGAAATGTCGAATCGAAACAACGCAAGACGCCATTTTGAATTTTGTTTTCGTTACCTCGCCGGTTACGTGATTACTTTATCAAATACTATTGTTTTATTTATTTCTGGAGGTCGTTTATTTATAGAACGGCTTTCCCACACACCGGCGCGGCCCGGACGACAAGATAGCTGCTTTATAAGTAGGATTGTTTAGTCAGTGCAATCAGTGTAAACAAGTTTGCTTACGATGATGGTATTTAAATGTTATTAGTGGCAAGCTATTAGAGGTACACTCGCTTAAATATAATTATTTTATGAATGTACGAGCTTATTTTCAATATTTTTTTTACTCAATTAATAAAAAGGGCATACATCTACTCAGCTACAACTTTCCCCATAAATGAAACGTATTAGAACTACAATAATCGATATCATTTTAAAGCCGTCCCACGATTATTAGATATTGAAGAGTTTAATGGCAAAAAAAACGTTCTTAAGCCAATAACAAAAGAAACACATGCCAGATTGGAATGAACGAATTGCCTCCCTTTGTATGTGAAGATTTAGATTATGTATTTAGCGCTGCTGAAAATATTATTAGTGCGCGATCAATGCAATGTACGGCTGCATTCTAATAAAAAGATTTTAAGATGAAACATTTAGAAAATTAATGAATAGGATACAAAATACTCGACATGTAGGCTTACTGTTAGTATCAGCCTCCGTTATTTCAGGACTTCTATTCTATTTTGGCACTCGCCTTTATGACAGATATAGATAGGATGACAGATATATATATAGATAAATAGATAGATAGTTTGTGGGCAAAGCCGGATTTACAATTTAAGGGGCCAACACAAATTTAAGGCCCCATTTTGAAAAATAAAAATATTGCTAAGTTTTTTTTTAACATTTTGGGGCCCCTTATTTCGCGGGGCGGATAGTAAGAGACTCAGCTAGTGGGTACTCAGAGATATGACTAGAACTAATTACATCCGGGCTGTTAACAAATAACTTCATTGTGTTACCATTTACTGCGCATTTAGATTTAATTAAAGATGGCGCTCTGGTTGTGAGCCGGATGTGCACGCTGTAGCCAGATTTATAAGGCCATATATCCATGATGCAGCCGCATATACATGAAGTAGTCAGCTATATAAGTGCATATATCCTTGATGCAGCCGGATATCATGCTGTAGCCCGATATACATCCTTTAGTAAAATATAAATGATGTATCCATATATACTAGTTGTAGCCAGATATATATGATAAGGCATTATACGCATTATGCAGCCGGACACAGTAGCCGGATATACACGCTGTAGCCGGATATACATGATGCAGGTTACGTAATGTCTTCCGTGGTGCCTCTACAACCACTTGAAACTTTGCCTATTTACATCCAGTTTTCATTGACACTTATTCATGTAATCTTCACCCATCATGCGCTAAATATCCCCACTTTGTCAAATTGCAGTTTAATACCCTAATAAACATGAGATTATTATCACGTTTCAAGTTAAGTCCTAACAGTCGTTCAGATATCCTAAAGCATTATCAGCGACTTCTTAAAAAAAACTGACTTTTGATAAGGAAATGATATTGAGACTAAAGCCAGGTTGAGACGTTCACGTCCAGCGGACTAAAACTTGTGTCCACTACTTTAGGTTGATTTGCGAAAAAAAAAAAGATGTAGAAAAAAAATTCTTTGAGTTTTTTTTTTTTTTTTAAAGTTTCCTTTCCAATAGAAAGTACTTTCAGCTCAATTCATGTTATAAGAATTCATTTCATTTATTGGGAATTCCCGTTTTATTGCAGTGAATTGAAGGTAAAACCAATTAGATGGTCAAATGGGCTATTCCCGTAACCTCCCACCCTACCCCACCATCCGGTTTATCCTCAGTCTCTATTGTTGTTATCTCCAACACGAGTAGCTATTACGAGACTCATGAAACATTTTTTTTTTTACAGATTTAGCTCTCCCCCCTGAGTTAATCATTGGTTAACTTTTTCTTCAGACCAAAAATGGCTTCTTTTATTTTATTTTTAATTCACTTGGATATTTAGACGATAACATTGGTCATTGTTTATTAGTTTTATATCAGTGGAGAAATAAATATAACACAGGAAAAACAGTGTTAAATATTCCAAAAAGATCTATTTTGGGTTTATATATATATATATATATATATATATATATATATATATATATATATATATATATTACACTCTGCGGCAGTAAATATGCAACGGGCAGTTGGCCTACATTCTAAAGACATTCCATGCTAATGGCAGAGTAAAGAATTAGAGGCTCTCAACTCAGTGTGAACGTTTCTGCCCATCGATCTGTTGATGTTCACCTCTACGTTGAAACTTTTTTTTTTTATTATTTGAGATCAATGGGTCCAGTTGAGAGGCAGCACCTTGACCGGTACTGACCACTGTTGTACATTGTCATACCGGGTATGTTAAAACATATTTACATCAACTGACCTACTGACATGCATATCAAAAACTTCAAACACTACAAACACTTCATACACTACAACACTACGTACTCAACAAACACTACAAACACTACATACACTACTAACACTACATACACTACAAACAATACATACACTACAAACACTACAACACTACGTACACAACAAACACTACATACACTACAAACACTATAAACAGCACTACAAACATTACATACACTACAAACACTATAAACAACACTAGAAACATTGCATACACTTCATACACTACAAACACTACATGCACAAAAAAAACTACAAACACTACAAACACTACAAAAACTTCAAACACTACAAACACTTCAAATACTACAAGCACTACAAACACTACAAAAACTTCAAACACTACAAACACTACATGCACTTCAAACACTACAAACACTACAAACACTACATGCACTACAAACACTTCAAAAACTACAAACACTACACACTGCATGCACAACAAACACTACAAACAATACATGCACTAAAAACACTTCAAACACTACAAACACTACAAACACTTCAAACACTACAAACACTTCAAACACTACAAACACGTCAAACACTACAAACACTACATGCACTACAAACACTACAAACACTACATACACTACAAACACTACATGCACTACAAACACTACATACACTACAAACACTACATGCACAACAAACACTACAAACACTACAAACACTACATGCACTACAAACACTACATACACTACAAACACTACATGCACAACAAACACTACAAACACTACAAACACTTCATACACTACAACACTACGTACTCAACAAACACTACAAACACTACATACACTACTAACACTACATACACTACAAACAATACATACACTACAAACATCTCAAACACTATAAATACTTCAAACACTACAAACATAACATGCACTACAAACACTTCAAACACCACAAACACTATATGCACTACAAACACTTCAAACACTACAAACACTACATGTACTACAAACACTTCAAACACTACAAACACTACGAACACTACAAATACTACAAACACTACAAACACTACAAACACTTCAAACACTACAAACACTACAAACATCTCAAACACTACAAATACATTTAACACTTCAAACACTACATGCACTACAAACACTTCAAACAATACAAACACTACATGCACTAGAAACACTACATGCACAACAAACACTACAAACACTTCAAACACTACATGCACAACAAACACTTCAAAGACATCAAACACTACAAACCCTTCAAACACTACAAACATTACATGCACTACAAACACTAAA
>JAGDYQ010000097.1:4031101-4045073 GCA_021962125.1 Bulinus truncatus
TAAAATACAAATATTACAGTATAAACGTTAATAACACGTGGAGAGGGCGGCTTGAACAACTAAACGTGCCGCTCTTGGCTCGCGGGCACAGCTTGGCCATGTCTGGTGTAAAATATTAAGACATATTATTTTGAACAAAATGAAAAAAAATAACAATTGAAAAGCTCCTATCAGATCTGTAATTCAATAGATCAATTGAACTAGACTCTTTGATCAACAAGTGTTCAGTCTAAAAAGTTGATATGAGCATCAGACATCAATGAACACTTTCGTATTATTCTCTGTCTAGAGACCACAGATTTCATTTATTGCTTCAATATACAAGAACTCACTCTAAAAGCTCAGTCCCGATCGATATCATGCTGAATCGAACTTGATGAGTTCAAGAAACAACCAACAATGTCCTATCGTCTCTCATTTTTTTTTTTGTTTATCCTGTCGCAGAGTGAGTGCAAGTCTGCACAGTCCGATGAAGGGGGCTTGCCATAATGCAGCTCACAGCTAAGCACCATCTGAATACTACAATCATCGCGCACAAAAGTATGACGTCAGCCATGGGTCATTTAAGTTTTCCACTGCATCTTACTGACCCCATATCTGGGACTTTCTCAAACTGTTGAGTTCCCTGAGTAATAAAACCCCAAAATAACCATCACTTTTCTCTTTCTCACACAAAGAGGGCCTTTGCTGGTTACTGCAGAAAGGGGCCACATCACAGAGTGTTAGTTTAACTACCGTGGGCCAGATTTTTACTTGTGTCAACTGGGGTTAGAAAATCGGGGACGATGTGGGCTGTATTCACTTACCCCTTTCCACCTCTCCCCCACTGCCTTTCCAAAACTTGGCTGTCATTGAAATTAAAATCACGGGCACACTATAGATCAAATAATGGCTTTCGGCTTACAGTCTCTTGTTTACAATTTGGATAGATGAAAAAGGGAAACACTAAATAAAAAGAAAATGACTGGAAAAGAATAAGAAAGCGTTAAAATCATTTAACGATTGATAAATAACAATTTTTTTGTTTGAGACAAAGAAAGCCAAGCACAGGACAGATACAAACATTTCAGATGGCAGGTTTAAAGTAAAAAAACATGAGGTGGGATGCTCAAGAAATTTCTCAGTTTGCTTGACGTTGAGGTTCAGTGGGTTCAAATAACGAAACAGAGAGTTCAATTAAAACGAACTATTGATCTAAAGTGGTATGCCAAGTTCAACTCTGGCTTATCAAGGTACTGCTCCCGTGGCAAGTGGTATTTGGCGACATGGGATTTACGGCTATAATCTGTGGGGATGGAAGAAAAGCACTTAGAAAAACTCTGCCACGTTTAGTGGTTTTGTATTTTCTGAGGAGCTGGCCTCCAATTCCTTATGCTGGTTTCCAATTCCCTGTCAAAGAAGATTGTATGATGGCATTGCCAAACATGCACCTGCGAAATATATTGACAAGAACAAAACCTGATTTTTTTTTAAATATCGGTTTTATGGTACAAAACTCTGAACCATGTTCTTGGTGATCGGCGGTAGAAGTCAATGACCCCCCCTTTAATCACAAAGACCAATGTTGATAACTTTAATCGCTCACAGGCTGGTAAAGGCTGAATACTCGTTTCCCTGAAACGACGTTTCCTCTCGTATGGATTAAGAAATATTCAAGTCGGATACAAGTGATTGTTGTTGGTAAATAATTATGAAGATTCCAACATGACAAGAATCGACTAATACTATCTTTTATTATTTTTAAAACATCATTTATTCAGAAAAAAAAAATCAATATTGATGCGCCCTATATCTTCAGATGGTATCCGTAGCACAGTCTAATATAGTCACGCAGGGTTCTGCTGATGAAAAAACGGACTTCACTACTAGTAGTCAGGTTCCTATGATAAACGGGGTTCTCACCTGATCATGGGGGACCCTGGCAATGTGGGGGTTCTTGTTGAGGTTGGCTGCTGAACAGTTGGGTTCACTATGAGGTAACGAAGGACTACTATAGTGGCGAGGACTACTATAGTCGTTGGGGTTCTGCAATTTTCATGGGGGTTATACTGCTGATGTAGAGTTCCTAGACTAAAGGAGTTAATGTGATCATTTTGGGGGTTCCTATAGTAGTTGAGTTTACTATCATTTCATTGGGTTTTCTATGATCATGGGAGTTCCTATATTTTGATGCATGGGGTTCATTCAGGAGTTAGCTGCTCAGTGTGACCCGGCTTTCCACAAGTCATGGGTTCTATGATCCTGCGGGGTTTTCACTACAGTCAGGCAGGGACTGCACTACTGAGTGTGGGGTTCCTACTGGTTTAAGGGGTTCCATTATTCAAGGAGTTCTTGTAGAATGTGGGCAACCTGCAGTAGAGGGACTACCCTGATCATGGGGGTTTACTATATTCAAGGTGTTTAAAGCAGTCACGCAGATGTTTACTATATTTAAGGTGTTTGGCCTGTTCATGGGAGTTCTACTAAAGTTGTAGGTGAACACATGATAGAAGGGGGGACTGTGATCATGGGGGTTCTACAGAAGTGTGGGATACACCAGGGCATTGCGCTAAAAAGACAGAAGCCATTCTCTTACAATTCAACAAAGACATTTGACTTAATCTACTGACATTATTCACTACTAAAAAAAAAAAAAACAGGTTCTTAAAACCTTGAGAACTCATTGACCCAGGTAAGGTGAGGGATTTTGAATTCATTCTGTTGCTCAATAATTATGTGATAATGAAATGGTTTAACCAGGCAGGGCAGGGGACTTTCACATAGCTCTTCTTCTTTTGTCCTCCACAGCTAAGGCTGCACGGGCACAGCCACCCTTACTGCTCTGCACTTCCCTTTTCCAGTTACATGGGTCAACTTCTTCACCCTCACTCCTCCTGCTGTCTCTCTCTCTCTCTCTCTCTCTCTATTATAACGTGAAGGTCTTTCCCTTTCTCCTCTCATTATTTGCTTCATGAATCTTGTATGAGGGCTGCTTTTCTCATTGGAAGCTGTTGCACAGCTTTTCACATCAGTATAACAGGTTTGCATATTATTCTATGTTTTACCAGCATCGATAGGGACTCTGGAAAAATAAACAGTTTCTTGTTAGAAGGTTCAGACTGACCCCCTGCTGTCAGTAAGTAGCTCGATTATCTAGTACCCTCCCATGTACTTTAAAGGGGAAAGGGGGCTGAGGAATCATCTCTTTTTTCATTTTCTCATGTTTATAGTTTCTGAGCCAAATCTTGTGTTTGGATTCTATTTTTTTGTAGTCTTTCCCAAGGAGAGTCTTGTGTAATCGTTGCTAGATAATGACTAACAAGTAAATTTTTATTCTTTCGATCAAGAAATTCCTCATTAATAACCTAGTTTTTCTGACTGTAATTTGCAAGTTTATAATTAAACTTGAAGCGTTGCCCGGAAATCTAGAGTGTAATGCTGAACCCACTTGCTCAAAAGAATTTAATTGTTGTTATTAAATTAATTAGGTCATTCGGTGCTGATTTATTGTACCTTCCTATTATTTTGAAGCTGTTTTACATCTTAAACAAAGAGAACCATTTTTAGTCTGCATCAGTTCTTTTTGATCTATTGGGCTGATTTTTTACTCTGCTAAAGGGAATTCTTTTATGAGTATACCTCCACCAATAAACAACGAAATATAATATTTTAAAACTAACACCATTCATCAAAAAATAATATATTTTACATCGGATGCAGAAGTTTTGTTTTCATGAACGTAGAAACTCGACGACAATTTGTATAAAAATTTTTTTAATTTCTTTTTTAATTACAGGCAACCCGCTCACTCAACATTTAATCTTACCATATTGTTTAGGTTTTTGGACGTTAAAATATTATCTGTTATAAACTAAAAACTGAAATCATTTGATATTCTAATATATAATATTATTTAATATTTAGGACTTTTACAATTCATAAATAAAAACCACAAAAACTCTTCAACAACAGAAGTTTTTTCCCCCAAGAAATATCGAATCAGAAATAACCTGAGAAACATATTTGGAATTTGCCATAATTACCTATGACAAAACGTGAAAACATACATCGATGCAACCGTTTTATTTGTTTCACAGATTTCAATTTGTTTATGGTTGGCGCTGCAAGCGCGGCCCGGACGACAAGATAGCTGCTTTATAAATGCAGGATTGTTTAGTCAGTGCAATCAGTGTAAACAAGTTTGCTTACGATGATGGTATTTAAATATTGTAGTGGCAAAGCTATTGAAGGTACACTCGCTTAAATATAATTATTTCAGATGTACAGAGCTTATTTCAATAATACTTTTTACTCAATTAATAAAAAGGGCATACATCCCCTCAGCTACAACTTTCCCCATAAATGAAACGTATTAGAACTACAATAATCGATATCATTTTAAAGCCGTCCCCGATTATTGATGTTATGAAAAGTTTAATGGCAGAAAAAACGTTCTTAAGCCAATAACAAAACACATGCCAGATTGGAATGAACGAATTGCCTCCTTTGTATGTAGAGGATTTAGATTATGTATTTAGCGCTGCTGAAAATTGTATTAGTGCGCGATCAATGCAATGTACGGCTGCATTCTAATAAAAAGATTTTAAGATGAAACATTTAGAAAATTAAATGAATAGGATACAAAATACTCGACGTGAAGCTTACTGTTAGTATCGGCCTCCGTGCTTAGGGACTTCTATTCCTATTTTGGCACTCGCCTTTATGACAGAAATAGGTAGGATGACAGATATATATATAGATAAATAGATGAATAGTTTGTGGGCAAAGCCGGATTTACAATTTAAGGGGCCAACACAAATTTAAGGCCCCATTTTGTAAAAATAAAAATATTGCTAAGTTTTTTTATTATTTTGGGGCCCCTTATTTTAGCGGGGCCGGATAGTAAGAGAGACTCAGCTAGTTGATTTTCAGAGATATGACTAGAACTAATTACATCCGGAGCTGTTAACAAAACGCTTCATTGTATTTCTTTATTTACCGCCACCATTTTGATTAAAATTAAAGATGGCGCTCTGGTTATCAAACCGGATGTACACGCTGTAGCCAAATTTATAAGGCCATATATCCATGATGCAGCCGCATATGCATGAAGTAGTCAGCTATATGAGTGCATATATCCTTGATGCAGCCGGATATCATACTTGTAGCCCGATATACATCCTTTAGTAAATAATATAAATGATGTATCCATATATACTAGTTGTAGCCAGATATATATGATTAGACGTGCTCTACGCATTATACGGCCCGAGACACAGTAGCGGATACCACACGCTGTAGCCGGATATACATGATGCAAGGTTACGTAATGTCTTCCGTGGTGCCTCTACAACCATAGGAAACACCCCTATTCCCATCAGTTTTAATTGACACTTATTCTGTGTAATCTTCACCCATCTATGCACTAAATATCCCCACCTTTGTCTTTTTGCAGTGCAGTTCAGCCTAATAAACATGAGATTATTATCACGTTTCAAGTTAAGTCCTAACAGTCGTTCGAATCATCCTCAAGCATTATCTGGCGACTTCTTAAAAAAAAACAATTGACTTTTGATAAGAAATAATGTGTGAGACTAAAGCCAGATTGAGACTTATTTCACGTCCAGCGGGCCAAACTTGTGTCCACTACTTTAGGATTGATTTGCGAAAAAAAAAGATGTAGAAAAAAAATTCTTTGAGTTTTTTTTTTTCCCAAAGATTTCCTTTCCAATAGAAAGTACTTTCAGCTCAATTCATGTTATAATTCATTTCATTTATTGGGAATTCCCATTTTATTGCAGTGAATTGAAGGTAAAACCAGTCGGATAGTCAAATGGGCTATTCCCGTAACCTCCCACCTACCCACCATCCGGTTTATCCTCAGTCTCTATTGTTGTTATCTCCAACACAAGTAGCTATTACGAGACTTTTTCCCCCCCCTAAACTCATGAAACATTTTTTTTTACAGATTTAGCTCCCTCCCCCTGAGTTCAATCATTGGTTAACAATACTTCAGACCAAAAATGGCTTCTTTTATTTATTTTTAATTCCCTTGGATATTTAGACGATAACATTGGTCATTGTTTATTAGTTTTATATCAGTGGAGAAATAAATATAACACAGGAAAAACAATTATTAAATATTCCCAAAAGATCTATTTTGGGTTATATATATATATATATATATATATATATATATATATATATATATATATATATATATTACACTCTCCAGTAAATATGCAACGGAGCAGTTGGCCTACATTCTAAGACATTCCATGCTAATGGCAAGAGTAAAGAATTAGAGGCTCTCAACTCAGTGTGAACGTTTCTGCCCAACACTTTTTTTATTATTTGAGATCAATGGGTCCAGTTGAGAGGCAGCATACAAACACTACAAACAGCATATTTACATCAACTGACCTACTGACATGCAAACACTACAAACTACATCTACAAACACTACAAACACTACATGCACTAGAAACACTACATGCACAACAAACACTACAAACACTTCAAACACTACATGCACAACAAACACTTCAAAGACATCAAACACTACAAACCCTTCAAACACTACAAACATTACATGCACTACAAACACTTAAAACACTACAAACACTACATGCACTACAAACACTACATATTACATTCGGAGCAGTTTTTATAGATGGGCCAACACTATCCAAGAGCCCCCTTTCAAAAATGAGGTCATATCAAAGTTGTTGCTATGAAGTTATCCGCCCCCCCCCCCCACGGCCTCGACAGGCGCTTGCCTAATATCTCTGTCCATGACTAGGCCCCACAAAAACCCTAAGAAAGGCTCAGATCACTCTGTCGTATATAAATTCACAGTGTACTCTCGGTTATCTACCCTGCAGTCATCTGCCCTTTGTGGTATCCGACATTGTAAACAGAACAGACAATTCTCCGATTTAAAATAAGTGTCAAGAAAAAAAAAAGAAATTGTTTTGAATGCACGGTAAAGGTGGATAAGAGATGAAGTTGTTTATTGCTACGATCTTTTCGGTTTCTGTTATTTACTGATTGATTTCATTTGACTTTTAAGCCGAAAGGGAGAGAAAAATTGTTGTGTAAATACCAATGTGTGTGTGATTGCGCCAGTGTGTGTGTGTGTTTTATAAGTTTTCAGTTTAACCTGTGAGAATCAATTATATCTAGTTGACATAAGGGGGTGGAGGAAGGAGATAGCTCTGTGACTTTCTCTCACTCTCATTCTTCCTCCTCCATTTTTCGGACCATTTTCTCCCCTCCCCCCCCCCCCCCGCTGATCCTCTTTAGTTCAAGTACCCTCCACCGACCAAATCACTACTTTAATATCAAGTAATTACTTGCAGCGTCTACCCCCCCTCCCCCCTCACACACTTCTGGGTCCCATGTTTCCAGGACTGAGGGGAGAAGGGGTTGGTGGAGGTGGGGAGCGAGAAATTCTTCTCCTTGAACCACACAATGTCCTTCCTTCCCATAATTACTTTCTTTAAAAGTAGTTGTTGAGATATTTTTTTTTTTATCTTAGAGACAAGCACAGTGTCATCTTGATAGTAAATTTAACTTGGTACACACACATACATACATACATACATACACACATATGATATATACATGTATGTACATAATGTGACGGTGTCGTGCGGTATGAACTCAAAAAAATTTCCCCCAAGAGGACTAAATGTGTGTTAAAAGTGTTGTTAGATTGTTGAGGGGCTGTCCTAAAATGATAATTCCCCCATCTGGGTCCCTTTATGTTACAACACTATTGCTGATTTTTTTTTTTGGTCATGTCAATCTTTTAAATGACGTCATCAGTATGCACGGACTTTTACTCGTGGGTTGTGATCATCAGGGGAATTAATTCATACTGTGCCTACGATCGTCTCAAGTTGTCTGTCCTTCGGCTGAAATGTCGTTTGTTATCCAGCCTGACAAATTATCCAGGAGCTAGTGGTTTTGTGAACAAATTTTTGACCAGACACTGCTTATCATAGTAGTTGTTATCTGAGATTAGAGTGGTCTTTAAGAAATGCATGACAGTGTCGGGAATACATTGTACTACATAAAAAAAGACTAACATTATTGTAACCAAAAAAAAAATATTGGAAAAAAATGTATTCATTTGTTTGAAGTGCTTCGTTGGCCATCTGGAGGATTCGTTGCAAATCTATCCGTCAAGTTCATTACATTTATTCAATTGTGTTTGATTATATGTTGACCAGAATCAAAGTTTAAATATTGGAACTGTAATAAAAATGGTGATTTGAATCAAACTAACTACATAGCCAAGGTACTTACCGGTGACGGATTAATATAACAGATATTGGTTCATATGTATTTGACAATGATAATACTGGTTTGTCTATCTCCAATGAGACAAATGCCGCTCAATTGGTAACACCAGGTGGTGTCATTTCGGGAGCAATGATTGATTAATAAAGTTTTCTACAAATGTCTGCTTAACGAAATTCTCTACAAAATATATAAATTATTATAAATCATCTTCATCGGTACCACCACACCATAAATATAAATATATTCTGAATAATATCTTCCAAGTAATTCTTTGTTTTCTACAACAAGCACTGTACTTTTTATAACGCTAATTACGAGACATTTCTCTTGATATAAGTAAGTAACACATCGAGACATTAACGGTGTCTGGTGTTTTTAAATAGTGTTATTTGCAAACTTGAGATTGTAGGTATACAATGGGCTGGTAAATGAAGAACTCAGCGATGTAATTGGATTGTTTCGGATCGTTTCTAAGCAAATATTCATCAACTGGATGACAATTTTGATTTTGTATTGTCATTCATTTTAGTATGGTTGCTAATTGCTTTTATTTTTTCCTAGAAACGAGGTGACCGCTATCATCTCAATGTATTCTAATATATCATCTAACATATCATCTAACAAGTCATCTAACATATCATGTAACATGTCATTTTGCAAATCATCTAAAATATCATCTAACAGCCACAGAGTTAGTCGATTTAGAAGTCATATTAGTAAATAAGAAATTATAGGATCGCTGTTAGCCATACAAAATTAAACAAAGAGCCGCATGTGGTTCTAGGAGCTTCATATCATCTAACATATCATCTAACGTATTTGAATTTATCATCTAATATATCATCTTGCAAATCATCGAATATATCATATAACATCATCTTGCAAATCATCGAATATATCATCTAACATGTCATCTAGCATATCATCTAACGTATCGTCGAATATATCATCTAAAATAACATCTAATTTATCATCTAACATATCATCTAACATATCATCTAACGAATCATCTAACATGTAAAAACAAGCAATTAAGCCTGTTCCATTCTGGACACAGGACGTGTTAGCGCATTTTCATGTTATGTATCAGTACGTTTGTTAGCTTTCAGTAAATATTTGTAAATTTTGGAAATGTTTATAAATTCAATTGTGTAATGCATATATCTGTAACAAAAATATTATAAAGACGTTTCTTTATATTTGAAAAAAAATTATTTTCTCTTAAATCTAACTACAAGTGGTTTGTGGTTACTGAAATAGGACTCATAATTGAAAACATTCGAAATTGTAGTCATTTAATCGTCCGGAAACTCCGTCAATTGTTGCATAGCTCTGATACTTTCAATTAAACTCAGAACACAAGCTTACTATTTCATTTGATGAGTTTCTTAATAAATCTTGGTGAAACTACGTGCTGCAGTATTTCGCACCAAATAAATGGGTTATTGAACGTACAAGGTGTAGAATGGGGCCATATATATAATATATAAGCCCCTTCGGAGCCCTGAAGCCCGGCCCTCAGAAGTCCTATCGCAAAATGAACTTTTGATGTACACATGGCAGGCCAAGACCTACAAAATGATATATACATCATGGGTCTAGGACTTATGGTTGCTGAGATATAGGGCGCTCCTTTATTAATATAGCTTATATAGTAAAAGACGGTACTTTATAAGCCCCCTTTTACGGCCCTCAGAGATCAGATCGCTAAATGAACTTTTGCTGCACACATGGCAGGCCAAGACCTACAAAATGATATATACATCATGGGTCTATGACTTATGGTTGTTGAGATCTAGGGTGATGACGGACAGACAGACAGACAGACAAAACGGGGACAATAGAGCATTTTTTTTCGAAAATGCTCTAAAAATAGTGTCACGACGATTAACAGCCTTCGCGACGATAGTGTTTCCCTATTAAAAAGAACGAGATGCAGATATTCAAAACTAAGGACGAGATAATTAGCTCCGTCTTACAATACTGTTTCGTATTTAAATAAAAAAAAAAAATCATTCAAGTTACAAACTTATCAAGATAGATCGTTATTTTACTATTCATTTTCAAAGGTCATTGGTTGGTGGTTTAGTATAGATGGTTCTAATTAGTTTAATAGCCTGTCACGTGTCCCTGTTAACCTTTTGAGTTTGTTTTTATTTTTAAAAATCTTTTAATTCAACGTATTTCTTTTTTTTTTTCCTAATCAATACAGAAAAAAAATGAAACAAAATTTTTTGTATACATATTAACACAGCGTAAGACACTGTTATGGATTAGACTTTAACATGATATCAGGGTATCAGTGTTAGCAAATGCATGAGCCCAAAGACAGGCGCAATCCGATTTTTTTTTAAAGATATGACGAAGAGCCACAGAGTTAGTTGATTTAGAGACCATATTAAAAAATAAGAAAATATAGGATCGGTTTAATCATACACAGTTAAACAAAGAGCAGCATGTTGCCCCAGGAGCAATATTTATAAACATTATTAGAATTGATCTAAACATTCTATATTTCAGATATAGATATAATTTAAGACAATCACGTGATTTAGTTAGAAATCATCAGACATAGAAATCTTTAACTTTTTAGGTCAGAGGTCATGAGTACCGGAAGTACGTGAACTTTTGAAAAAAAAATAGCATTAAAAGAAAACATGTTTCTGATAAATCGATTTCTTTGGTGTAAATTGTACATCTTGAAATGAGTACACGACACCTCATGATATCTGTGGAGGTATACATATACTTCACTCTCGTTTACTCTAAATATCTACAGTGATATATAGCTAATGCAATAATCAGTGATCAGGTGAGGCTATTAAAAATCAAGACGAAGTCAACGAATAACTGCAGATATCTTTTCACAACGAATGTGTATTTGTATTATGATGAATATTTAGGCTGTGTTTGCAAATATGTATTCACACACATGCATACAAATATGTATTCATACACATACATTCAAAAATGTATTCAAACAGGTTATAGAAGACGGATCTGTAGGCAGATGTATCGATGGATAGACTTGTAAACAGATGGATAGTCAGACTAACATACATGCAGACAGACAGAATGACGGACGTAATGACAGATAGAGGAACGGACAGACAGACAGATTGACGGACTACAGACAGACAGAGTGACTGACATACGGACAGACAGAGGAACGGACAAACAAGCAGAAAGAATGACGGACCTACGGACAGACAGAAGAACGGACAGTCCGAGGAACAGACGGACAGACAGAATGACGGACGTGTGGACAGACAGAGGAACGGACAAACAAAAGAACGGACAGATAGACAGACGAACAGACAGACAAAAGGACGGGAGTACGGATAGAGGAACGGACAGACGAACGAAGATGGTTGGATGAACGGAGAAACAGACAGAAAAACAGACACATGGAAGATCAGACAGACAAAAGACTTAATGATTGAAAAAAAAAGCCATTGCTTTAATTAACAGATGACCGAATTGATATAAAATATTAAAAAGAAAATGTTTAAAAATGTTCATGACATTCAGCAACAGCTGTGACTACATTTTGTACATTCGTTGAGCGTGTCAAATGTTTCTGACCCAGTAGAATGTACAATCAAAGATGTCAAACTGAATTACAAAAAAAAAGCAATAAGAGACATGATCAGTGTTTGAACTGATGGTGTTTAACCGGGCGTTACTGACGGACATTAATGACCAGGCAACGGATAATTAAACGTTAAATTGACTGTTTTGAATTGAGGTCACCTTAATGTGACGACAGTGGTGCAGGGCTATAATCAAAGTTAATTAACGGTGGTTTAACAGAAGTTAGCCGGATGGAAACTTTGGTTAAACAGACGTTGTCTAAACGAAAACTTTGGTCTAACAAAAAATACCTACAAAAATTAATTTGGTTTAACTGAAGTTATTTAAATAAAAACTTTGGTTTGGCAGAAGTGACTAAAATTTAAAACTTTGGTTTAACAGAATTATCTAGACTGAAAATTTTGTATAAACAGAGCTACTTAAAATAAAAAAAAACTTCGGTTTAAATCTAACTAGTATGTCAAATTTGGTCTAATTGTGTTACATAGAATGATAACATTTATTTAACAGAATTTCATAGAATGAAACTTTTGGTTCAACAGAGCGACTTTTTCAAATATCAGTAATTAAACAGAGAACTATAGTGTTTAACAGAGTACTATAGTGTTTAACAGAGAACCATAGTGTTTAACAGTGAACAATAGTGTTTAACATAGAACTATAGTGATTAACAGAGAATTATGGCATTTAACAGAGAACTATAGTGTTTAACAGAGGACTATAGTTTTTAAAAGAGAACTATAGTGTTTAACAGAGAACTATAATGTTTAACAGAGAACTATAGTGTTTAACAGAGAACTATGGTGTTTTACATAGAACTATAGTGTTTAACAGAGTGACATTGTATGACAATATTGGTTTAGCGGGGTGATCTTGAGTGGTTTGAGAGCGCGATCTTCTCTATCAATTATCTTAACATAGAGGTCTTGAATGACAAAAACAGAATATTTCTAAAAAGATCGCTCTTCTACAATTAAATTCGACTAAAGAAAGCTGTGTAGAAAGACAGCAGTGATACCAGAGAAATGACATTTGTTGATGACAGCGGTGAGACCAGAGAAATGGAATTTGTTGATGACAGCAAGTACATTGTACGACCAATCAGAACCACAGTACAATGGTACAGCTGACAACAAAGCTATGGTGGTATCAGTGTAAAATGTAACTATCATAGTTTGACAACATACCAGCCTAACACAAACAAACTGTTCATGAATAAATTTAAAATAGAACCTATAAAGTACCGGAAAAAATTAGGATTTCTAATCATATCATGTTAAAGCCATCCTATTATAATTAAACACTTCTTTTAAATCCCTAAAATACATTTATTTTAATAAAAATACTAAACTTAGACCCAAAAAATGTGGAGTTCGGATGATTACTTGTCGGATAGTCAATAATAGTCCACTTTACGGGTGCTTGTTTTTTATTTCAACTTTTTTTTTCCCCCACATGTACAATACTAATTCCGCCCGCGGTTGTTTTAAATTAATCTCATCATGGACTAAAATGTTTTCATTGTGTGGATCAAATTTTTTATTAAACAAAAAAAAAATAATCGATATCCTGATGATAGATGCAACTCATTACACTGTGCCTTAACCAATCAGGCAATCCAACTGTGGGTTCTCTTCTCGACCTGGACTAACAACGGTACATGTGTATCGATGAATGAATAATCAAAAACTACGGGGCTGTTAAAACACTTCCGCGTAAATTGTTTGGTGGTTTTTAAAGGGAAGTAATATGGTAGTAATCCTATATTAGGTATTTCGGGACCTCAGGCAGAGACTCCTTTATATGTTTGTGACAGTTTGGGCGAATATATTATACCTGTTGGGGCACTCATAGCAGCACATTTAATAGGTATACATTTTTGAAGTGAAGTCTTTTGCAAACAGGGCATGTATATATATATATATATATATATATATATATATATATATATATATATATATATATATATATGTTTATATATTAGGGTGTCCCAAAAATGCTCGAAACATTTTTTTTAAATCTTTGGTGTCTCACCCCTGAAATGTGTCTCTTGGGTACAATGACTGAGTTGGTGAAGTTGTAGCTCATT
>JAGDYQ010000097.1:4045573-4065949 GCA_021962125.1 Bulinus truncatus
AAAAGTCTAAAGCTAAAAAATAAACAATGATATTTTTCCCCATCTAGTACTTCAACGTTAAACCAGAATGGTGTCAAAGTCAAACATAACCAGTACGTTGAACTTGTTTGTTTGTTCTGGTTTGACGGACACGAGTACTTAATGGTCAGCTAACAGGCCAATCCAAACACGTATATCTATCTCATCGATATGAGAAAAAATATATATGTCCTGCTCCGGTTCTAACCACAACATCCTCGGATGCCGTGGGGGGCGTGCTACAGATGGGTTTGTACGTCTTAAACTTATTGCTCTAGCCCCTGGTCCCCATATGAGCTGGCGGGGGTGGGGGAGGGGGGAGATAAATAAATAAAACAAATCGATTCCATCATAATATTAGAAAAATGAGATTTATTTTTGCACATACTTGCAGAGATAATAGTTTCTATCTCAGTTTATATGCACAATCTCATTATTGCAGGCACGCCGAGAGGGGGGGGGGTCATTGCCAGGGGGCAAAAGAAAGATACTTTGTGTAACAAATAAAGTTACAGTTCTTTCCTTAATTCCTCTCCCACCAAACAAAATATAAATATTATGGGAAGGTAACATACATTATAAGATTATAATACAATTGGGATTATCATTTTTTTTTCAGTTCAACACTTAATGAAATCAACATGAAATCATTTCGTCTAAACTAGTTTAAGCTGACCTATATCTTACTAAACCATTGTTTCTTGAATTATTACTGGTGATATTTTAAATAAAGGAAAACAATGCATGGGATACTAAATGTTCTTCAAGATTTTTTTTATTCAATTTTATTTGTCTGTTTTATTTTTTCTGAACATTTTTCAGTCTGTTAGTAGCTTCTAACTAAATATTTATCCTTGGTCAGGCAGAAATGAGTCAACAACGTGTTGAGTACATCAGCTTCAAATGCAGATGTAAACCTTAAGTAATTCATTTCTAACATTAGAATAAGGCCGACGTTAGACCGTCACGTGACAATATTGTAAGAATTGGACCAGGCAGTTCGTGGTTTCGTAATGACGGAAGAAATAGTTATGTCAAGTAATTTTTTTTTCTAGTTGGATTACCTCCCAAACAAATTGAGTCAATTAATACGCATAGCTGACAGACACATAGCTGACACATAGCTGACACATAGGTAACACATAGCTGACAGACGCATAGCTGACAGACACATTGCTGACAAACACATAGCTGACACATAGCTGACCTTAACGAAAGAACCGTAAGTGTATTAATAAGAGGTGTCACGAGTAATTTTTGTCTTGTGTAAATAATACACAGACTAATTTGTGTCACATGTAATACCTGTCTTGTGTAAATAATACACAAACTAATTTGTGTCACACGTAATACTTGTCTTGTGTAAATAATACACAAACTATTTGGTGTCACGTGCAATTTTTGTCTTGTGTTATAAATACACAAACTAATTATGTGACAACTAAGGAAGTTATTTAACGATTAAGTATAATCTAAAAAAAAATACATTAAATCGAAATATGTCCCCGTCTCACGGGAGTTACACAACTACTTAGCCTGTACGTATGAGTGACCTACACTAACAGTTCATTTACACATCTCGTTCTCTCTCTCACACACACACATACACACCACACACACCACACACACACACACACACACATAGCCACATGCTCCACGACCCAATCTCCCAACCTAACTGTAGCTGACCATTTATACCATTGTGCGCCAATGCGTGCAAAAACAATCACCTACGCCCATGCTCGTACGCACTCACACATACACACCCAGAGTCACTTTGTGGCAAGAGCCAGTACACATAACGGACCCAACGAACGAACCGTGAGTGTATTAATAAGAGGCAACAGCTATATGCATTCAAGTGCAAAGTGAGTCGTTATTGTTTTTTTTTAATATTGTATGAACCACACATAAACAGAGAACCACAAAAACGGACTAAAAACCACACAAAAAACATAGAACCACACAAAAACAGAGAACCACACAAACGAACTTAAAACCACACAAAAAACATAGAAACACACCAAAACATAGAAACACACAAACGGACTAAAAACCAGACAAAAAACATAGAACCACAAAAACGGACTAAAAACCACACAAAAAACATAGAACCACACAAAAACAGAGAACCACACAAACGAACTTAAAACCACACAAAAAACATAGAAACACACCAAAACATAGAAACACACAAACGGACTAAAAACCAGACAAAAAACATAGAACCACAAAAACGGACTAAAAACCACACAAAAAACATAGAACCACACAAAAACAGAGAACCACACAAACGAACTTAAAACCACACAAAAAACATAGAAACACACCAAAACATAGAAACACACAAACGGACTAAAAACCAGACAAAAAACATAGAACCACAAAAACGGACTAAAAACCACACAAAAAACATAGAACCACACAAAAACAGAGAACCACACAAACGAACTTAAAACCACACAAAAAACATAGAAACACACCAAAACATAGAAACACACAAACGGACTAAAAACCAGACAAAAAACATAGAACCACACAAACGGACTTAAAACCACACAAAAAACATAGAACCACACAAAAACAGAGAACCACACAAACGAACTTAAAACCACACAAAAAACATAGAAACACACCAAAACATAGAAACACACAAACGGACTAAAAACCAGACAAAAAACATAGAACCACACAAACGGACTTAAAACCACACAAAAAACATAGAACCACACAAAAACATAGAACCACACAAACTGACTTAAAACCACACAAAAACATAGAACCACACAAACGGACTTAAAACCACACAAAAAACATAAAACCACACAAACGGACTTAAAACCACACAAAAAAACATAGAACCACACAAAAGGACTTAAAACCACATAAAGCTCTCAGTACGGATACGTTTCGCCGTTTAAGTCGAGATCCAATGTAAATCTTACTGATACCTCTTTCTTTCTTTTTTTTAGGTTTTAACCACTACAGTCAGCTGCTGGTCAATAGTCGCCCTGGCTCTGGACTAAGCTGTCCACTCGTGGATCATTGTTGTTTCCATTCCAACGCCCACCCCCCCCCTTTCACCCCTACGCCATATCTGCCGACATCTCTGACCACTCACTAACAGAAGAAAAAAAATTTAACCACAGCTGCACTGGGTCAGGGAAGGTGGTGGGTATAAGGGGGTCATGTTGACTGTCACAGGCAAGACTCTCTGTGGTCACTCCGTGTAGCTATAAATAAAGTTCCAGAAATAGCTGAAACAAGAGCAAGATTGAACTAGAAACAAATGTTTTATTTTTTTTAAAATAAATGACTTTTATGATTTTTTTTTTTACAATTTTAAATTTTAATTTCGTATGTAAAATGCAGATTGAACTTTTCCCATCTTTTAATATAGTGTAACCGCAGGCATCTCATATGATGTTCTAGAGAGTGTAATACAGGGTACAAACAAAACAGGCGATAGCTGAACACGAGTAATTCAAATAATGACTTGTTTTAGAATGTCCTTATTAAGATGAGGCGTCTATCTCTTTATGTTCCTATGAACCGCAATACAGTCTCCGCTGTGACCTTCTTTTAACCTTCACAACATCAGGATGTGCAACGGTTACTGTCAGATTTGAAAAGGGAATATATCATTCAATAAGGGCTCTAACAACCATATGATTTGACAATCTCTGCCACAAAGATGCATCACCTTCACACATATGAATCACCTTCACACATATGAATCACCTTCACAAATATGAATCACTTTCACAAATACGAATCACCTTCACAAATATGAATCACCTTCACAAATATGAATCACTTTCACAAATATGAATCACTTTCACAAATATGAATCACCTTCACAAATATGAATCACCTTCACAAATATGAATCACCTTCACAAATATGAATCACCTTCACATATATGAATCACCTTCACAAATATGAATCACTTTCACAAATTCACCATGGCATGTCCACGATTTATTAATATGTCGGTTGACTGATTATTAAAAAATGTCTAACAAAAAAAAAAAAGAAAGTTAAATTACATAAAAAAGCAGCATGTTAAGTTTATAACTGGACACTGACTCTGTTGGCTGAAATTGATCTGCGTTGACGTCTTACTTTAATCAACCGGCCTGATCTATCATCATTAGAATCAGTCTATCTGGTGCCACGAGACCCAATGTACCCGTGCTGCGAGCTGTTGGTCGAAGGTATTAGAAACATCTTCGATTATATATTGGAGATTTATACTTTTATTTCATTACTCATTAGTATATCAAAGTCATAGACATCGAAACAACTTGAAGTGATGTAATAGTTATAAAGTGTTCAACGCTATTATTGTTTTTGTTGTTGTTTTTGCTCAAATATTCACTTTATTATGGAATTAGTTTCCGCTATAACAACTGCGTCTCAGGTGCAGGGTCCACGCTTGTTACCTAAGTCGGATCCATCAACGTCCGACAACTCAATACACAACATTAGCTTTGATACTGAATGCACAAGAAAGGGGAGAGCATTACATTTGATCCTCAGCATACAGGATGGAGGACGTCCATAAAATAAAACACCCACCCCCCTCCCCCCTCAGAGGAAGTGGGGGAGGGGGGGCTGGGAGGAGAGAGACACCATGAAGGACAAGGTAATGTGGAAAGGGGGGGGGTCAAGAAATCGGAGATGACCAGACAATAACACAACCCTTGGTCATTCCACTGATAAACAGCTCCCTATGGCCGCACAGTGTATTAGAAAGTATAGCAATATTGTTTGTGTGATTTATAGATTTCTGTTTCTCTATCTCAGTTTTGTATTGGTCTGTGGACTGTTTATGTGGAGCGAAAATAGATAAAAATTGTTGTTCGTGTTTCTGTGTAATTGGCAAATTCTACACATCTTGTTTTGTATAGGTCGATATTCGCACACACACACACACACACACACACACACACAAACAACTAAACAAATAAATAGCGAAAACCCATAAAGTTTATCAAATAAACTGGCAATATTTTTATTAGATATATGATTTCCCCTAAGCAGTCTAAATCATACAGTCTGTCATACAATCTAAGTCTATTGCAGTGGTTTCTCAAGGTGTGTGTGTGAAGTCCCTGTAAGGATGAAATATTTTAGATCGTATAAACCACTAATGTGACTGTTTGTGCAGTACCTTTCTTTCATTCCCGCCATAGTCGTTAGTGCAATGGCCTTGGACGCCCCACGGGAGATTTGGCTGGGACTTTATGACTGGAGATCGAACCAAAGACCCTCAGGTCGACAGCCGGGGTGCTTTACCAGACGTCCATACGTCCCACGATCTGATGTTGTAAATAAACTGTAATGTCCATTAAGATAACCCAATTATACAAACATAAAGGGAAACAATCAGTTTATATTTTATTAACAAAAGATATCAACTTCTACACGATTTTGTTTTGACATTCACATAAAAAAAAAAAACTAAACAAATAAATTACATGGTACATTAAATTTTATTAGATGATGGGGAAATACTTTTATGGGATTTATTCATTTATAATTTCCCTTTTATGGGATTTATTTGTTTATAATTCCCCTATGGCAGTCTAGGTCATACAGTATAAATTGCTTTAAATGATATAATCTTAGTACTAACTGTCTAGGTCATGCAGTCTAAGTCAGTGGTCCCCAACCTTTTTCTCGCCGGAGACAGATCGACGTTTGATAATTTTAGGTTGTTTTGATTTACAAAATGTTTCTGCCGTTCACAACCGCTAAGCTCCTGGTTAACCTCTCGTCCAGGGAAAAATCGCACAATCCCGAAAGAAATACACCACATTAAAAAAAAAAGGGGAAATAATTTAATGTTTCTTGATTGGGCCAGTACCATTTGATCATGACCTGGAACCGGTCCGCGGCCCTGGGGTTGGGGACCACTGGGTTAAGTCACATAGTCTATCTTACAATCTATTCACAGGTCTTTACACAACTAATTTCAGTTTTAATTTATATTTTAAATTTAATTTTTTTACCAGGTTTTTTTTTTGTAGGTTTCGAGTCGACAAATTTTGAGAGCCTCTGGTCTGTTTTGAAAGAAAGGGGGAAAAGTTGTGTTTCTTCATAATTGACAATTCCATATTTAGGTTTTTTTTTTAATTCAACAATCACAAAGAGCCACACGTGAATAGGTGACGGTTAATTATATTTTTTCCGTGTACAAATGAGGCTTTAGTAAACTACCAGTGGCTTTGGTAAACTACCAGTGGATTTAGTAAACTACCAGTGGCTTTAGTAATTTACCAGTGGCTTTAGTAAACAACCAGTGGATTTAGTAAACTACCAGTGGATTTAGTTAACTACCAGTGGCTTTAGTAAACTACCAGTGGATTTAGTAAACTACCAGTGGATTTAGCAAACTACCAGTGGATTTAGTAAACTACCTGTGGATTCAATAAACTACCAGTGGATTTAGTAAACTACTAGTTGATTTAGTAAACTACCTGTGGATTTAGTAAACTACCTGTGGATTTAGTAAACTACCAGTGGCTTTATTAAACTACCAGTGGCTTTAGTAAACTACTAATGGCTTAAGAAAACTACCATTGGTGGAAAATAAACTGAAATAAAAATGACAAAAAAAGCATTAATATATTTTTGTTTTTTAATGAAATTCAATATATTAATAATTACATGTATTAAATTATTACATTCAAGTACTGAAATAAAACATTGCAGTTCAAGTGTCTAATAGATTTTTTTAATATGTATCTATTTTAAAATTGTTATGTTTTTTCTAGAAAATAGTTTTTCTTTCTTTCTTTATTTTTTTTCAATGATCTACCACTGATGGAGGAAGTATAAACTTACAGCAAATCAGCCACGTATAATTGATTTCTGCCGAAGCTCTTTTGGACTCAACATATTTCATAAAGTAAAGAATCAAGTAACAAAAAAAAAATAAAAGCATATACCTGATTTCGGTGACTGAGATGTTTATGAAACAAAAAAAAATTGATAACTTTAACTTTTTTTTTAACATTTAGCTTTTAATGATCTTATAATGAATAGACATTTGTGTTTGGGTTTTTACTCCTCGCATTTCTCTCTCCCCCCTCTCCCCCCCCACCCCCATGCAAACTTCTTTGCCTCTGTCAAAGAGCGAACTAAAAGCTGTTTATGTTTTATGAAAACAATATATTGGTACAAATGTCAGGATACCTATGAACTAAAAATCAATTGTTTCATAGCCGGAGACTTTGTTAAGTCACCATTTGTTATTTTTTAAATTTGTTATCCAGAGCTAAACAATGAATCACCTTTTAATATTCAATCTGGAACTGATTTCAGTTCAAAAAATACGAAGATTGGGACAGGGGAATATAATTTTGGTTCCATCTCCGATCGCTACACTAAAAGAATTTATTTGATTACATCATTTGTTATGTATTTGGGTTTATGGATTTTGTATGGATTTTTTTTCCTGAATCTTTATTTTATTGTGTGTCTAGTCTGGTGAATATGTCACGTTAAGTTCTGTATCAAATCAGTTTGTGTGGTGGGGGAAAACAGGGAGAGGGAAGGGGAAAGAACATTGCAAGCGACCAGTCACTTAGTTACTGTGTCTGTCTAACAGTGTCTGTCTGACAGTGTCTGTCTACCAGTGTCTGTCTACCAGTGTCTGTCTAACAGTGTCTGTCTGACAGTGTCTGTCTGACAGTGTCTGTCTACCAGTGTCTGTCTAACAGTGTCTGTCTGACAGTGTCTGTCTACCAGTGTCTGTCTACCAGTGTCTGTCTAACTGTGTCTGTCTAACTGTGTCTGTCTAACAGTGTCTGTCTAACTGTGTCTGTCTAACAGTGTCTGTCTGACTGTGTCTGTCTAACAGTGTCTGTCTGACAGTGTCTGTCTACCAGTGTCTGTCTACCAGTGTCTGTCTAACAGTGTCTGTCTGACAGTGTCTGTCTGACAGTGTCTGTCTACCAGTGTCTGTCTAACAGTGTCTGTCTGACAGTGTCTGTCTACCAGTGTCTGTCTACCAGTGTCTGTCTAACTGTGTCTGTCTAACTGTGTCTGTCTAACAGTGTCTGTCTAACTGTGTCTGTCTAACAGTGTCTGTCTAACTGTGTCTGTCTAACAGTGTCTGTCTGACAGTGTCTGTCTGACAGTGTCTGTCTACCAGTGTCTGTCTAACAGTGTCTGTCTACCAGTGTCTGTCTAACAGTGTCTGTCTGACAGTGTCTGTCTACCAGTGTCTGTCTAACAGTGTCTGTCTACCAGTGTCTGTCTGACAGTGTCTGTCTAACAGTGTCTGTCTAACTGTGTCTGTCTAACTGTGTCTGTCTAACTGTGTCTGTCTAACAGTGTCTGTCTAACTGTGTCTGTCTAACAGTGTCTGTCTGACAGTGTCTGTCTGACAGTGTCTGTCTAACTGTGTCTGTCTAACAGTGTCTGTCTAACTGTGTCTGTCTAACAGTGTCTGTCTGACAGTGTCTGTCTGACAGTGTCTGTCTGACAGTGTCTGTCTACCAGTGTCTGTCTAACAGTGTCTGTCTATCAGTGTCTGTCTACCAGTGTCTGTCTAACAGTGTCTGTCTATCAGTGTCTGTCTACCAGTGTCTGTCTAACAGTGTCTGTCTGACAGTGTCTGTCTAACAGTGTCTGTCTACCAGTGTCTGTCTAACAGTGTCTGTCTGACTGTGTCTGTCTACCAGTGTCTGTCTAACAGTGTCTGTCTACCAGTGTCTGTCTGACAGTGTCTGTCTAACAGTGTCTGTCTAACTGTGTCTGTCTAACAGTGTCTGTCTAACTGTGTCTGTCTAACAGTGTCTGTCTAACAGTGTCTGTCTAACAGTGTCTGTCTACCAGTGTCTGTCTAACTGTGTCTGTCTAACAGTGTCTGTCTAACTGTGTCTGTCTAACTGTGTCTGTCTAACTGTGTCTGTATAACAGTGTCTGTCTAACAGTGTCTGTCTAACTGTGTCTGTCTAACTGTGTCTGTCTAACAGTGTCTGTCTGACAGTGTCTGTCTAACTGTGTCTGTCTAACAGTGTCTGTCTAACTGTGTCTGTCTAACAGTGTCTGTCTGACAGTGTCTGTCTGACAGTGTCTGTCTGACAGTGTCTGTCTACCAGTGTCTGTCTAACAGTGTCTGTCTACCAGTGTCTGTCTAACAGTGTCTGTCTGACAGTGTCTGTCTACCAGTGTCTGTCTAACAGTGTCTGTCTACCAGTGTCTGTCTAACAGTGTCTGTCTGACAGTGTCTGTCTACCAGTGTCTGTCTAACAGTGTCTGTCTACCAGTGTCTGTCTAACAGTGTCTGTCTAAGAGTGTCTGTCTGACAGTGTCTGTCTACCAGTGTCTGTCTGACAGTGTCTGTCTACCAGTGTCTGTCTAACAGTGTCTGTCTACCAGTGTCTGTCTAACAGTGTCTGTCTAACAGTGTCTGTCTAACAGTGTCTGTCTAACAGTGTCTGTCTACCAGTGTCTGTCTAACAGTGTCTGTCTGACAGTATATGTCTAACAGTATCTGTCTAACTGTATCTGTCTAACAGTGTCTGTCTACCAGTGTCTGTCTAACAGTGTCTGTCTGACAGTGTCTGTCTACCAGTGTCTGTTTAACAGTGTCTGTCTACCAGTGTCTGTCTACCAGTGTCTGTCTGACAGTGTCTGTCTAACAGTATCTGTCTAACTGTATCTGTCTAACAGTGTCTGTCTGACAGTATATGTCTAACAGTATCTGTCTACCAGTGTCTGTCTAACAGTATCTGTCTAACAGTATCTGTCTAACAGTGTATGTCTAACAATGTCTGTCTAACAGTGTCTGTCTGACAGTGTCTGTCTTACAGTATCTGTATAACAGCGTCTGTCTAACTGTATCTGTCTAACAGTATCTGTCTAACAGTGTATGTCTAACAATGTCTGTCTAACTGTGTCTGTCTAACAGTGGCAGTCAGTTCTGGTATAGACTTTGTTCAGACCTTTTATCTGCTTTCAGTTGGAGATACTGAGAAGGTTTTTTTTTAGAAATATATATATATATATATATATATATATACAGATAGATATATACAGATAGATATATACAGATAGATATATAGATATAATGACAAAACTCTATATGATTTTTAAAACCTTGGATAATATGTTTATTTTCAACAAGATCGTCAATTCAATTAACTAATAAAATATATCAGTCTGAAATATGTATGTCTGAAACGTGTCTGCCTGGTACGTTAGTCTCACATTTTGCTGAATTAAAATAAAAGAAATAGTTGATTTTTTTTTCCAGTCCTAGATAAAGTTAAGGAGGATGTCCATAAAGGTGACCAAACAATGACCTAATTTGCTAGAAGTCAATGCCCCTGGCATTTGACGGACAAAAAACACAATATAGGCCGCGCACATTGGAGAATCAGCTGCCAATAATGTGAATCGATACGGCTACAAGCTAATCTGTAAGGAATCGATTAAAATACTTGTGTCCAGTTTTCTTCCGGTTTACCCATGATTAAGTCTCCGGGTGAATACAGGTTTCTCAAGTAGTCGACACTAAGAGACTTTACTGATGGTATTATCGATGATGTTACCGAGGCGTCGATCCGACTTGACAGATGAGGCTTTCATTGAAGCTAGTCTATTGCTGACCCTAAATGGCCCCCTCGTTTAACTAATGACTCTCATTTTTTTTTCTGAAGACACACTGCAGCGAAGTGATTATTGCTGTACGAATATGTGATGGTATTGTGTAGATTATTGCATTACAATAACGTGATGGTAATATATATATATATATACATATATATATATATATATATATTATTGCAGTACAAATATGTGATGGTATTGTATAGATTAATGCAGTACAATAACATGATGGTATTATTTAAATCATTGCAGTAAATTACCATGATGGTATTATATAGATTATTGTAGTGAACTATCGTGGTAGTATTATATAGATTATTGCAGTGAACTATCTTGGTGGTATTATATAGATTAATGCAGTGAACTATCTTGGTGGTATTATATAGATTATTGCAGTGAACTATCTTGGTGGTATCATATAGATTATTGCAGTAAAAAAATGCGAAGGTAATTGGATGATATTTATTATATTATTGCTTTGCTACTGGTAGTGAAATTTATCGTCTGTAAAGTGAAAGTTTTGTGTTTAAAATAAAACAGAGACGTGGTCAATGACCACTGGTCACCGTAAGGCGAAGAGAGCGCGTAAGTTTAGAATGTCCTCACTTTGAGACGGGGATTTTTTTTTATATAGATCTTGCTGAAAGTTCCCATGTGCACCCTGTTTAAATGGGTAACTCACATTAGTTGGGGAAGTGTACTAGAAACTGTGCCTATGTCTATCATAGTTCATCCACTGCTATTGGACTCTCACGTGTATGGTGGATATGAAAGTTGGGCACTGCAAAAAAGAAACCCGGTTACCTCACAGAGCCTGAGAGATAAACATCCCAGCTTTACAAGAGTCGACACACGGCTCGTCCAAACAGAGATAAAAATCCCAGCTTTACAAGAGTCGACACACGATGGTCCAACCAGAGATAAACATCCCAGCTTTACAAGAGTCGACACACGACTGGTCCAACCAGAGATAAACATCCCAGCTTTACAAGTGTCGACACACGACTGGTCCAACCAGAGATAAACATCCCAGCTTTACAAGTGTCGACACACGACTGGTCCAAACAGAGGCGTCCTTATGTTGGATGCCCTGGGATTAGACTATCGAATATATTTAGGTACCCTGGTCGATAGTTCCTTCGGGAACTTAGCACCAGAACTTATATAGATTAATACTGGAAGGGCCTCTTTAGCAGTGGGTGAGGGAGGGGGGGGGGGCTTGTCAATAGCGGAGTTTGTCGATCAATAAGAAGGGATATGAGCTCCACCGATGAACTGAACGCGAGTCCCACAAGTGTATCAGAGAGAGGATAATTGTCTACGTTTGAATTAAATAACAATAAACCCTACCTGGTATATTTAAATAGAAGACCCAAGGTTATTTTGATTGTCAAACTCTTACCCTAGCTTTGTCTTGTATCAATGGCGGCGAACCTATGGCACGCATGCCACAGGTGGCACACAGAGCCTCAGCAGTGTTGGCACTTTTTTTTTTTGCTATAAAAAGTGGTGATTTGGTTGAATTTGGGCACATGGCCCCAAAAAAAGGCTCACCACCAATGTCCTATATTGTTCAATATCTCTCAGTGCGCTCTTTCATAAATAAAATGCTAAGTCAGATAAAAAGAAAATATTTTGGATGAAAAGAGAAACATTCAGAAAAAAAAGAGCACTAAGTCAGAAATTTAAGAAAATAATAAAACTTAGTGACCTCAAAATGAAGGAAAGCATCATTTAACAAAAACGAAAAGTAAATCAGAATTTCTGAAATAAGCCACTGTCTTTTCAAGGAGAAAATGTCAATTTAGAATTCTGTCAAGAATAAGACGTACATAAATTTCATTTAACTCAACCAAAAAAAAAATTCTTTTTAAGTAAGTCTGTACTTCAAATTTCATTGCAATGGTTTCGTTTCTTTTTTCCATTCATTCTACACAGTTCAGATTTTGCATTGATTTTCATCAGCATCTTCTTACCTACTTTCTCTGCCTTCTAATGTGTCACGTTCACGTAGTTTTAATCTGTCATTGACGTAAGGATGTAAAGTCCAGAACCTGGAAGATACGTCCAGTAAATCTTTGAAATCTCAACATTTTAGGCCAAAGCGCTGCTCAGTGATCAAATTAAATCTGAGAACAGCCAACGGATAGCTCACATTACAACAGCCAACAGACAGCTCAGATTTCTTTTAACTAAGTCTAGCCAAATATATATATATATATATGTATATATATATATATATATATATATATATATGTTGAGAATCCGGACAGCAGACGTTTGAATTTATTTCGAGTTGTCCCTCGTTATTTTTTTATGTTAATAGCTTTGGGATTTAAAACTCCATTGATTGAACGGTGAACTTTTTTTTTTATTCATTAGAATGAACAACATGTTAAGTTTCTCAAACCCAGTAAACTGGACGAACAAAATTCATGAGGTATAAAATATAATAATATTAATTGATGAATGTAGATGGGTTTATTATCATGTGGAGGGCTGACTTTAAATGGGGTGCTTTGTAGACTTTAGGAGGGTGCTTTGTAGACTTTAGATGGGGCACTGTGTTAACTATAGGCAGGGTGTTATGTTGACTTTAGATGAGGTGTTATGTTGACTTTAGATGAGGTGTTATGATATTTTTAGATGAGCTACTATGTTGACTTTAGGCGAGTGCTACGTTAGCATTAGGTGTATTTCAATGTTTAAGTTCTGTATTGAGTTTAAGTGGAGAGATGTGTTGAATTTAGTTGAGGTTCTATATTGTACGTAGTTGGGGTTCAATGTTGAATGTAGGTGGGGTGCTATGTTGAATGAAGGTGGGGTGCTATGTTGAATGAAGGTGGGGTGCTATGTTGAATGAAGGTGGGGTGCTATGTTAAATGTAGATGGGGTTCTGTGTTGAATTTAGGTTGGGTTCTATGTTGAATGTAGATGGGGTTCTATGTTGAATGTAGGTGATGTGCTATTTATGATGAGAGTTGTTCTTATAGATAGACAAATCAGGTAACCGACTAAGGCCCACATTTATATAAATTCCCATCAAATATAATACCATAGGACCCAACCATGAGGTTTTACCCAGGGGCCATCAAATATAATACCATAGGCCCCAACCATGAGGTTTTACCCAGGGGCCACCAAATATATCTACGCCCCTGCTATGGAGCTCCATACACTTTTGAAGGGTTCTGTAAACACTCCTAAAATATGCCTCATTGAAAAAATGTACAATTGTCAAGTACACAAGCCATGTCAAAAATTATTGTCAAGTGCACATGCAGATTGCACATGTAACATTCTCAAATACACGTGTAACATTGTCACATACACTGTAACATTGTTACATACACGTTTAACATTGTCACATACACGTGTAACATTCTCAAGTGCATGTGTAACATTGTAACATACACGTGTAACATTGTCACATACACTGTAACATTGTTACATACACGTTTAACATTGTCACATACACGTGTAGCATTCTCAAGTGCATGTGTAACATTGTCACATAAACGTTTAACATTGTCACATACACGTTTAACATTGTCATATACACGTTTAACATTGTCAAACACACGTGTAACATTTCCAAATACACTTGTGACATTTTCAAATACACTTGTAGCATTGTCTAATACAGGTGTAATATGGGGAAAAAAATATTGTTTTATTTCGCTACGGCATCACGTCTTAATTTATCTCGAATCACGTGCCATGTGATAATTTGAGACATCGTATGCGATGGATGACTCGGTGGCATGTCGGGTGACACAGTTGTGTGCCCGATATTCTTGCCACAGCTCAATCTGGGTGAAGTAGCTTCCGAGCCCAAAACCCAGCGAATCTAGTAATATACCTATGTCTTGAATGTAGATTCCACTCGGCTCTGGTGGGAATGATAAAAGGGCACACATAAAAACTTCCCTTTGGTCATTATGTAATATTGATCAAGAGATAAACGTCCCATTGTTACAGGGGCAGCACTAGGAAAAGAAGTAGACATTCACTGCCCTTGTGTAATTGACGTTTTGTCTCATCTCCACATCATTCCAATAAACGAGGTTACCTGTAATATATACTTCATATTTTTACACGTAGGACTTAACTAATGCAATGGCTATTGTAAACAAAACAAAAAAAATGAGTACACACTGAATTTGGAAGGACAGAAAAAAAAATTAATTTGAAGCATAAATAAACTCATTTTGTAAGCAGCAAGAATTGCAACCGTTGTTCAAAAATAGACTAGAATACTGGTAAGTGTAAGGGGTGAAGGGAAAGGGGGGAGGGTTGGATGGGCAGACATTAAAAGAGATGGACAGGGGACAGTGGAGGTGGAGGGAGCGTAGATCCACTTTGTCAGTCCGTCAGTAAATCAACTTTTTGTTTTTCTCCACAAAAATGGGGAAAATAGCGGAATGCACGTGAAATGAATCGGGAATTGTCTCGAGTCTCCTCATTTTCTCGAGTGATGAAGGATGCAACAGGGATAGCTACTCTGATAAAATGTCATTTCCTGGTCTTGTCCTAGAGAACTTTTACACCAGTTTCAATTAACTGTTTGCCCCTCCCTTCCCCACAATACCCTTTTCTACTCTACTCCTTCTCAAGTCAATCTGGTAAAATAGACTTATCGGGTATAAACAAAGACAACATGGATGGGCATTCGTATTTAAATATAGACAACCGAAATCTTAATACATTATTGTATAGATAGACGATAGAGATGTAATTCTTTTTATAAATAAACAATATATATTATTATATTATATTTAGACAAAACTTGGAGAATTACATTCGTATTAGATACAGAGAAACTATAGATCAGAGGATTTCAACCTGTGGTCCGCGGACCCCCAGGGGTCCGCGAGGTGCTTCAAAGGGGTCCGTGGGCAAATCAATGAAATTATGGATTTTTCTTGTATAAAGTATTGGTTGGTTTGGTTGATTGGTTGGCATTGAGCTAAACAAAAATACTAGCTACGCCAATGTTTCAGATACAGACAACAGTGTGCAGCATTGAAAACTTCGCTGGTATTTCCTTATATTTTTGTCTGAAGTCTAAACTAGACTGCATACTATATGTACTTGTGCACTCAATTTTTTTTAGTCATGTCATCTTGGCAGAATTTCTTACTTACTGAACTCTGACATCACTGTTAAAACATCCGGATCTCTGCAAACGTGTGTATTGTTGATAAATAGTCTGGTTAGTAAACAAATCAAAAATTTGATACGATTTGTATTTGTTTTATTATAGTTGTCGATTTTATTTTATAATGTGAGTTTTCGTCATCAGATTGTGACATTTTTACAGATAATTAACTCCTCTAACTCTCTCTACTCTGAAACTTTGTCTGTAATTTTTTTCCCTGTGAGATCTGAGTCAAAGGGACTAAACTGTTGTTGGTCATTTGTTTATCAATATTTGTCTAAATAAACTGTCTAAGCCTAGTAGCATAGATACATTTGTGAAGAGGAAAACTGACCAGAACATGGAAGATTCTGATTATTAAGCACCTAAAGACGAAGGAAACAAAACGACGAAAGTATAATCCAGAATATATACCATTCGGCTTCACCACGGGGGGACAGATGCTGACCAACCTTTTTGTGTCGTGTGATGCAAACATTATCGAATGATGCAATGAAGCCTGCCAAATTGAGGCGCATCTGACCAAAATGCATTCGAAATTTGCCAGTAAAGTGAAGGGATACTATGAGAGGCAGAAAGAGCTCAATTTGAAACATAAAGGCAAACTGATGGCCTGCACTACTGTAAACGAGAAAGCTCTTCGAGCCTCGTGTTTGGTTGGGAGCATTATGAATAGCGCGTTCCAAAAAATCTCACTCACAATTGCAGAAAAGCTAATCATACCGCCAGCAATCGACATGTGCGAAGACGTTGTGGGAAAGGATGCTCAGACATAGCCATCAATGTCCTGCTACCATTTTCTACGAAGTACTTGTGCGAAACTGCATTCTCTGATGTTGGTGTTACCAAGTACTGGCCCAGACTGGACATTAAAAATGAAATGCACATATGTTTATCTCGCATACCACCATGTTTGGACAAACTCTGTGGTGCAAAACAGGCCCTTCCTTACCACTGTGTAATGGTCATACTAGTAGAATAAATACTTGGTGATTGTTTCATTTTTTTGGATAGATAGCTATTTCGGTAGTTGAAATGACAGTCTTATATATAAATACTAGCAGTATGCTAGGCGTTGCGCGGGACGACTGTGCCACGTGACACTTTTTTGAATACCTGTATTTGTAGCTGAGTGCTGTCTTCGACTGTGTCCGTCTAGCTGTTTTTTGTGGTGATTATGAATAGTATTGTTGTTTTAAGTCAAACGTACGATAGACAGGTTTTAAACATCACTTTAATTGATCACAATTCTTACACGTCTTTTTTCTTCTCTGTATAAACGACCTCGTCCTAATCATTTTAACCGTTATGTAATTACAAATGACTGTTCAGAGATAATGTGTAACTTTAGTTGTCCATAAGTCAAATGTATTCATTTCCTTCAGTTTAATCAAAGTATGTCTTGTGTTGATGGGTGTAGCTGTGATCTTTGTGAACTTACTAATGTCTTAAAAGATACCACCATCACAGATATGTGTGCTACCGCAATCAAGTGTATTTTAAGCTAAGAGGAATCAAAAAGATATCCTTTTTTTTTCTTTTGTTTTAACGCCGCCATTGCCAGCATGGTAGGGTGTAGTGTGCCTACCACACCAGCACTGTTGGCGGCGCTGATGCACGTCTGCCATGCCTACAGGGCGGCGGGGTGAGTGTACCCACTATCATCTGCAGGGATGGCAGAAAGATGGGTTTTAATCCTTGCCAGACCAGCAGGGTGTGTGTACTGCCGATCGGCCAGAATGGCAAGGCAAGAATTTGTTTCGGAGAGTATCACAGAATATTTTGGCATTATTTTGTGATCTCTCCTTCCTGATCTGAGAGACATACCATGATCCACGGGGGATGGATCATAGGGGTTCTCTAGTCTGGAAAAAAAACCCATTACTTGCGAGGGTGGTGGTACTGTGGTCAATGAGGACTATCCGAGACCGCACTATTCACAACTGGCGGAGGTGACGGATGTGGTCGGCACACAACACCCTTCCACTCCGTCCCACTCAAGCACACCTGCGCAGCCCGCCATTTCGGGCAGAGGGTACAGGCACACTACACCCTCCCCTCTGTCCGAGTGGCAGGAAAAACCCTTTGCCTTGCCATTCTGGCCGGTCGGCAGTACTCAAAAAGATATCCGATATACACGTATTCTAGGGATCAAACCTGAGTGAGCTCTACTTAACTGATATACTTTTAAAATAAGTAAACTTTTCATTGGCATTTAACAACAGATCGCATCTTTGCCAATTATTCAAACCTTTTTTTGTAAATTAAAATTTCTAATGCTTAGAAATTTTTTCATCTTAAAAATTTATAAAATGCTATTTTATTGTTTTTTACCCCACTAACAATGCCTTTATTATCATTTTATAACTTACTTGAAAAAAAAAAATACTTATTTCCCTTGATTTAAAAAAAAAACTAAAATAAAATATTATTATTTCCCTTTATTTATAAAAATTCAAAAAATGTTTCAAAAAGAAAATAATGTAGGGAGACATAAAAAAAAATGTACATCCTCACCTCCCTTACATTTGTTTTTAGTCAATTGAATTTCGAGACAAAATATCTATAGTTAGGTATTTAAGTAAAATCCATACAGAAAAATTATTGGTGAATATTGGAAACGAAATGGTCACCTCTGTCACACACTAAGATAATAACAAGAAAGTTTAGTTTATGATACTAGTCAAAGTCTCAGACATCTATCACATGAGTTATCATGGAAAGAAGTCATAATAAATACCATGCATTCATTTTTTTTTCTTTTTAGATTCCCTGTAAATATTTTTAGTTGTAGATTCCCTGTAAATATTTTTAGTTGTAATTCCCCTGTAAATATTTTTAGTTGTAAATTCCTTGTAAATATTTTTAGTTGTAAATTCCCTGTAAATTTTTTTAGTTGTAAATTCCCTCGGTAGACATACACAGAGGACCAGCACTAGCTGAGAGTGCGACGGCCATCCAGGCACCATGGTGGACATACACCAGAGGGACCATCACAACTCACTCACACGCTTCGCCAATTAATGCCAGGTACTCACTGAACTTCAGAACATTCATCAGGACTTGGACAAAAAAAATTCAGGCTCGAACACGGGGGGCCGTTTAGTTCGAGAATCAAGCGCTCGATCACCCCGTCGTTCATGTCATTCAAACTAACAAAAAGAACACAGTATCATACAGTGGTATAAACAAACCATTCAAAGTCATCATAACAAACCACACGCAAAGCCATACAGAGACATTGTATAAAGCAAGGAACCACACATTCTGTCGAAGCACGCTAAACTAAATACTGTAAACCCTTTATTTTCTTCCCTCTTCCTTGTGTAGAAATCAACAGAATATATTCCATCTTATACAGTAAAATTAAAAGTTTAAAAAAAAAAAATTTATGGAGTAAAAGCACCAACTGTTGAAAACGTGTGTATTATTTTGTTCTTTTACATTTCAAAGCAAGGCTGTTAATGGGGTATCGCCTTTAATCTAGATGGACATTTTTTTGTTTTGTTTCCAGGATAAAAGCCACTTAATTTCATTAAACTGGACCTAATGGTTAGCATCGATACATGACAGCATCGATACGAAATAGCACCGATACACAACATAAACAAGGAAAGATGTAACAAGGAAGTTACCTATAAATGATGGGGGGGGGGGGGGTTATGTCATGTTCTTTTTGTTTGTTATTTTTTAAAACTTAATTTAAAAAAAAAATTATACCGCTTTAATATTATTCGTGGTTTTTTTTTTTGTTTTTGAAAAAGTCACATTGGATGCCAGCAAATAAATTGCCTTAAAAATTTTCCCGAAGATTAATATATTCTAAGGCCTCTTAAATCAACTCTATAGTCCATTGCATTCAATAGTAATCAACATGTATGTATGTGTGTAGTGTGTGTAGTGTTCGTGTGTTTGTACGTTTGTTTACGTGTGTGTGTACGTGTGTTTTACGTTTGTGTACATGTTGTGTACGTGTGTGTGTATACATGAGTGTGTACGTGTGTGTGTACCTGTGTGTATGTGTTTGTGTACGTGTGTGTACGTGTGTGTGTACCTGTGTGCGTACGTGTGTGTGTACGTGTGTGTACCTGTGTGTACGTGTGTGTGTACCTGTGTGTACGTGTGTGTACCTGTGTGTACGTGTGTGTGTACCTGTGTGTACGTGTGTGTACGTTTGTGTACGTGTGTGTGTACCTGTGTGTGTTCGTGTGTGTACGTGTGTGTGTGTTTGTACGTTTGTGTACGTAGATGTACGTGTGTGTGTACGTGTGTGTGTACCTGTGTGTGTTCGTGTGTGTACGTGTGTGTGTGTTTGTACGTTTGTGTACATGTGTGTACGTGTTTGTGTACATTTGTGTACCTGTGTATGTGTAAGTGTGTTGTGCACGTGTGTGTACGTGTGTGTGTTTACGTGTGTACGTGTGTGTGTGCACGTGTGTGTACGTGTGTGTGTTTACTTGTGTAGTGTGTGTGCACGTGTGTGTAGGTGTGTGTGTTTACTTGTGTAGTGTGTGTGCATGTGTGTGTACGTGTGTCGTGTGTGTACTTGAGTGTGTGTACGTGTTTGT
>JAGDYQ010000097.1:4066449-4091798 GCA_021962125.1 Bulinus truncatus
AACGAACACACATACAGGTACACACACACGGACACAAACGTACAAACACACTACACACACGTATACACACACGTACACACACACGTACACACACACGTACACAAACGTACACAAACGTACAAACACACAAACACGTACACACACAGGTACACACACACGTACACACATGCATATTTGCCCATACACAGGTACACCCCCCCTTTTTCCCCCCCCTGTACTACAGTTACCCCCGCAGGTACACACACATTTCTTTTTACCCACATGCCCACACACAGGTACCTCACACATCAGGTACACCACATACACTTGGATATACACGCAGCTTTACGCAGGTACCTGACAATTGCAAACACAAGTACCCTGGCACACACAGGTACACACATTACACTTGTACATAACACGTACACAGGTACACAAACGTACAAACACAAGTACACACACGTACACACAGGTACACACACATACACACACGTACACAAACACGTACACACAGGTACACACACTCATGTACACACACATGTACACAAACTTAAAACACACGTACACACACGTAAACAAACGTACAAACACACGAACACTACACACACTACACACATACATACATGATGATTACTATTCAATGCAATAGCCTATAGAGTTGTTTTAAGAGGCTTTAGAATATATAACTCTTCAGGAAATATTTTAAGGCAATGTATTGGCTGGCATCCAATGTGACTTTTTCAAAAACAAAAAAAACACGAATAATATTAAAGCGGTATAATTTTTTTTAAAAATTAAGTTTTAAAAAATAACAAACAAAAATAACATGACGTAAAACCCCCCATCATTTATAGGTACCTTCCTTGTTACATCTTTCCTTGTTTATGTTGTGTATCGGTGCTGTTTTGTATCGATGCTGTCATGTATCGATGCTGTCATGTATCGATGCCAACCATTAGGTCCAGTTTAATGAAATCAAGTGGCTTTTATCCTGGAAACAAAACAAAAAATCTCCATCTAGATTAAAGTCGATACCCCATTAACAGCCTTGCTTTGAAATGTAAAAGAACAAAATAATACACACTTTTTCAACAGTTGGTGCTTTTCCTCCATAATTTTTTTTTTTTTAAACTTTTAATTTTACTGTATAAGCTGGAATCTATTCTGTTGATTTCTACATAAGGAAAAGGGAAAAAAATAAAGAGTTTACAGTATTTAGTTTAGCGTGCTTCGACAGAATATGTGGTTCTTAGCTTTATACAGTGTCTCTGTATGGCTTTGCGTGTGGTTTGTTATGATGACTTTGAATGGTTTGTTTATATCACTGTATGATACTGTGTTCTTTTTGTTAGATTGAATGACATGAACGACGGGGTGGTCGAGCGCTTGATTCTCGAACTAAACGGCCCCCGTGTTCGAGCCTGAATTTTTTTTTTTCCAAGTCCTGATGAATGTTCTGAAGTTGAGTGAGTACCTGGCATTAATTGGCGAAGCGTGTGAGTTGTGATGGTCCTTCTGGTGTATGTCCACCGTGGTGCCTGGAAGGCCGTCGCACTCTCAGCTAGTGCTGGTCCTCTGTGTATGTCTACCGAGGGAATTTACAACAAATATTTACAGGGAATTTACAACTAAAAATATTTACAGGGGATTTACAACTAAAAATATTTACAGGGAATTTACAACTAAAAATATTTACAGGGGATTTACAACTAAAAATATTTACAAGGAATTTACAACTAAAAATATTTACAGGGAATCTAAAAAGAAAAAAAATGAATACATGGTATTTATTATGACTTCTTTCTGTGATAACTCATATGATAGATGTCTGAGACTTTGACTAGTATCATAAACTAAACTTTCTTGTTATTATCTTAGTGTGTGACTGGGTGACCATTTCGTTTCCAATATTCACCTATAATTTTTCTGTATGGATTTTACTTAAATACCTAACTATAGATATTTTGTCTCGAAATTCAATTGACTAAAAACAAATGTAAGGGAGGTGAGGATGTACATTTTTTTTTATGTCTCCCTACATTTTTTTCTTTCTGAAACATTTTTTGAATTTTTGTAAATAAAGGGAAAGAATAATATTTTATTTTTTTTTTAAATCAAGGGAAATAAGTTTTTTTTTTTCAAATAAGTTATAAAATGATAATAAAGGCATTGTTAGTGGGGAAAAGAACAATAAAATAGCATTTTATACATTTTTAAGATGAAAAAAATTTCTAAGCATTAGAAATTTTAATTTACAATAAAAAGTTTGAATAATTGACAAAGATGCGATCTGTTGTTAAATGCCAATGAAAAGTTTACTTATTTTCAAAGTATTTCAGTTAAGTACAGTTCGTTCAAGTATGTTCACCAGGGTTTGTCCATTTGAGATTTCTTTTTGATTCCTCTTAGCTTAAAATACACTTGATTGCGGTAGCACACATATCTGTGATGGTGGTATCTTTTAAGACATTAGTCAGTTCACAAAGATCACAGCTACACCCATCAACACACGACATACTTTGATTAAACTGAAGGAAATGAATACATTGGACTTATGGACAACTAAAGTTACACATTATCTCTGAACAGTCATTTGTAATTACATAACGGTTAAAATGATTAGGACGAGGTCGTTTATACAGAGAAGAAAAAAGGCGTGTAAGAATTGTGATCAATTAAAGTGATGTTTAAAACCTGTCTATCGTACTAATGCGAGAGACGGTTGACTTAAAACAACAATACTATTCATAATCACCACAAAAACAGCTAGACGGACACAGTCGAAGACATAGCACTCAGCTACAAATACAGGTATTCAAAAAAAGTGTCACGTGGCACAGTCGTCCCGCGCAACGCCTGGCATACTGCTAGTATTTATATATAAGAATGTAACTGTATATCTTTTGTCTATATCGATATAAAAATGTACTCATTTATCTTTGTTCTATATCTTTATAGTGATGTATTCATATATATTTATTCTATATCTATATTGTAATGTATTCATCTATAGTTTCTCTGTATCTAATGCGAATGAGATTCTCCAAGTTTTGTCTAAATATAATATAATAATATATATCGTTTATTTATAAAAGAATTACATCTCTATCGTCGATCTATACAATAATGTATTAAGATTTCGGTTGTCTATATTTAAATACGAATGCCCGTCTCTGTTGTCTTTGTTTATACCCGATAAGTCTATTTTACCAGATTGACTTGAGAAGAGGTAGAGTAGAAAAGTGTATTTTGGGGGAGGGAGGGGCAAACAGTTAATTGGAACTGGTGTAAAAGTTCGCTAGGACAAGACCAGGAAATGACATTTTATCAGAGTAGCTATCCCTGTTGCATCCTTCATCACTCGAGAAAATTAAGAGACTCGAGACAGTTCCCGATTCATTTCACGTGCATTCCGCTATTTTCCCCATTTTTGTGGAGAAAAACAAAAAGTTGATTTACTGACGGACTGACAAAGTGGATCTACGCTCCCTCCACCTCCACTGTCCCCTGTCCATCTCTTTATGTCTGCCCTAGCCAACCCCTCTTCCCCTTCCACCTTCACCCCTTACACTCCACCAGTATACGAGTCTATTTTTGAACAACGGTTGCAATTCTTGCTGCTTACAAAATGAGTTTATTTATGCTTCAAATTAAATTTCCTTTCTTTTTTTTTTGTCCTTCCAAATTCAGTGTGTACTCATGTTTTGTTTCGTTTACAATAGACATTGCTTTAGTCCTACGTGTAAAAATAGGAAGTACAGTGGATTCCGCTTAATTGGGACACTGCTTAATTGGGACAGCCGCTTATTTGGGACAAATCTCAAAGAAACCAAACCAAGAAGCCAATAGTAAATTTGTATGTTTAATTGGGACAGCCGCTTAATTGGGACAAAAAGCCTCGGTCCCGATGTGTCCCAATTAAACGGAATCGACTGTATATATATATATATATATATATATATATATATATATATATATATATATATAAGAGGTAACCTCGTTCATTGGAATGATGTGGAGATGAGACAAATCGTCAATTACACAAGGGCAGTGAATGTCTACTTCTTTTCCTAGTGCTGCCCCTGTAACAATGGGACGTTTATCTCTTGATCACTATTACATAATGACCAAAATGAAGTTTTTATGTGTGCCCTTTTATACATTTCCACCAGAGCCAAGTGGAATCAACATTCAAGACATAGGTATATTACTAGATTCGCTGCGATTTGGGCTCGGAAGCTGCTTCACCCAGATTGAGCCGTGGCAAGAATATCGGGCACACAACCGTGTCACCCGACATGCCACAGAGTCATCCATCGCATACGATGTCTCAAATTATCACATGGCACGTGATTCGAGATAAATTAAGACGTGATGCCGTAGCGAAATAAAAGAACAAAATTTGTTTTTTCATATTACACGTGCATTAGACAATGTTACAAGTGTATTTGAAAATGTCACAAGTGTATTTGACAATGTTAAACGTTTATGTGACAATGTTACACGTGTGATTGACAATGTTAAACGTTTATGTGACAATGTTACACATGTACTTGAGAATTTTACTAGTGTATGTGACAATGTTACAGTGTATGTGACAATGTTAAACGTGTACGTGACAATGTTACACGTGTATGTGACAATGTTACACGTGCATGTGACAATGTTAAACGGTATATGACAATGTTAAACGTGTATGTGACAATGTTAAACGTTTATGTGACAACGTTACACATGCACTTGAGAATGTTACACGTGTATGTGACAATGTTAAACGTGTATGTAACAATGTTACAGTGTATGTGACGATGTTACACGTGTATATGACAATGTTACACATGTACTTGAGAATGTTACATGTGCAATCTGCATGTGTACTTGGCAATAATTTTGACAAGGCTTGTGTACTTGACAATCATACATTTTTTTTTCAATGAGGCATATTTTAGGAGTGTTTACAGAACCCTTCAAAAGTTTATGGAGCTCCATAACAGGGGCGTAGATATATTTGGTGGCCCCTGGGTAAAACCTCATGGTTGGGGCCTATGGTATTATATTTGATGGCCCCTGGGTGAAACCTCATGGTTGGGGCCTATGGTATTATATTTGGTGGCCCCTGGGTAAAACCTCATGGTTGGGGGCCTATGGTATTATATTTGATGGCCCCTGGGTAAAACCTCATGGTTGGGGGCCTATGGTATTATATTTGATGGCCCCTGGGTAAAACCTCATGGTTGGGGCCTATGGTATTATTATTGATGGCCCCTGGGTAAAACCTCATGGTTGGGGCCTATGGTATTATTATTGATGGCCCCTGAGTAAAACCTCATGGTCGGGGCCTATGGTATTATATTTGATGGGAATTTATATAAATGTGGGCCTTAATCGGTCACCTGATTTGTCTATCTATAAGAACAACTCTCATCATAAATAGCACATCACCTACATTCAACATAGAACCCCATCTACATTCAACATAGAACCCCATCTACATTCAACATAGAACCCCATCTACATTCAACATAGAACCCCATCTACATTCAACATAGAACCCCATCTACATTCAACATAGAACCCAACCTAAATTCAACATAGCACCCCACCTACATTCAACATTGAACCCCATCTACGTACAATATAGAACCTCAACTAAATTCAACACATATCTCCACTTAAATTTAATATGGAACTTAAACATAGAACTACACCTAATGCTAACATTGCACCCGCCTAAAGTCAACATAGTAGCTCATCTAAAAATATCATAACACCCCATCTAAAGTCAACATAACACCTCATCTAAAGTCAACATAACACCCCATCTAAAGTCAACATAACACCTCATCTAAAGTCAACATAACACCCCATCTAAAGTCAACATAACACCTCATCTAAAGTCAGCATAACACTCCATCTAAAGTCAACATAACACCTCATCTAAAGTCAACATAACACCTCATCTAAAGTCAGCATAACACTCCATCTAAAGTCAACATAACACCTCATCTAAAGTCAACATAACACCCTGCCTATAGTTAACACAGTTCCCCATCTAAAGTCTACAAAGCACCCTCCTAGAATTCTACAAAAGCACCCTATTTAAAGTCAACCCTCTGCATGATAATAAACCCATCCCTACATTCATCAATTAATATTATCTAGATTTTATACCTCATGAATTTTGTTCGTCCAGTTTACTGGGTTTGAGAAACTCAACATGCTGTTCATTCTAATGAATAAAAAAAAAGTTCACCGTTCAATCAATGGAGTTTTAAATCCCAAAGCTATTAACATAAAAAAATAACGAGGGAAAACTTGAAATAAATTCAAACGTCTGCTGTCCGGATTCTCAACGTATATATATATATATATATATATATATATATATATATATATATATTTGGCTAGACTTATTTAAAAGAAATCTGAGCTGCCTGTTGGCTGTTGTAATGTGAGCTGTCCGCTGGCTGTTCTCAGATTTAATTTGATCACTGAACAGCTCTTTGGCCTAAAATGTTGAGATTTCAAAGATTTACTGGACGTATCTTCCAGGTTCTGGACTTCACATCCTTACGTCAATGACAGATTAAAACTAGGTGAACGTGACACATTAGAAGGCAGAGAAAGTAGGTAAGAAGATGCTGATGAAAATCAATGCGAAATCTGAACTGTGTAGAGTTAATGGAAAAGAAACGAAACCATTGAAATGAAATTTGAAGTACAGACTTACTTAAAAAGGATTCTTTTTTTGGTTGAGTAAAAAGAAATTTATGTACGTCTTATTCTTGACATAATTCTAAATTGAAATTTTCTCCTTGAAAGGACAGTGGCTTACTTCAGAAATTCTGATTTACTTTTCGTTTTTGTTAAATGATTTTTTTCATTCATTTTTGAGGTCACTAAGTTTTATTATTTTCTTAAATTTCTGACTTAGTGCTGTTTTTTTTTTCTGAATGTTTCTCTTTTCATCCAAAATATTTTCTTTTAATTTGACGTATCATTTGTTTATGAAAGAGCACACATAGAGATATTTAACAATATAGAACAGTGGTGGAGAACCTTTTTGGGGCCGCGAGCCCAAATTCAACCAAATCACCACTTTTTACAGCAACACTGCTAAGGCTCTCGTGCCATAGGTTCGCCGCCATTGATACAGGACAAAGCTAGGGTAAGAGTTTGACAATCAAAATAGCCTTGGGTCTTCTATTTAAATATACCAGGTAGGGTTTATCGTTATTTAATTCAAACGTAGACAAATATCCTCTTTCTGGTTCACTTTTTATTGATCGACAAACTCCGCCATTGACAAGCCCCCCCCCCCACACATCTCTGTAAGTTCTGGTGCTAAGTTCCCGAAGGAACTATCGACCAGGGTACCTAAATATATTCGAAAGTCTATTCCCAGGGCATCCACATAAGAATGCCTCTGTTTGGACCAGTCGTGTGTCAACTCTTGTAAAGCTGGGATGCGTATCTCTGGTTGGACCAGTCGTGTGTCAACTCTTGTAAAGCGGGTATGTTCATCTCTGGTTGGACCAATCGTGTGTCAACTCTTGTAAAGCTGGGATGTTTATCTCTGGTTGGACCAGTCGTGTGTCAACTCTTGTAAAGCTGGGATGTTTATCTCTGGTTGGACCAGTCGTGTGTCAACTCTTGTAAAGCTGGGATGTTTATCTCTGGTTGGACCAGTCGTGTGTCAACTCTTGTAAAGCTGGGATGTTTATCTCTGGTTGGACCAGTCGTGTGTCGACTCTTGTAAAGCTGGGATGTTTATCTCTCTCAGGCTCTGTGAGGTAACAGGGTTTTATTACAGTGCCCTACTTTCATATCCACCATACACGTGAGTGTCCAATAGCAGTGGATGACCTATGATGTGTAAAGTCCCTGTAAGGATGAGATGAAATCCCTTAGATCCTATAAACCACTAATGGGACGGTTTTATGGTGCCCTTCTTTCATCCCCACCATAGCCGATAGTGCAATGGCCATGGAGGCACCACGGGAGATATATCGGGAACTTGAGCCAAGACCTGAAAAATTTCCTTGGTCCTCACCGGAGATCGAACCAGGTACCTTCAGGTCGACAGTCGAGCGCGTTACCGCACGACCATCCGTCCCACGTGATGACCTATGATAGACATAGGCACATTTTCTATCTAGGACACTTCCCCAACTAATGTGAGTTACCCATTTAAACTGTGTGCACATGGGAACTTTCAGCAAGATCTAAAAAAAAAAATCCCCATCTCAAAGTGAGGAAATTCTAAATTTACGCGCTCTCTTTGTCTTACGGTGACCAGTGGTCACTGACCACGTCTCTGTTTTATTTTAAACACAAACTTTAACTTTAAAGACGATAAATTTCACTACCAAGTAGCATAGCAATAATATAATAAACATCATCAAATTACCTTCGTATTGGTTTACTGCAATAATCTATATAATACCACCAAGATAGTTCACTGCAATAATCTATATGATACCACCAAGATAATTCACTGCAATAATCTATATAATACCACCACGATAGTTCACTACAATAATCTATATAATACCATCATAGTAAACTACTGCAATTATTTAAATAATACCATCATGTTATTGTACTGCATTAATCTATACAATACCATCACATATTTGTACTGCAATAATATATATATATATATATATATATATATATATATATATATATATATATATTACCATTACGTTATTGTACTGCAATAATCTACACAATACCATCACATATTCGTACAGCAATAATCACTTCACTGCTGTGTGTCTTCAGAAAAAAAAAATGAGAGTCATTAGTTAAACGAGGGGCCATTGAGGGTCAGCAATAAACTAGCCTCAATGAAAGCCTCATCTGTCAAGTCGGATCGACGCCTCGGTAACATCATCGATAATACCATCAGTAAAGTCTCTTAGTGTCGACTACTTGAGAAACCTGTATTCACCCGGAGACTTAATCATGGGTAAACCTGAAGAAAACTGGACACAAGTATTTTAATCGATTCCTTACAGGTTAGCTTGTAGCCGCATCGATTCACATTATTGGCAGCTGATTCTCCAATGTGCGCGACCCATATTGTGCATTTTGTCCGTAAAATGCCAGGGGGCAATGACTTCCAGCAAATTAGGTTATTGTGTGGTCACCTTTATTGACATCCTCTTTTACTTTATCTAGGACTGGAAAACAAACAAACAACTATTTCTTTTATTTTAATTCAGCAAAAGGTGAGACTAACGTATCAGGCAGACATATTTCAGACAGACATATTTTATTAGTTAATGGAATTGGCGATCTTGTTGATAGTAAACATATTAAAAAAAAATCCAAGGTTTTAAAAATCATATAGAGTTTTGTCATTATATCTATCTATCTATCTATCTATCTATCTATATATATATATATATATATATATATATATATATTTCTATTAAAATCATCTTCTCAGTTTCTCCAACTGAAAGCAGATAAAAAGTCTGAACAAAGTCTATACCAGAACTGACTGCCACTGTTAGACAGACACAGTTAGACAGACACTGTTAGACATATACTGTTAGACAGACACTGTTAGACAGACACTGTTAGACAGATACTGTTAGACAGACACTGTTAGACAGACACTGTTAGACAGACACTGTTAGACAGACACTGTTAAACATATACTTTTAGACAGATACTGTAAGACAGACACTATTAGACAGACACTGTTAAACATTTACTTTTAGACAGATACTGTTAGACAGACACTGTTAGACAGACACTGTTAGACAGACACAGTAACTAAGTGACTGGTCGCTTGCAATGCTCTTCGCCCCTTCCCTCTCCCCGATTTCCTCACCACACAAACTGATTTGATACAGAACGTAACGTGACATATTCACCAGACTAGACACACAATAAAATGAAGATTCAGAAAAAAAAATCCATACAACATCCATAACCCCCCCCCCAAATACATAACAAATGATGTAATCAAATAAATTCTTTTAGTGTAGCGATCGGAGATGGAACCAAAATTATATTCCCCTGTCCCTATCTTCGTATTTTTTTGAACTGAAATCAGTTCCAGATTGAATATTAAAAGGTGATCGATTGTTTAGCTCTGGATAACAAATTTAAAAAATAACAAATAGTGACTTGACAAAGTCTCCGGCTATGAAACATTGATTTTAGTTCATATGTATCCTGACATTTGTACCAATATATTTTTTTCATATAACATAAACAGCTTTTAGTTCGCTCTTTGACGGAGGCAAAGAAGTTTGCATGGGGGGGGGGGGGAGAATGCGAGGAGTAAAAACCAGAACACAATGTCTATTCATTATAAGATCATTAAAAGCTAAATGTAAAAAAAAATAAAAGTTATCAAAGTTTATTTTGTTTCTTAAGCATCTCACAGTCACCGAAATCAGGTATATGTTTTTATTTTTTTTTTGGTGTTACTTGATTCTTTACTTTATGAAATATGTTGAATCCAAAAGAGCTTCGGCAGAAATCAATTATACGTGGCTGATTGGCTGTAGTTTATACTTCCTCCATCAGTGGTAGATCATGGACAAAAATAAATAAATAAATAAAAACTATTTTCTAGATAAAACATAACAATTTAAATACACACACATATATATATATATATATATATATATATATATATATATATATATATATATATATAAATCTATTAGACACTTGAACTGCTATGTTTTATTACAGTACTTGAATGTCATAGTTTAATACATGTAATTATTAAGAGATAGTTATATTGAATTTCATTAAAAAACAAAAAATAATAATACTTTTTATAAGCCATTTTTATTTCAATTTTTTTTCCGCCACAGGTAGTTTACTAAATCCACTGGTAGTTTACTAAAGCCACTGGTAGTTTACTAAAGCCACAGGTAGTTTACTAAAGCCTCTGGTAGTTTACTAAAGCCACTGGTAGTTTACTAAAGCCACAGGTAGTTTACTAAATCCACAGGTAGTTTACTAAAGCCACAGGTAGTTTACTAAATCCACTGGTAGTTTACTAAAGCCACTGGTAGTTTACCAAAGCCACTGGTAGTTTACTAAAACCTCATTTGTACACGGTAAAAAATATAATTAACCGTCACCCATTCCTGTGTGGCTCTTTGTGATTGTTGAATTTAAAAAACACCTAAATATGGTATTGTCAATTATGAAGAAACACAACTTTTCCCCCTTTCTTTCAAAACAGATATAAGGCTCTCAACATTTGTCGACTCGAAACCTACAAAAAAAAACCTGGTAAAAAAAATTAAATTTAAAATATAAATTAAAACTGAAATTAGTTGTGTAAAGACTTATGACTAGATTGTAAGATAGACTATGTGACTTAACCCAGCGGTCCCCAACCCCAGGGCCGCGGACCGGTTCAAAGGTCATGATCAAACGGTGCTGGGACAATCAAGAAACATTAAATTATTTCCCTTTTTTTTTTTAATGTGGTGTATTTCATCCGGGATTGTGCGATTTTTCCCCTGGACGAGAGGTTAACCGGGAGCTGAGCGGTTGTGAACGGCAGAAACATTTTGTAAATCAAAATAACCTAAAATTATCAAACGTCGATCGGTCTCCGGCGAGAAAAAAGGTTGGGGACCACTGACTTAGACTGCATGACCTAGACAGTTAGTACTTAGATTATATCATTTAAAGCAATTTATACTGTATGACCTAGACAGTTAGTACTTAGATTATATCATTTAAAGCAATTTATACTGTATGACCTAGACTGCCATAGGGGATTTATAAACAAATAAATCCCATAAAAGGGGAATTATAAATAAATAAATCCCATGTAAGGGGAATTATAAATAAATAAATCCCATAAAGGGGAATTATAAGCAAATAAATCCCATAAAGGGAATTATAAATAAAAAAATCACATAAAAGTATTTCCCCATCATCTAATAAAATTTAATATTCTATGTAATTTATTTGTTTAGTTTTTTTTATGTGAATGTCAAAACAAAATCGTGTAAAAGTTTATATCTTTTGTTAATAAAATATAAACTGATTGATTCCCTTTATGTTCGTATAATTCGGTTATCTGAATAGACATTACTGTTTATTTACGACATCAGATCGTGGGACGTATGGACGTCTGGTGAAGCACTCCGGCTGTCGACCTGAGAGTCTCTGGTTCGATCTTCCAGTCATAAAGTCCCCGCCATATCTCCCGTGGGGCCTCCAAGGCCATTGCACTAACGGCTATGGTGGGGGATGAAATAAAGTTACTGCACAATCAGTCACATTAGTGGTTTATACGATCTTAAAGATTTCATTTCATCTTTACAGGGACTTCACACACACACACACACACACACACACACACACACACACCTTGAGAAACCACTGCAATAGACTTAGATTGTATGACAGACTGTATGATTTAGACTGCTTAGGGGAATCATAAATCTCAAACAAATATTGCCAGTTTATTTGATAAACTATGGGTTTTCGCTATGTATTAGTTTAGTTTTTTTTTATGTGCGCGAATATCAACCTATACAAAACAAGATGCGTAGAATTTGCCAATTACACAGAAACACCAACAACAATTTTTATCTATTTTCGCTCCACATAAACAGTCCACAGACCAATACAAAACTGAGAGTGAAACAGAAATCTATAAATCACACAAACAATATTTTATATTTTCTAATACACTGTGCGGCCATAGGGAGCTGTTTATCAGTGGAATGACCAAGGGTTGTGTTATTGTCTGGTCATCTCCGATTTCTTGACCCCCCCTACCCTCCCACATTACCTTATCCTTCATGGTGTCTCTCTCCTCCCAGCCCCCCTCCCCCACTTCCTCTGAGGAGGGGAGGGAGGGTGTTTTATTTTATGGACGTCCTCCATCCTGTATGCTGAGGATCAAATGTAATGCTCTCCCCTTTCTTGTGCATTCAGTATCAAAGCTAATGTCGTGTATTGAATTGTCGGACGTTGATGGATCCGACTTGGGTAACAAGCGTGGACCCTGGCCCTGAGACGCAGTTTTTATAGTAAAAACTAATTCCATAATAGTGTGATTATTTGAGCAAAAACAACAACAACAACAACAATAACAATAACAGCGTTGAACACAATATAACTATGACATCACTTCAAGTTGGTATGATGTCTATGACTTTGATTTACTAATGAGTAATGAAATAAAAGTATAATGTCCAATATGTGATCGAAGATGTTTCTAATTCCCTCGACCAACAGCTCGCAGCAGTACGGATACATTGGGTCTCTTGGCACCGGATAGACTGATTCTAATGTTGATAGATCAGGCCGGTTGATTAAAGTAAGACGTCACCGCAGATCAATTTCAGCCAACAGAGTCAGTGTCCAGTTATAAACTTAACATGTTGCTCTTTTATGTAGATTAACTTTCTTTTTTTGTTAGACATTTTTTAATAATCAGTCAAGCGACATATTAATAAATCGTGGACATGCCGTGGTGAATTTGTGAAGGTGATTCATATTTGTGAAGGTGATTCATATTTGTGAAGGTGATTCATATTTGTGAAGGTGATTCATATGTGTGAAGGTGATTCATATTTGTGAAGGTGATTCATATTTGTGAAGGTGATTCATATTTGTGAAGGTGATTCATATGTGTGAAGGTGATTCATATTTGTGAAGGTGATTCATATTTGTGAAGGTGATTCATATTTGTGAAGGTGATTCATATTTGTGAAGGTGATTCATATTTGTGAAGGTGATTCATATGTGTGAAGGTGATTCATATTTGTGAAGGTGATTCATATTTGTGAAGGTGATTCATATTTGTGAAGGTGATTCATATTTGTGAAGGTGATTCATATTTGTGAAGATGATTCATATTTGTGATGGTTATTCATATTTGTGGCACAGATTGTCAAATCATTTGATCTTTATAACAGTGAAGGTGATTCATATTTGTGAAGGTGATTCATATGTGTGAAGGTGATTCATATTTGTGAAGGTGATCCATATTTGTGAAGATGATTGATATTTGTGATGGTTATTCATATTTGTGGCACAGATTGTCAAATCATTTGATCTTTATAACAGTGAAGGTGATTCATATTTGTGAAAGTGATTCATATTTGTGAAGGTGATTCATATTTGTGGCACAGACTGTCAAATCATTTGGTTGTTAGAGCCCTTATTGAATGATATATTCCCTTTTCAAATCTGACAGTAACCGTTGCACATCCTGATGTTGTTTGTGAAGGTTAAAAGAAGGTCACAGCTGAAACTGTATTGCGGTTCATAGGAACATAAAGAGATAGACACCTCATTTTTTTATATAAGGACATTCTAAAACAAGTCATTATTTGAATTACTCGTGTTCAGCTATGGCCTGTTTTGTTTGTACCCTGTATTACACACTCTAGAACAGTGGTTCCCAAACTTTTTTGACCCACGGACTTGCTCACGGACCCCAAGTGAAAAAGTTACAAAAATGCATAGGATAATTTTTCTTTAATTAATTGAATTTTGTCGCAAATCATTGTCTGCTATCCGGGAATATCAACACTGAATAAAAGGGCGCATACAATTTGATTTAAACATGCACCTTTAGAAAGCGAACGTATTTCTGTGTGATATAGTAAACGGTTATCGTCTTCGTCATTTTTCAAACAAAGTTGAGAAAATATCTCATTTAAGGCATTCCATCAGATTTTATAAACTGCTTGAATCACTAAATCTAGTGATCCATGCAAACGTTCACTAAGATTTTTTGCGACCAAATGATGTCGATGAATGACACATAGCACTGAAAATACATTTGGTGCAGCTTGTTTTAAGCAGGCTTGCGGAGCCGCTATATTTTTTTTCGGCTCCGGATCCGGCTCCCACTAATTTAACGGCTCCGGCTCCGGCTCCCTATTAAGATAGTATCACACGAGACAATTTTTTTTGTAATTGCTCCACTCTAACATCCCGCTGCTAAAAAGTTATGCAAATTTTGCCGCGTTCACCCCCATAGTCAGGGACTTGAAAAATATACGCATTTCAGTGCATCCAGAAACGTATCATTATTTTCGATCGGGGTTTCACTAGTCGCCATTTTCATAAGTACTAAAAAGTTATTTCAATGATAAAATTAGCAAATAGTAAATTGATACATTACTTAAAATATTTTAAAGACTTCAGTATTTATATTTATTATTTATAAATTCGAAGTGACTATTCGGACCAGGGCAGGCCCGTAGCCAGGATTATTGCATTGGGGGGGAAGAATTTTTTTCGGCGGGGGGGGGGCCGAAGAACTGATTCTGGGGTACAGCGGCGGATCTAGACAACTTTGACCGGGGGGGGGAGCAAAACATTGACCCACGGGGGGGGGGGCGAAATTGTTTTCATTGTTGAAAATTGGTCTTTGAACAATAAATTTTCGATAATTTAATGATGTATTACCTAAACTTGCGATAACCGGGGGGGGGGGACATGCCCCCCCGGCCCCTCCCCATAATTCCGCCCCTGGTGGGGTAGAAGAAATGTTCGGGGGGGGGCGAAGATGGAGGTGCGAAGCGCCCAAAGCTTGCGAACGGAGAGGAGGGGTTTTGGGAGGGGACCTCAGTGAGTCCCCTCCCCAAGAAATTTTTTGCAGTTCCATATCTGGAATGGTGCATTTTAGTACCGATTGTTTAGCTATTAATTAGAAACATATAATTTTAAATACGTTTCAATAATGCATGGCATGTTGAAGTTTTGTTAAAAATAATTTAAATAGTAAAGAGTTTTAATGATAAAAATTTATTGAGGCTGATTTTCATTCGGACCCCGTCCCAATAAAGTCTGATTGTTATTCGAACCCGTGGCAAATATGCACTTAGCTTAGCTATACATAAACTTTATTATTGTTTTTTGTTTATTTTTTTTTATAATTGTTTGAATTGTATGATTTAATCGTTACTCAGTGTCTAGGGTTTCACTAAGCGGACTCTGTATTATTATTTTTTCGGGTTCCGTCTAATAAAGTTCAAATATAGCCAAGCTTAGTGCATATTTGCCAGGGGTCCGAATAACAATCGAATTTTATTGGGAAACGGGTCCGAAAAGCCACAACCTTTTAAATTTATCTGCTCTATTTCAGATGTTCTGTTTATAATAAAATTGTTAAATACAGAAAGCTACCATTTTGTTTTTAGTCTATTACAAATTCGCGGTCAAATAATAATACTAAAAGACGCGTTTGTCATCGTAGTAAAAATTTATTTTAAATGATTGATACAATTATTATATGAAATAAAACTGTTTTAACTTTATATATAGCAAAATAACATGCCATTAAAAAATTTCGGAGGGTAAACAAGATTTAAAACGAACACAAAACGATTCCCCATTAAATATTTCTTGTGGTGATGTGCGTGTTAGAGTTGTGGCGTTCGTAAAACATGACATTTCAAATTGTAGGAGGCAAACAATCAAACAAATTAGTAATTTTAAAGCTAAAAAAAAATTCTGCTGTAAAAAAAAAAAAACATTTGGGAGCCGTGGAGCCGCCAAATTTTTTCGGCTCCGGCTCTGGCTCCGGCTCCAGCAAAAAGTAGCGGCTCCCGGCTCCTCGGCTCCGGCTCCACAAGCCTGGTTTTAAGTATGCCAGAAAGCCTCTTCCTTCCATTGCCGGAGCACCATCAGTAGTAACAGAAATTAAATTAGTCAAGGGTATAGCTTTTACACTGAAAAATATTTTTAATTCAGTAAATAACGTTTCGCCTTTTGTACCGTTTTCCGAACATATAGCAAAATTTTTCTTCTTTACAAAGCTAAAAAGTAAAGCTTCGGTTCCTGGAAACGTGAACCAGTGCCGTAGTGCCCGGGGCACAATACCTTTTACTACCTTTTTAGCGCCCCCCCCCACACATTCTAAAACCATAAAATATATGTAAAATATACCATTTACTACCTTTTTAGCGCCCCCCCACACATTCTAAAACCATATAATATGTGTAAAATATACCATTTACCACCTTTTTAGCGGCCCCCCCACACATTCTAAAACCATATAATATATGTAAAATATACCATTTACTACCTTTTTAGCGCCCCCCCCCATTCTAAAACCATATAATATATGTAAAATATACCATTAATACCTTTTTAGCGGCCTCCCACACATTCTAAAACCATATAATATGTGTAAAATATACCATTTACCACCTTTTTAGCGCCCCCCCACACATTCTAAAACCATATAATATATGTAAAATATACCATTTACTACCTTTTTAGCGCCCCCCCCATTCTAAAACCATATAATATATGTAAAATATACCATTACTACCTTTTTAGCGGCCCCCCCACACATTCTAAAACCATATAATATATGTAAAATATACCATTACTACCTTTTTAGCGGCCCCCCACACATTCTAAAACCATATAATATATGTAAAATATACCATTTACTACCTTTTTAGCGGCCCCCCCCACACATTCTAAAACCATATAATATATGTAAAATATACCATTTACTACCTTTTTAGCGGCCCCCCCACACATTCTAAAACCATATATGTAAAATATACCATTTACTATCTTTTTAGCGGCCCTCCCCCACACATTCTAAAACCATATAATATATGTAAAATATACCATTTACTACCTTTTCTAGCGGCCCCCCCCACACACATTCTAAAACCATATAATATATGTAAAATATACCATTTACTACCTTTTTAGCGGCCCCCCCCACACACATTCTAAAACCATATAATATATGTAAAATATACCATTTACTACCTTTTTAGCGGCCCCCCCACACACATTCTAAAACCATATAATATATGTAAAATATACCATTTACTACCTTTTTAGCGGCCCCCCCCACACACATTCTAAAACCATATAATATATGTAAAATATACCATTTGGCTTCACTTTGTGAGTAGCACCCGGGGGATGATGGCCCCCTTGCCCACCCCTCTGAAGTGAACTCGTCAAGCTGTGTAGAAAATTCAGATGTTTTTGAGTAATCACATAAAGAATTTTCAACGGATTGAGCCATTTCGTCAATCTTTCTTTTTACTATGTAATTACTCAGTGTAATTCTTTTTATAATGTCGAAATGTGGTTTGTGCAAAACTGTGTGTATTACAAAACTAGTAAAATAAGTTCTTCATCAATAATATACAGCTTTCTAGACTCTGCAATCGATAAGAAGCATGCAGTCATCATCATCTTGCTTAGATGTTGTCCCAAAGAATTGTTGTAGTGACTTTTTCCGGCCTTTTGGCTAATATCATAAGTGTAGTATCTGCACCATAATGGATCTTAGCCATTTGGCTAACCTGGTCTAGAAGGCATACTATAGATTGTAGGTAAAAGATCATTGGGGTTCTCCTGACCAGGAAAAAAAACTTTTAGCGATGGTGGTGGTCAATGTACTCTGTCCCACACCGTCGCAGTCTGCCATTTCTGGCGGGTAGTCAGGCACATTACAACCTCCCCTCTGTCCGAGTGGCGTGAAAAAAACCTTGCATTGCCATTCTGGCCGATCAGCAGTACACACACCGTGCTGGTCTGATCAGTCAAGGCATGTCTTAATAACCGTTTTCTATGCCGTGCCGATAGATTGTTGGGGAAAAAATATAGTCAGAATTTGATGACGCCACTTCCACATACTACGATGTCCAAAGCTAGACTGTAATAATTGTACTCCTCCTGAGTTCACAATTAGCCTATATGTCAGTTCATGTTCATGCAGTTATACTAAAGAATTAAATATTACTATTGTTACTTTCAACCGGCGTCAACTTAGTATATTAGTATATTTAAGTGTTGTGCACTGTTGTTTGAACAACTAATACAAGTTTTTAAAGAGGCTCGCAACATAAATGGATCATAATTTTACTATTTTACATTAAACCTTTCACGGACCCCCTGGAGTTGTTCAGGGACCCCCAAATTAATTTTAATTTTCCACGGACCCCCTGAATGGCACCGCGGACCCCTAGGGGTCCGTACGGACCACTTTGGGAAACACTGCTCTAGAACATCATATGAGATGCCTGCGGTTAAACTATATTGAAAGATGGGAAAAGTTCAATCGGCATTTTACATACGAAATTAAAATTTAAAATTGTAAAAATAAAAACATTTGTTTCTAGTTCAATCTTGCTCTTGTTTCAGCCTTTTCTGGAACTTTATTTATAGCTACACGGAGTGACCACAGAGAGTCTTGCCTGTGACAGTCAACATGACCCCTTTATACCCACCACCTTCCCTGACCCAGTGCAGCTGTGGTTACAATTTTTTTTTCTTCTGTTAGTGAGTGGTCAGAGATGTCGGCAGATATGGCGTAGGGGTGAGGGGGGGGTGGGCGTTGGAATGGAAACAACAATGATCCACGAGTGGACAGCTTTGTCCAGAGCCAGGGCGACTATTGACCAGCAGCTGACTGTAGTAATTAAAACTGAAAAAAAAAAAGAAAGAGGTATCAGTAAGATTTACATTGGATCTCGACTTGACGGCGAAACGTATCCGCACTGAGAGGTCTATGTGGTTTTAAGTCCGTTTGTGTGGTTCTATGTTTTTTTTTGTGTGGTTTTAAGTCCGTTTGTGTGGTTCTATGTTTTTTGTGTGGTTTTAAGTCCGTTTGTGTGGTTCTATGTTTTTTTGTGTGGTTCTATGTTTTTTTGTGTGGTTTTAAGTCCGTTTGTGTGGTTCTATGTTTTTTGTATGGTTTTAAGGCCGTTTGTGTGGTTCTATGTTTTTTGTGGTTTTAAGTCCGTTTGTGTGGTTTTATGTTTTTTGTGGTTTTAAGTCCGTTTGTGTGGTTCTATGTTTTTTATGGTTTTAAGTCCGTTTGTGTGGTACTATGTTTTTTTTATGGTTTTAAGTCCGTTTGTGTGGTTCTATGCTTTTTTTTTTGTGGTTTTAAGTCCGTTTGTGTGGTACTATGTTTTTTTTGTGGTTTTAAGTCCGCTTGTGTGTTTCTATGTTTTTGTGTGGTTCTATGTTTTTTTCTGCGTGGTTCTCTGGTTCGATCTCCAGTCTTAATATGTTATTAACAAGTTGCTCAGATCTAATCATACAATCTTAAAAAAAAAAAACAATAACAACTCACTTTGCACTTGAATGCATATAGCTGTTGCCTCTTATTAACACATTCATGGTTCGTTTGTTAGGTCCGTTATATGTATCGGCTCTTGCCACAAAGTGACTCTGGATGTGTATGAGTGAGAGTGCGTACGAGCATGGGCGGAGGTGATTGTTTTTTGCACGCATCGGTGCACAATGGCATAAATGGTCAGCTACAGTTAAATTGGGAGATTGGATCGTGGAGCATGTGGCTATGCGTGTGTGTGTTGTGTGTGTGGTGTGTAAGTGTGTAGCTGGCCTGGGAGAACGAGATGTGTAAATGAACTGTTAGTGTAGGTTACAAATTAGTTTGTGTATTATTTACACAGGACAGGTATTATATGTGACACAAATTAGTTTTGTGTATTATTTACACAAGACAAAAATTACACGTGACACCAAATAGTTTGTGTAAAATTTACACAAGACAGGTATTACATGTGACACAAATTAGTTTGTGTATTATTTACACAGGACAGGTATTACACGTGACACCAAATAGTTTGTGTAAAATTTACACAAGACAGGTATTACATGTGACACAAATTAGTTTGTGTATTATTTACACAAGACAGGTATTACCTGTGACACCAATTATTTTGTGTATTATTTACATAAGAAAGGTATTACCTGTGACACCAATTAGTTTGTGTATTATTTACACAAGACAGGTATTACCTGTGACACCAATTAGTTTGTGTATTATTTACATAAGAAAGGTATTACCTGTGACACCAATTAGTTTGTGTATTATTTACACAAGACAAGTATTACACGTGACACCTCTTATTAATACTGTTACGGTTCTTTCGTTAAGGTCACCTATGTGTTAGCTATGTGTCAGCTGTGTGTCTGTCATCTATGTGTATTAATTAACTCAATTTGTTTGGGAGGTAATCTAACCAGAAAAAAAAATACTTGACATAACTATTTGTTCCGTCATTACGAGACCACGAACTGCCTGGTCCAATTCTTACAATATTGTCACGTGACGGTCTAATTGCGGCCTTATTCGAATGGTAGAAATGAATTCCCTAAGGTTTACATCTGCACTTGAAGCTGGTGATGTATTGCCAGTCACGTTGTTGACTCATTTCTGCCTGACCAAAGATACATATTCTAGTTAGAAGCTACTAACAGACTGAAAAATGTTCAGAACAAATAAACCGACAAACAAATAAAATTGAATACAAACAAGCAAAAATTAAGCCTGTAAAAACAGGACGTTTTAGAGCATTTCCATGTATAAATAGAGAGGGAAGTAAGTCATGTTTAATAGCTGTTACAAAAATAAATAATGATTACGCCCCTTTGTTTAGATTATAATCTAAGTATATAATATATAAGCCCCTTATGGAACCATGAAGTTTCTCGGCCCTGAGAGGTCATATCGCGAAATGACACTTTTGATGCACACATGGCAGGCCAAGACCTACAAAATGATGTATACATCATGGGTCTAGCACTTATGGTTGCTTGAGATCCTAGGGGTGAAGACGGACAGACAGACAGACAGACAGACAGACAAAACGGGGACAATAGAGTATTTTTTTTTCGAAAATGCTCTAAAAATCTTGAAAAGCAATTCGTATCCCATGCATTATTTTTCGTTATTTAAAATATCACCAGTAAATATTCAAGACAAAATGGTTTAGTAAGATATAGGTCAGCTTAAACTAATTAGGCGAAATGATTTCATGTTGATTTCATTAATTGTTGAACTGAAAAAAAAAATGATAATCCCAACTGTATTATAATCTTATAATGAATGTTACCTTCCCATAATATTTATATTTTGTTTGGTGGGTAGAGGAATTAAGGAAAGAACTTTAACTTTATCTGTTACACAAAGTATCTTTCTTTTTTAGGTGATACATGATTGTGGTAGGAAGTCTATATAAAAAAAAGATATAATGGACTCCAGTTAAAAAAAAAAAACGTCAATAATGCAGGGGCACCGAGAGCCAACAAGGGCCCCAGGGTAGAAAATCATTGCGGGCCCCTTAATAAACAAAGAGTCGTGATAAAATTGACATGGTCGGGACGGCCGGGCCCCCTTACAGATGCGGGCCCCCTGGCAATAACCCCCCCCACCCCTTTTCGGCGTGCCTACAATAATGAGATTGTGCATATAGACTTAGATAGAAACTATTATCTCTGCAAGTATGTGCAAAAAAATAAATCTCGTTTTTCTAATATTATGATGGAATCGATTTGTTTTATTTATTTATCTCCCCCCACCCCCAACAGCTCATATTGGGACCAGGGGCTGAAGCAATAAGTTTAAGACGTACAAAGCCATCTGTAGCACGCCCCCCCCCCCCACGGCGTCCGAGGATGTTGTGGTTAGAACCGAGGCAGGACATAGATATTTGCTCATATCGATGAGATAGATATACGTGTTTGGATTGGCCTGTTAGCTGACCATTAAGTACTCGTGTCCGTCAAACCAGAACAAACAAACAAGTTCAACGTACTGGTCATGTTTGACTTTGACACCATTCTGGTTTAACGTTGAAAGTACAAGATGGGGGGGGGGATATCGTTGTTTATTTTTTAGCTTTATACTGTTTTAATTAGACTGTTATAGTTAGACTGTTTTAATTAGACTGTTATAGTTAGACTGTTTTAATTAGACTGTTATAGTTAGACTGTTTTAATTAGACTGTTATAGTTAGACTGTTTTAATTAGACTGTTATAGTTAGACTGTTTTAATTAGACTGTTATAGTTAGACTGTTTTAATTAGACTGTTATAGTTAGACTGTTTTAATTAGACTGTGTATAGTTAGACTGTTTTAATTAGACTGTTATAGTTAGACTGTTTTAATTAGACTGTTATAGTTAGACTGTTTTAATTAGACTGTTATAGTTAGACTGTTTTAATTAGACTGTTATAGTTAGACTGTTTTAATTAGACTGTTATAGTTAGACTGTTTTAATTAGACTGTTATAGTTAGACTGTTTTAATTAGACTGTTATAGTTAGACTGTTTTAATTAGACTGTTATAGTTAGACTGTTTTAATTAGACTGTTATAGTTAGACTGTTATAATTAGACTGTTATAGTTAGACTGTTTTAATTAGACTGTTATAGTTAGACTGTTTTAATTAGACTGTTATAGTTAGACTGTTTTAATTAGACTGTTATAGTTAGACTGTTTTAATTAGACTGTTATAGTTAGACTGTTTTAATTAGACTGTTATAGTTAGACTGTTTTAATTAGACTGTTATAGTTAGACTGTTTTAATTAGACTGTTATAGTTAGACTGTTATAGTCAGACTGTTAGAGTTAGACTGTTATAGTGAGACTGTTAGAGTTAGACTGTTAGAGTTAGACTGTTATAGTTAGACTGTTAGAGTTAGACTGTTGTAGTGAGACTGTTAGAGTTAGACTGTTATAGTTAGACTGTTAGAGTTAGACTGTTATAGTTAGACTGTTAGAGTTAGACTGTTATAGTTAAACTGTTAGAGTTAGACTGTTATAGTTAGACTGTTTTAATTAGACTGTTATAGTTAGACTGTTAGAGTTAGACTGTTATAGTTAGACTGTTAGAGTTAGACTGTTATAGTTAGACTGTTAGAGTTAGACTGTTAGAGTTAGACTGTTAGAGTTAGACTGTTATAGTGAGACTGTTAGAGTTAGACTGTTATAGTTAGACTGTTAGAGTTAGACTGTTATAGTTAGACTGTTAGAGTTAGACTGTTAGAGTTAGACTGTTAGAGTTAGACTGTTATAGTTAGACTGTTAGAGTTAGACTGTTATAGTTAGACTGTTAGAGTTAGACTGTTAGAGTTAGACTGTTATAGTTAGACTGTTAGAGTTAGACTGTTATAGTTAGACTGTTTTAATTAGACTGTTATAGTTAGACTGTTAGAGTTAGACTGTTATAGTTAGACTGTTAGAGTTAGACTGTTAGAGTTAGACTGTTATAGTTAGACTGTTTTAATTAGACTGTTATAGTTAGACTGTTAGAGTTAGACTGTTATAGTTAGACTGTTAGAGTTAGACTGTTATAGGTAGACTGTTAGAGTTAGACTGTTATAGTTAGACTGTTAGAGTTAGACTGTTATAGTTAGACTGTTAGAGTTAGACTGTTATAGTTAGACTGTTTTAATTAGACTGTTATAGTTAGACTGTTAGAGTTAGACTGTTAGAGTTAGACTGTTATAGTTAGACTGTTAGAGTTAGACTGTTATAGTTAGACTGTTAGAGTTAGACTGTTATAGTTAGACTGTTAGAGTTAGACTATTATAGTTAGACTGTTAAGAGTTAGACTGTTATAGTTAGACTGTTAGAGTTAGACTGTTATAGTTAGACTGTTAGAGTTAGACTGTTAGAGTTAGACTGTTAGAGTTAGACTGTTAGAGTTAGACTGTTAGAGTTAGACTGTTATAGTTAGACTGTTAGAGTTAGACTGTTAGAGTTAGACTGTTAGAGTTAGACTGTTAGAGTTAGACTGTTAGAGTTAGACTGTTATAGTTAGACTGTTAGAGTTAGACTGTTATAGTTAGACTGTTAGAGTTAGACTGTTATAGTTAGACTGTTAGAGTTAGACTGTTATAGTTAGACTGTTAGAGTTAGACTGTTATAGTTAGACTGTTAAGAGTTTAGACTGTTATAGTTAGACTGTTAGAGTTAGACTGTTATAGTTAGACTGTTTTAATTAGACTGTTATAGTTAGACTGTTAAGGTTAGACTGTTATAGTTAGACTGTTAGAGTTAGACTGTTAGATTTAGACTGTTATAGTTAGACTGTTAGAGTTAGACTGTTATAGTTAGACTGTTAGAGTTAGACTGTTATAGTTAGACTGTTTTAATTAGACTGTTATAGTTAAACTATTATAGTTAGACTGTTATAGTGAGACTGTTAGAGTTAGACTGTTATAGTTAAACTATTATAGTTAGACTGTTATAGTTAGACTGTTTTAATTAGACTGTTATAGTTAAACTATTATAGTTAGACTGTTATAGTGAGACTGTTAGAGTTAGACTGTTATAGTTAGACTGTTATAGTTAGACTATTATAGTGAGACTGTTATATTTAGACTGTTATAGCTAGAATATTTTAATTAGACTGTTATAGTTAGACTGTTATAGTGAGACTGTTATAGTGAGACTGTTATAGTGAGACTGTTATAGTTATACTATTATAGTGAGACCGTTATAGTTAGACTGTTATAGTTAGACTGTTATAGTTAGACTGTTATAGTTAGACTGTTATAGTTAGACTGTCATAATTATACTATTATAGTGAGACCGTTACAGTT
>JAGDYQ010000097.1:4092298-4276491 GCA_021962125.1 Bulinus truncatus
ATATCATAAGTGTAGTATCTGCACCATAATGGATCTTAGCCATTTGGCTAACCTAGTCTAGAAGGCATACTATAGATTGTAGGTAAAAGATCATTGGGGTTCTCCTGACCAGGGAAAAAAACTTTTAGCGATGGTAGTGGTCAATGTACTCTGGCTCACACCGTCGCAGTCTGCCATTTCTGGCGGGTAGTCAGGCACATTACAACCTCCCCTCTGTCCGAGTGGCGTGAAAAAACCTTGCATTGCCATTCTGGCCGATCAGCAGTACACACCGTGCTGGTCTGATCAGTCAAAGGCATGTCTTAATAACCGTTTTCTATGCCGTGCCGATAGATTGTTGGGGAAAAAATATAGTCAGAATTTGATGACGCCACTTCCACATACTACGATGTCCAAAGCTAGACTGTAATAATTGTACTCCTCCTGAGTTTACAATTAGCCTATATGTCAGTTCATGTTCATGCAGTTATACTAAAGAATTAAATATTACTATTGTTACTTTCAACCAGCGTCAACTTAGTATATTAGTATATTTAAGTGTTGTGCACTGTTGTTTGAACAACTAATACAAGTTTTTAAAAAAATTTTTCAACATAAATGGATCATAATTTTACTATTTTACATTAAACCTTTCACGGACCCCCTGGAGTTGTTTCAGGGACCCCCAAATTAATTTTTTAATTTTCCACGGACCCCTGAATGGCACCGCGGACCCTAGGGGTCCCGTTACGGACCACTTTGGGAAACACTTTGCTAGAACATCATATGAGATGCCTGCGGTTAAACTATATTGAAAGATGGGAAAAGTTCAATCGGCATTTTACATACGAAATTAAAATTTAAAATTGTAAAAATAAAAACATTTGTTTCTAGTTCAATCTTGCTCTTGTTTCAGCCTTTTCTGGAACTTTATTTATAGCTACACGGAGTGACCACAGAGTCTTGCCTGTGACGTCAACGCTGACCCCTTTATACCCACCACCTTCCCTGACCCAGTGCAGCTGTGGTTACAATTTTTTTCTTCTGTTAGTGAGTGGTCAGAGATGTCGGCAGATATGGCGTAGGGTGAGGGTTGGGCGTTGGAATGGAAGCAACAATGATCCACGAGTGGACAGCTTTGTCCAGAGCCAGGGCGACTATTGACCAGCAGCTGACTGTAGTAATTAAAACTGAAAAAAAAAAAGAAAGAGGTATCAGTAAGATTTACATTGGATCTCGACTTGACGGCGAAACGTATCCGCACTGAGAGGTCTATGTGGTTTAAGTCCGTTTGTGTGGTTCTATGTTTTTTTTTGTGTGGTTTTAAGTCCGTTGTGTGGTTCTATGTTTTTTGTGTGGTTTTAAGTCCGTTTGTGTGGTTCTATGTTTTTTTTGTGGTTCTATGTTTTTTTGTGTGGTTTTAAGTCCGTTTTGTGTGGTTCTATGTTTTTTGTATGGTTTATAAGGCCGTTTGTGTGGTTCTATGTTTTTTGTGGTTTTAAGTCCGTTTGTGTGGTTATGTTTTTAGTTGGTTTTAAGTCCGTTTGTGTGGTTCTATGTTTTTTATGGTTTTTTAAGTCCGTTTGTGTGGTACTATGTTTTTTTTATGGTTTTAAGTCCGTTTGTGTGGTTCTATGCTTTTTTTTGTGGTTTTAAGTCCGTTTGTGTGGTACTATGTTTTTTGTTTGGTTTTAAGTCCGCTTGTGTGTTTCTATGTTTAAGTGTGGTTCTATGTTTTTTCCCTCTTTTGCGTTTGAAGTTTTCTCTGTGTTCGATCTCCAAGTCTTAATATGTTATTAACAAGTTCTGCCTCAGATCTAATGTACAATCTTAAAAAAAAAAACAATAACAACTCACTTTGCACTTGAATGCATATAGCTGTTGCCTCTCTTATTAACACATTCATGGTTCGTTTGTTAGGTCCGTTATATGTATCGGCTCTTGCCACAAAGTGACTCTGGATGTATGAGTGAGAAGTGCGTACGAGCATGGGCGGAGGTGATTGTTTTTTGCACGCATCGGTGCACAATGGCATAAATGGTCAGCTACAGTTAAATTGGGAGATTGGATCGTGGAGCATGTGGCTATGCGTGTGTGTGTTGTGTGTGTGGTGTGTAAGTGTGTAGCTGGCCTGGGAGAACGAGATGTGTAAATGAACTGTTAGTGTAGGTTACAAATTAGTTTGTGTATTATTTACACAGGACAGGTATTATATGTGACACAAATTAGTTTTGTGTATTATTTACACAAGACAAAAATTACACGTGACACCAAATAGTTTGTGTAAAATTTACACAAGACAGGTATTACATGTGACACAAATTAGTTTGTGTATTATTTACACAGGACAGGTATTACACGTGACACCAAATAGTTTGTGTAAAATTTACACAAGACAGGTATTACATGTGACACAAATTAGTTTGTGTATTATTTACACAAGACAGGTATTACCTGTGACACCAATTATTTTGTGTATTATTTACATAAGAAAGGTATTACCTGTGACACCAATTAGTTTGTGTATTATTTACACAAGACAGGTATTACCTGTGACACCAATTAGTTTGTGTATTATTTACATAAGAAAGGTATTACCTGTGACACCAATTAGTTTGTGTATTATTTACACAAGACAAGTATTACACGTGACACCTCTTATTAATACTGTTACGGTTCTTTCGTTAAGGTCACCTATGTGTTAGCTATGTGTCAGCTGTGTGTCTGTCATCTATGTGTATTAATTAACTCAATTTGTTTGGGAGGTAATCTAACCAGAAAAAAAAATACTTGACATAACTATTTGTTCCGTCATTACGAGACCACGAACTGCCTGGTCCAATTCTTACAATATTGTCACGTGACGGTCTAACGGCGGCCTTATTCGAATGGTAGAAATGAATTCCCTAAGGTTTACATCTGCACTTGAAGCTGATGTACTCAACACGTTGTTGACTCATTTCTGCCTGACCAAAGATACATATTCTAGTTAGAAGCTACTAACAGACTGAAAAATGTTCAGAACAAATAAACCGACAAACAAATAAAATTGAATACAAACAAGCAAAAATTAAGCCTGTAAAAACAGGACGTTTTAGAGCATTTCCATGTATAAATAGAGAGGGAAGTAAGTCATGTTTAATAGCTGTTACAAAAATAAATAATGATTACGCCCCTTTGTTTAGATTATAATCTATATATAATATATAAGCCCCTTATGAACCATGAAGCTCGGCCCTGAGAGGTCATATCGCGAAATGGACTTTTGATGCACACATGGCAGGCCAAGACCTACAAAATGATGTATACATCATGGGTCTAGGACTTATGGTTGTTGAGATCTAGGGTGAAGACGGACAGACAGACAGACAGACAGACAGACAAAACGGGGACAATAGAGTATTTTTTTTTCGAAAATGCTCTAAAAATCTTGAAAAGCAATTCGTATCCCATGCATTATTTTTCGTTATTTAAAATATCACCAGTAAATATTCAAGACAAAATGGTTTAGTAAGATATAGGTCAGCTTAAACTAATTAGGCGAAATGATTTCATGTTGATTTCATTAATTGTTGAACTGAAAAAAAAAATGATAATCCCAACTGTATTATAATCTTATAATGAATGTTACCTTCCCATAATATTTATATTTTGTTTGGTGGGTAGAGGAATTAAGGAAAGAACTTTAACTTTATCTGTTACACAAAGTATCTTTCTTTTTTAGGTGATACATGATTGTGGTAGGAAGTCTATATAAAAAAAAGATATAATGGACTCCAGTTAAAAAAAAAAAACGTCAATAATGCAGGGGCACCGAGAGCCAACAAGGGCCCCAGGGTAGAAAATCATTGCGGGCCCCTTAATAAACAAAGAGTCGTGATAAAATTGACATGGTCGGGACGGCCGGGCCCCCTTACAGATGCGGGCCCCCTGGCAATAACCCCCCCCACCCCTTTTCGGCGTGCCTACAATAATGAGATTGTGCATATAGACTTAGATAGAAACTATTATCTCTGCAAGTATGTGCAAAAAAATAAATCTCATTTTTCTAATATTATGATGGAATCGATTTGTTTTATTTATTTATCTCCCCCACCCCCACCCCCGCCAGCTCATATGGGGACCAGGGGCTGGAGCAATAAGTTTAAGACGTACAAACCCATCTGTAGCACGCCCCCCACGGCATCCGAGGATGTTGTGGTTAGAACCGGAGCAGGACATATATATTTTTTCTCATATCGATGAGATAGATATACGTGTTTGGATTGGCCTGTTAGCTGACCATTAAGTACTCGTGTCCGTCAAACCAGAACAAACAAACAAGTTCAACGTACTGGTTATGTTTGACTTTGACACCATTCTGGTTTAACGTTGAAGTACTAGATGGGGAAAAATATCATTGTTTATTTTTTAGCTTTAGACTTTTTTAAATAGACTGTTATAGTTAGACTGTTATAGTTAGACTGTTATAGTTAGACTGTTATAGTTAGACTATTATAGTGAGACTGTTATAGTTAGACTGTTATAGAGAGACAGTTATAGTTAGACTGTTATAGTTAGACTGTTAAGTTAGACTATTATAGTGAGACTGTTATAATTAGACTGTTATAGTGAGACTGTTTTAGTGAGACTGTTTTAGTGAGACTGTTTTAGTGAGACTGTTTTAGTGAGACTGTTATAGTAAGACTATTATAGTGAGACCGTTACAGTTAGACTGTTTTAATTAGACTGTTATAATTAGACTGTTTTAATTAGACTGTTATAGTTAGACTGTTTTAATTAGACTGTTATAGTTAGACTGTTTTAATTAGACTGTTATAGTTAGACTGTTTTAATTAGACTGTTATAGTTAGACTGTTTTAATTAGACTGTTATAGTTAGACTGTTTTAATTAGACTGTTATAATTAGAACTGTTTTAATTAGACTGTTATAGTTAGACTGTTTTTAATTAGACTGTTATAGTTAGACTGTTTAATTAGACTGTTATAGTTAGACTGTTTTAATTAGACTGTTATAGTTAGACTGTTTAATTAGACTGTTATAGTTAGACTGTTTTAATTAGACTGTTATAGTTAGACTGTTTTAATTAGACTGTTATAGTTAGACTGTTATAGTCAGACTGTTAGAGTTAGACTGTTATAGTGAGACTGTTAGAGTTAGACTGTTAGAGTTAGACTGTTATAGTTAGACTGTTAGAGTTAGACTGTTATAGTGAGACTGTTAGAAGAGTTAGACTGTTATAGTTAGACTGTTAAGAGGAGTTAGACTGTTATAGTTAGACTGTTAGAGTTAGACTGTTATAGTTAAACTGTTTTAGAGTTAGACTGTTATAGTTAGACTGTTTTAATTGAACTGTTATAGTTAGACTGTTAGAGTTAGACTGTTATAGTTAGACTGTTAGAGTTAGACTGTTATAGTTAGGCTATTAAGAGTTAGACTGTTAGAGTTAGACTGTTAGAGTTAGACTGTTATAGTGAGACTGTTAGAGTTAGACTGTTATAGTTAGACTGTTAGAGTTAGACTGTTATAGTTAGACTGTTAGAGTTAGACTGTTAGAGTTAGACTGTTAGAGTTAGACTGTTATAGTTAGACTGTTAGAGTTAGACTGTTATAGTTAGACTGTTAGAGTTAGACTGTTAGAGTTAGACTGTTATAGTTAGACTGTTAGAGTTAGACTGTTATAGTTAGACTGTTTTAATTAGACTGTTATAGTTAGACTGTTAGAGTTAGACTGTTATAGTTAGACTGTTAGAGTTAGACTGTTAGAGTTAGACTGTTATAGTTAGACTGTTTTAATTAGACTGTTATAGTTAGACTGTTAGAGTTAGACTGTTATAGTTAGACTGTTAGAGTTAGACTGTTATAGGTAGACTGTTAGAGTTAGACTGTTATAGTTAGACTGTTAGAGTTAGACTGTTATAGTTAGACTGTTAGAGTTAGACTGTTATAGTTAGACTGTTTTAATTAGACTGTTATAGTTAGACTGTTAGAGTTAGACTGTTAGAGTTAGACTGTTATAGTTAGACTGTTAGAGTTAGACTGTTATAGTTAGACTGTTAGAGTTAGACTGTTATAGTTAGACTGTTAGAGTTAGACTGTTATAGTTAGACTGTTAGAGTTAGACTGTTATAGTTAGACTGTTAGAGTTAGACTGTTATAGTTAGACTGTTAGAGTTAGACTGTTAGAGTTAGACTGTTAGAGTTAGACTGTTAGAGTTAGACTGTTAGAGTTAGACTGTTATAGTTAGACTGTTAGAGTTAGACTGTTAGAGTTAGACTGTTAGAGTTAGACTGTTAGAGTTAGACTGTTAGAGTTAGACTGTTATAGTTAGACTGTTAGAGTTAGACTGTTATAGTTAGACTGTTAGAGTTAGACTGTTATAGTTAGACTGTTAGAGTTAGACTGTTATAGTTAGACTGTTAGAGTTAGACTGTTATAGTTAGACTGTTAGAGTTAGACTGTTATAGTTAGACTGTTAGAGTTAGACTGTTATAGTTAGACTGTTTTAATTAGACTGTTATAGTTAGACTGTTAGAGTTAGACTGTTATAGTTAGACTGTTAGAGTTAGACTGTTAGATTTAGACTGTTATAGTTAGACTGTTAGAGTTAGACTGTTATAGTTAGACTGTTAGAGTTAGACTGTTATAGTTAGACTGTTTTAATTAGACTGTTATAGTTAAACTATTATAGTTAGACTGTTATAGTGAGACTGTTAGAGTTAGACTGTTATAGTTAAACTATTATAGTTAGACTGTTATAGTTAGACTGTTTTAATTAGACTGTTATAGTTAAACTATTATAGTTAGACTGTTATAGTGAGACTGTTAGAGTTAGACTGTTATAGTTAGACTGTTATAGTTAGACTATTATAGTGAGACTGTTATATTTAGACTGTTATAGCTAGAATATTTTAATTAGACTGTTATAGTTAGACTGTTATAGTGAGACTGTTATAGTGAGACTGTTATAGTGAGACTGTTATAGTTATACTATTATAGTGAGACCGTTATAGTTAGACTGTTATAGTTAGACTGTTATAGTTAGACTGTTATAGTTAGACTGTTATAGTTAGACTGTCATAATTATACTATTATAGTGAGACCGTTACAGTTAGACTGTTATAGTTAGACTGTTATAGTTAGACTGTTATAGTTATACTATTATAGTTAGACTATTATAGTGAGACTGTTATAGTTAGACTATTATAGTGAGACCGTTATAGTTAGACTGTTAGAGTTAGACTGTTATAGTTAGACTGTTATAGTTAGACTGTTATAGTGAGACTGTTATAGTTAGACTGTCATAATTATACTATTATAGTGAGACCGTTACAGTTAGACTGTTATAGTTAGACTGTTTTAGTTAGACTGTTATAGTTATACTATTATAGTTAGACTATTATAGTGAGACTGTTATAGTTAGACTGTTATAGTGAGACTGTTATAGTGAGACTGTTACAGTTAGACTTTAAATCAAATTACACTGAAAGGACAAAAACAACAACTGGCTCAATAAGAAGAGATCAGAATCAATGTAAAGTGACATCATTGATTCAGTTCTATCAGTATGACTTTGTGGTGTTTCGGCTACGGCTCGATCTTCGTACTAAAATGACCACTGGTACTAATCTCCACGATTCCAGTCACCTACCTATCTTTGTCTCCCGAGGAGCCTCCGTAGCCTTTGCACACTGATCTATAAGGCGCGTAGGGCATTACACAAACAATTTCATTACTCGATATAGAATGTAGAAGAAAAACAAACTTAGACTTACTTTACAGGGGTCTTAAATAATATCATTTTGTAAAGAATGTTTACAATGATACAATTTTTTTTAAAAAAAGTCAAAATTTATATTATTGAACCCTCGTGTGCACAGATTTAGACGTGGGCAAACATTTTGAATAGCGGACCACTTTGGGTTCGTAACGTTGACAGTCAGGTCGGAACAAGAGCACATTGATAAGTGTAGACATAATCTAACATAAATTACTTGTAGACTTCATAACATACAAAAGGCTAGAGCTGTGATTCACTTTGAAACTAGTGGCGGGCCTCAGAAGGATTTGACCCACGGGCAGTATGCCGCCCATGGCTGGCAAAGTCAATAAATAAGAGAAGAAATAAAAACTTGTGACAAGAATGTATCAATGTTTCATACAAATTAAATATGTCTGTCATATCACTAGCTCACGCCCCTTGTTCGAGTGATCTCGCAACAGAACAAAATTTTTCATAGCAATCTCAAGAAAGCTTATCCATGTCTTCCACGGATCTAATCAGTTGGGCTGTGAAAGCGTCACACAGTTTTAAGTGTCCCCCGGCCATTGTTTCATTTCGAGAAATGAAATTGGTACCATGTCTTCACTCAGATTTCCGTGTTAATCAGTCTCTATCACCTCGTCTCATAGTAGAGTTATAATAAAAGGGTTTATCTAACTACGTTGTTTGTTATAGTCGACCGATATAGAGAACATTAAAAAAATACAATGATCCGGGAATTTTATTTCACAACATCACAGCGCTCAATAGTTTTGTGTGTCAAAAGTTACAGCGGCGGATTCCTGCCAATCAATCAGATCATTTCTTAGGCAGTTGTTGTTTTTAACATCTAGGCAGAGGATTACCTTTAGGGGCTCCTAAAATATAAGGCTCGTTAGGACACACACACTCTTGGGTAACCACCTTTAGTCGTCCTTCAGTTCCACCCCTGGTGCTACGTCTGTGTTTATAATCCTATTTACAACTGTTCGGGAGACCCTAACACAAAGACGTTCTTCCATAAAAGATAACTAAGCGACTGCCCAGGGCCCTCGCCCAGCCAAAGGGGGGGCCCCATCAGATTGAAATGCCTATAACATAAATTGTATGGGAAGAAGATCCCGCCTGCTACTTTTACATAGATCCCCAAAACATCTCCATCTAAGGCCCCCAAATATCTCAGTCTTGGGCCCCAAAATATATGCGTCTAAGGCCCCCAAATATCTCAGTCTTGGGCCCCAAAATATCTCCGTCTAAGGCACCAAAAACATCTCCGTCTAAGGCTCACAAAAATCTCTGTCTAGGGCCCAGAAATATCTCCGTTTAGGACCCCTAAATACATAAGAACGGCTCTACCCCAAGATATCAGCGGGCCTGATCCCGCCGTCCTCACAAGTAATAATTTTTTTTTAATGCCAACTTATTTTAATGCAGTGTCGGCCACAGATCAAAGAAGAGGAACTAAAAAAATATCTCAAACATTGTCCCAATTAGGTAAACAATACACTTTTGAAGCTGGGTCATGACTTTGTGAGAACCACAGATGTAGATCATTAAGAAAGAATTCATCAATCTGTATGTACCCTTACCAAAACTAAATAACCAACCCATCAATAAATAATGCATCTATAACAAATGTATACTGTAGCATTGTGGCCGATCGATTGGAATCGAATCATTTCCCCGATGGCATTGATATACTACCTCACTTCATACGAAATAGATAAATAGATGAAACAAAAGATTTGGGAGACTACACGTTCATTGCACGCAACGGTAAACTGACCAAACTGGGGATGAATAATGAAAACTCAAATATGTACAGGCGTCCCTCAACTTTCGTATATAATTGGTTCCTGAAAGTGTGTGCGAATGTTGAATGTTCGAAAGTAGAGGGAAAGATTAATTGCATAAACAGTACATAACCAACTTAGTCACTTTCAAAATGGCGATCATGACTTTTAAAAAATCGATTGCTTCGGGAACAACAAGAGCGGAGACAGACCGGGTATACGGAAAAAGTCGAAAATTACTGAAAGTGCTTCACTGACGCTTTTATGAACAATTCTAAAAACACATTTTAAAAAAAAATATTTAAAAAAAAAAATGTTCGAAATAACGAATTGTGCGAAAGTAGAATGTGCGAAAGTCGAGGGCCGCCTGTATATATATAAATATATAAATAAATATAAAAATAAACATATGTTCAGTTGTCGCTACCCATCTTAAAAAGTATATCGTTTACCTAAATGAGACAATGTTTGAATTTTTTTTTTAGTTCCCTTTCTTTGATTCCCCACCACAAACGGGAGTGTAAGTTTTAGCTACTTACTTTATATCATCAGCTCGCTACCGGCCATTGAGTTGCAGCCCTTACTCTGAGAACTGAGAACCACTGTTCTACAGCATGACACCATCAAGACACGCCTAATGAGGAGACAGTTAACAGGCTGTGTACCGAATGATGTTATACTCACCGACGTATACAACAGAAAAAAATCTGTTTGCGGCGTACGACGTGTTTGCCCTGCAGTCCGTAGACACCGCATGATGATTAAAAATGTATGACGCACTCAGGTGAAAGTCTACAGCCTGGCAGATGCTACATTAGTTCAACGTGTAGGACGGAAACTGACCTTTCTTTTGATGTAGGGATTTCACGCAGCATTCAACATTAAACGAATCTCTCGAGCGTAACCAAACAAACTCTCTGCATACGTGGCCCTCAATCGGTGGTACGCGTACTTCAAGGGGGTAACGGGGAAAGCTTATGCAAGTGTACGCAGTAACATATAATTTTTTCGTTTTTAAAACAACCGAGAATTCTAAGAGCTTACATGTGAAAGGTACCGGCGGACATAATTTCGCACACTTTGGGGTACAGTTGCGATAAAGATTGAGAACCGCGGCTCTACATTAACAACAACAGCAATTATTAACAAACAACGGTCGAATGGTTCAAGGTTCACCAAAAACCTTTTTCACATCTTGTCGGCTAATTAAAAAAAAAAACGCACATTGCGGGTCGTGTAGCCAGCCAATCGTATCACAGCGCCTTGTCCCCCCTTACGTTTTTATCCAGGAGAGTAATGTCTGCGTGCATGATGAAATCACATCGCGAGTCGGATCCGTGCCGCGGGACGTCGTTTATGTGACCATTGATATAATTAACCAAATGGGGGGGGGGGGTGTGACGTGTGGGGAAGGGGTGGGGTGGAGTGGTTAACGTCATGACTATATTTTCTAAACTGTACTTTGTCGTTTTTTGTCTATCTTGTTAATATATGCAGGTACAGTCAACCAATGCAGGTAACAGTCAACATATGCAGGTAACAGTTAACTTATGTAGTAACCGTTAACATATGTAGGTAACCGTTAACATGTGTTGGTAACCGTTAACATATGTAGGTAACGGTTAACATGTGTAGGTAACCGTTAACATATGTAGGTAACAGTTTACATATGTAGGTAACGGTTAACAAATGTAGGTAACCGTTAACATATTAGGTAACAGTTAACTTATGTAGGTAACCGTTAACAAATGCAGGTAACGGTTAACATACGAATGTAAAAGATATATCCATTTTTTTCTCGGTATTTTCTGTTCATTAATCAAAGAAACTGGTAGTTGTATTACACTGTTTGTGATATTTTCCCCTCATTAATCTATGAACGAGGTCCCGGTGTATCTAGCGGATTGTGGTTTTCACTTTTTGTATAACACTGTAAGACACTGGTAAATGGTGCATTTGTGGTATACACATAATTCATTATTATTGGTTTTACTTTTATTCTTTAATTTTTATTTCAGCTGTCAGGGGAGGATTTCTCATCAATGAATAGACCCCCACCAAAGGACACACCTATAAGGACACACCTAAAAGGACACACCTAAAAGGACACACCTAAAAGGACACACCTATAAGGACACAACTATAAAGACACACCTATAAGGACACACCTATAAGGACATATCTATAAAGACACACCTATAAACACACACTATAAGGACACACCTATAAGGACACGAACCCCTCACCATGGATCAACAGCAGTACTATGTCACCGAGTACGGGAATCAAACCTCGGACATTCAGGTCTACCCCAGGCCGTGGCTGGAGCAATGCGAGCGCAGATACAACGAAACCAACTCCACCATCAGGGCCGCTCTCATGGGGTTCCCCAACAGCACCAAGGAACAGTTCCTGGAGGAATGCTTCAACAGGATGCAGGGCAGCCCCCTCAGCCATTTTATCATCATACCCTACGCCCTCATATTCCTGCTCTCGGTCCTGGGCAATAGTTTGGTCATTCTGACATTGGTCCGGCACAAAAAAATGAGGACCATCACCAATATGTACCTTCTGAATCTGGCCATCAGTGACCTGTTATTGGCCGTGTTCTGCATGCCGTTCACTTTGATATCAATGTTGATGCAGAAGTTCATTTTTGGATCTATCGTCTGCTTCTCTTTACGATACGTTCAAGGTAATCATTTTTCCTATTTATTTCAAATTATTATTATTTTTTTTAATCTTGAAAGTGAGAGTCTAGACTAGTGATCCTCAAACTTTTACCTTTGAGACCCTGTTATGATAAGTTAGTATTATTTGGATCAAAATTGAAAACTGTTTTATTTATTCGCGACAAGGATGTAAAAAAAACAAGCAATTAAGCCTGTTCCATTCTGGACACAGGACGTGTTAGAGCATTTTCGTATTATGTATCAGTACGTTTGTTAGCTTTCAGTAAATATTTGTAAATTTTGGAAATGTTTATAAATTCAATTGTGTAATGCATATATTTGTAAAAAAAAAATTATAAAGACGTTTCTTTATATTTGAAAAAAAATTATTGTCTCTTAAATCTAACTACAAGTGGTTTGTGGTTACTGAAATAGGACTCATAATTGAAAACATTCTAAATTATTGTCATTTAATCTTCCGAAAACTCCGTCAATTGTTGCATAGCTCTGATACTTTCAATTAAACTCAGAACACAAGCTTACTATTTCATTTGATGAGTTTCTTAATAAATCTTGGTGAAACTACGTGCTGCAGTATTTCGCACCAAATGAACGGGTTATTGAACGTACAAGGTGTATATATAATATATAAGCCCCTTAGGAGCCCTGAAGCCCGGCCCTCAGAGGTCCTATCGCAAAATGAACTTTTGATGTACACATGGCAGGCCAAGACCTATAAAATGATATATACATCATGGGTCTAGGACTTATAGTTGCTGAGATATAGCGCTCCTTTATTAATATAGCTTATATAGTAAAAAACGGTACTAAGGCCCCTTTTACGGCCCTGAGAGGTCAGATCGCGAAATGGAAAAAAGTCATTTCTTGGCAGGCCAAGACCTACAAAATGATATATACATCATGGGTCTAGGACTTATAGTTGCTGAGATCTAGGGTGATGACGGACGGACGGACGGACGGACGGACAGACAAAACGGGGACAATAGAGCATTGTTTTTCGAAAATGCTCTAAAAAGTAACAAAACAAACAGAGATGAAATAAAGAGAATCATAACGTTAATAATTGTATTTAATATCACCTTCCAATTAACAAACGTTACGTTAGGTAACATATAGTGTTACAAACGTTTAATTAGGTAACATATAGAGGAACACACGTTTAGTTAAGTAACATATAGAGTAACAAACGTTTAGTTGAGTAACATATAGAGTAACAAACGTTACATTAAGTAACATATAGAGTAACAAACGTTACGTTAAGTAACATATAGAGAGAGTAACATACTTAAGAAAGATATAGAGTAACATACGTTTAGTTAAGTAAGATATAGAGTAACATACGTTTAGTTAAGTAAGATATAGAGTAACATACGTTTAGTTAAGTAAGATATAGAGTAACATACGTTTAGTTAAGTAAGATATAGAGTAACAAACGTTTAGTTAAGTGACATATAGAGTTGTAATTGTGCAAGTCATTTAACAATACATTTTACGTTTTATCAACGTCCGTGTAACATTCGTCCTCTACTTTTAGGTTGCATCCCTTCCTTTAAGAGCCACTGGTCTAGATGATTTTAATTTCCTGCTATTAATTTGTCCACAATAAAAGTCAAAATACGTAATTGAGACATTTTAAAATAAAGTTTTTTACCTAATATGTTGCGGTGACCACTAAAATGAAAGTTGATTATCTACAAGTAAAGTTGATTGACATATTTTCACTCTACTCATCTGACTTAGCTGGTATTCATTTCACGTGGTCGGATCATAAAAATCAAACCTTACCAATTAAAAATAAGCAATTAAGCCTGTTCCATTCTGGACACAGGACGTGTTAGCGCATTTTCAGTACGTTTGTTATCTTTCAGTAAATATTTGTAAATTTTGGAAATGTTTATAAATTCAATTGTGTAATGCATATATCTGAAAAAAGATATTAAAAGGACAAGTAAGTCATGTTGAATAACTGTTACAAAAATAAATAATGATTACGCCCCTTTGATTAGCTTTTATTATTTATATTTAAAATATAAGCAAAACGGTACATAACAATCTCTTATATTTTGGCCCTGAGAGGTCAAATCGCAAAATGGACTTTTGATGTACACTTGGAAGGCCAAGACCTACACAATGATATATACATCATGGGTCTAGGACTTATGGTTGCTGAGATATAGGGCGGTCCATTATTGATATAGCTGATATAGTAAAAAACGGTACTTTATAAGGCCCCTTTTACGGCCCTGAGAGGTCAGATCGCGAAATGGAAAAAAGTCATTTCTTGGAAGGCCAAGACCTACAAAATGATATATACATCATGGGGCTAGGACTTATGGTTGCTGAGATATAGGGCGTTCCATTATTAATATAGCTTATATAGTAAAAAACGGTACTTTATAAGGTCCCTTTTACGGCCCTGAGAGGTCAGATCGCGAAATGGAAAAAGCTATTTCTTGGCAGGCCAAGACCTACAAAATGATATATACATCATGAGTCTAGGACTTATGGTTATTGAGATCTAGGGTGATGACAGACAGACAGACAGACAGACAGACAGACAAAACGGGGACAATAGAGCATTTTTTTTTCGAAAATGCTCTAAAAATAAATACATAAAACCAAAATAACTATCAATTCTAATCAATACATACCATTTTTACACCTGCTATCAAATTTTATGACGCCGATGTAATATTTCAGGAAATTGATTTTTTTTTAGTTGTTTCCTGTTTTGAATGAATGTAATTATTTCAGTACACTGGGGTCAAGGATTAAAGGTCAATATGTACAAATTCTTCATCTATTCACAAAATACGTGGAACTACATTAATGTACAAACATTTTTTTTTAAATTGATGGATTTATTACGTGGATTAAGTTATCCTTCTTTATGTTTTAGGCCTAACCTTTTGTTAGAGGTTACTAGACAACGAACATTTTTATAAAAGCCTGTCTTTCGTTCTGAGTCATTGTTAGCTGAATATATTTTTATTTAGCATTTTCTATTTCTTCAACTTTATGTTCACATACATTGTAATAAATGTCAACAGATATATGTATATAGTTTCAATCAAACTGGTCAATACCGCACCCCTTAAATGGTTTCGTAACTTTGATAATTGTATTTATTTATATATTTCTTTCTTTTTTTTTAAATTAGAGAGACGGTGAGGCACATTTTATTTTGTCTGTATATGCACTATGTCTAATTCAAAGTATGAAATGTGTGATATTTAGAAAACAAACCACTGCTTATATAATCATCCTTGTAGTTTAATACAACATCCTGTAATTTTTGCCGATAGATAGTTATTTTTTTTTAGATCTGTTTATCCTCCTATGTTTATGACCTGAAATATCCATTGGTCCTCACCGGAAATGGAACCAGTGACCCTCATGTCTCAAGCCAAGCGACCACCAACCGTCCCTATAGTAGCTCTTGTAGAACTCGCTAACTTTTCTTAAAACCAACATTTTTATGTTGGAACATTGTAATTTTATTAGAATTCACAAAGTCTATTATTAAACGCGTGTATTTTTCTAAAAAATAAAAATTAAATTATAAAAAAATATTTTATAAAAAACAAAGTTTTTCTTGCGCACTAAAAAGCAGAAAGTAATTTCTGAATAAATTGGTCACATGGTAATAGTAATAGACTTTATAAGAGCTTCTGATTTTTATAAAAACGAAAAACGTTGGGCGCATGAATCTTATATTATGTGAATGTTTGTTTTACAGTATTAGAATCATCAAATGTTAACAATTAAATCCCAAAAGAATTATTACAGAAGGTTTTCGAAATATCACGATATTGCAGATCATTTATTAGAACTTAGTCTAGATAACAAAATGCATCTGAGTATGTAAAATTAATTCTAGTGTTGTATAACATGAAATAGTAAGAATATTGCATTGTCATCGAGTTCTGAGTTATATTGAAAGTATCAGAGCTATAGCTTATCGGAAAGTGGTCTAAAATTGGATTGCAAAATTCCGCGGACAGACAAACAAGTGAAGTTAATAAAAACGTTGTAAAAAAAAGCATTTTGACCGGTCAAGTTTTAGTTATTTGTTTTCTGTGTATTATGGCTGAGCGTAATACAGTGGTTGTCAAAAATAGGGTCGTGGCCATCTGTGGTAACGGGTCAAGACCCCATGTGGGTAACATTCTTGGCCATATGTGGTAACGGGTCATGGCCACATGTGGGAAACATTCATGGCCATATGTGGTAACGGTCATGGCCACATGTGGGTAACATTCATGGCCATCTGTGGTAACGGGTCATGGCCACATGTGGGTAACATTCATGGCCATATGTGGTAACGGGTCATGGCCACATGTGGGTAACAGTCATGGCCATATGTGGTAACGGTCATGGCCACATGTGGGTAACATTCATGGCCATATGTGGTAACGGTCATGGCCACATGTGGGTAACATTCATGGCCATATGTGGTAACGGGTCATGGCCATATGTGGGTAACGGACGAATGTTAGGTGAGACTAAAAAAAAACATAAAAATAGAGAAAATAGATTTTTTTTATTGATCTGGAATATATGTGTGTAAAGTGTATAAAAACATCATGGAGTTTCATATACAGTGTATAAACACATCATAAAGTTTCATGTATATGGTATAAAAACATTATAGAGTTTTATATATAGTGTATAACACATCAAAGAATTTCATGTATAGTGTATAAACACATCACAGAGTTTCATGTATAGTGTATAAACACATCACAGAGTTTCATGTATAGTGTATAAACACATCACAAAGTTTTATATATAGTGTATAAAGACATTAAAGAGTTGCATGTTTATGTTCTTTGATTTTCCTTATAGGTGTGTCTTGGAAACAAAATAATCTTCTTAATGGGTCGCGTAGTGTACAAGTTGGAGAACACATGGTCTAATATAATATACATCAACTGTAGCTGGGGACAGAGAGGGGTGGGGGTGTGTCATTCCTTAGTAACAGATGTTACTAGACCCCTGTCTTGGCTATGTAATAAAAAAAAATATCATGTGATTTTTATTTGCTAGAGTTACATTATAAGGCTCACTTCTATCTTAAAACCGGCACTTTAAATGATGTATATATATATATATATATATATATATATATATATATATATATATATATACAGTGGATTCCGCTTAATTGGGACACCGCTTAGTTGGGACAGCCGCTTATTTTGGGACAAATCTCAAAGAAACCAAACCAAGAAGCCAATAGTAAATTTGTATGTTTAATTGGGACACCCGCTTAATTGGGACAAAAAGCCTCGGTCCCGATGTGTCCCAATTAAGCGGAATGGACCGTATATATATATATATATATATATATATATATATATATATATATAAATGTTGTACTGAAATATCCCCACTAATCCTGTGCACTGAAATAGCCCCAGTGATCCTGTGCACTAGGTTAGGCCCCAGTGATCCTGTGCACTGAAATAGCCCCACTGATCCTGTGCACTGAAATAGCCCAGTGATCCTGTGCACTGAAATATCCCAAGTGATCCTGTGCACTGAAATAGCCCCAGTGATCCTGTGCAATGAAATATCCCCGGTGATTCTGTGCACTGAAATAGCCCCAGTGATCCTGTGCACTGAAATAGCCCCAGTGATCCTGTGCACTTAAATAGCCCCAGTGATCCTGTGCACTGAAATGGCCCCACTGATCCTGTGCAATGAAATATCCCCGGTGATTCAGTGCACTGAAATAGCCCCAGTGATCCTGTGCACTGAAATAGCCCCACTGATCCTGTGCAATGAAATAGCCCCACTGATCCTGTGCACTGAAATAGCCCCACTGATCCTGTGCAATGAAATAGCCCCACTGATCCTGTGCACTGAAATAGCCCCACTGATCCTGTGCACTGAAATAGCCCCAGTGATCCTGTGCAATGAAATATCCCCGGTGATTCTGTGCACTGAAATAGCCCCAGTGATCCTGTGCACTGAAATAGCCCCACTGATCCTGTGCACTGAAATAGCCCCACTGATCCTGTGCACTGAAATAGCCCCAGTGATCCTGTGCACTGAAATGGCCCCAGTGATCCAGTTGTAGACAGTCAACCAATAATAGTTACAGACGTTGTTATTGGAATTGCCCTGTGCTAGAGTTTGGACTTTTGGCAAAGATTTAAACATTTGCTTCTAACATTCTGTTTTGTTTTTTTCTTTCTCTTATTTAAAAAAAAAAAAAGAAAATAAATAAAATACAGGGGAAAAAACTCAGCCTGTTAGTAGCTTTTGAAGTACAATTAAAAGTTGGCACTACTTTTTTACTATTTCACTTCTCAGAAATTGCCAGTAATTAACTTCCCAGCCAATCTTTAATTAATAATTACTGCCAACTAGCCTAACATTCCTCAAATTTTGTTAAAAAGAAAATGCCTCGCTACAGAAATGAAGCGAGTAAAAGTGTGTGTTAATTAAGTTATTATAAGTTACATTAAGTTAATAACTTTAAATAATGCACCAATACAGACGAATCATAAAAGCATTCAGTCAGTTAAAATATATTATGTATAAGGTTTATTTCCCTTTTATGGAGAGTTAAGTCCCATTTGTGTAATGTGTATTAGGTAACTTGTTAGAAATCTTTAGAAAGAGCCATTCTTAAATCTCTTGAGGTCCCGTGCAGAGCCTTTCTGACATATTTGGGGGCCCCTTAGCAGTATTAGATATTTATACTTGTAGGGAATGCATGGTATCTTGATCGTATGTCAGTCGTGAGCCTCCTAGTTCGATGCGGTTTAAATGATATTTAAAAAAAGCGTTGTAAACATTGAAACACATATATTACATAGACACACTGCATAGGAAATTGATGGTGTGTTGAAATAAATAGAAAACATGGAATTTATTTTGAGTGCACTAGTGCTTTATGTCCATAACTCTGAGAGCAAATCTCAACAGTACATTGGACAGGGGCTGGATCGATCGATTGAGTTGATAGCAGTTCAATTTGAGGAGTTAATCAAATAAATAAAAAACTTAAATCATTTTTCTTGACGTCATGCGTAGACGTTTCAATATCCTTCAAGCTCAAGTAAATGTAATAATCATTCATGACTATTAGCTGCATTTACAGTTACATAACTTTGACCAACTGTTTTGATAACTCCCCCCCCTCCTCATTCACACAGATAAGCATGGGCACGCACACACACACACAGACTTTTACTTTTAAGGTTTCTTTGAATGAAGCTCCATTGTGTCTCAGTTTACTTAAAGACACCATATTGTCTCGGTTTACTGAATGACAGGCACTATTCTGAGTTTACGTTAACACAAGCAATATTCTGTCTGAGTTTATGTTAATACAAGCAATATTCTGTCCTAGTTTACTTTAATACAAGCACCATTCCGACTCAATTCTATAAATGCAAGTACCATTCTTTCTGAGTTTAATTAATTACAAGCGCCATTTGGTTCATAATGTATACAGAAGGTAATAAACACTTAGTGGACGTGTTGACGACGTGGAATCCCATTAGGACTGTAATCGAACTTCAATAATTTACATCACATAGTCTGTCATAGGTATCTGGACCACCTGTTACATATGACAAACACGAAAGAACAAAGTCTTTCTAAAAGTAGAGCTGAACTATGTACTTTAGCAGTTGTATAAATGTCAATTGTATTAATGCTGAATACACGATGAATTGTATGTTAGTTCCCATAAAGCTATGTGGCTTTGTTATAGGAATCGACATAAAGCTATGTGGCTTTGTTAAAGGAATCGACATAAAGCTATGTGGCTTTGTTATAGGAATCGACATAAAGCTATGTGGCTTTGTTATAGGAATCGACATAAAGCTATGTGGCTTTGTTATAGGAATCGACATAAAGCTATGTGGCTTTGTTATAGGAATCGACATAAAGCTATGTGGCTTTGTTATAGGAATCGACATAAAGCTATGTGGCTTTGTTATAGGAATCGACATAAAGCTATGTGGCTTTGTTATGAACTGAATTAAAAAAAGGAATATTGGTCCAAGTATTTACAAGTAAATTTACATAAAGTTAAAGCAAAATATATCAAATACAAAGATATGCTTGAGCGAAACCTATTTGAAATACACCCACAACATGGGATCTCGAACCTATGTAAACGGGCACCATGACGTCATCAGACCTGTTTTGATGTGCCGGTCGTAAAGAACAAAACAAAAATTGAAACTTCTGATTAAATTTAGAGCTCAACTTAACTATTATAATTGTGCTCTGGAGTAAAAAAAAACGTTTGTGAATACTTTTACTAGAACATAATGATATTGTTAGTTGCCACACATGTTATATTTCATCACAAAGCTGTGTTTATGTGTGTGTTTGTATGTAGTAGGCAGAAGCGTATGCTCCCATCTAGAACTGTGGCTCTCAACTTAAACGCTTATTAACAACACCTTTTGTTTTGCGATCGACTATAAAAAAAACTTTTTTTCTGCCTACTACCTGGAGAGAAAAAGCTATCATAAAAGAAAGATAATAAAATACATAAATAAAAAAAAATATATATATATAATAGCGATTTGGGCTCTGCGTTAAATCGAAAGTAAAGGATTAATACAACAGTATTCCAGTTTAAAATACAATCATGAAAAAAATTGCATCTGCTCGAAACCAAAAAAATAACCTAGCCTACCGATCAAGCCTAAAGAGATATAACTCTATGCAAAGGTTTTGCAGGGTACAGCTAGTACATTATAAGACTATCTTTAACTATAAATTTAAATCTCGTCGCGACCCACTTGAAATTCGTCCACAGCCATGGGCGTATTCATGGGGTGGCAAGGGGGGGGGGCATTTGTCCCCCCCCTACATTGTGAAAAAATGTCATATAAGAGGGGGGCATTTGCTTTCCCCCCCCCCTTACATTTAAAAAAAATGTCATAAAGTTGTTATTTGCCCCCTAGAAAATCCCCCCCCCCAGGGAAAAATTCCTTGCGACCCCATGTCCACAGCCCGCATTTTGAGACCCACTGCTCTACAGATATAGAAATGGAACCTATGACCTACTCTCGGTGCTTTCATTCTTTCATTGACTCGGGCAACTGTATGTATTTATTACTGGTTACACAGGGGTCAATGTTATTGCCTTGATGTTAGCAGCTGTTGATTTGTCCGTTCCGTCTACGATGTTAGCAGCTGTTGATTTGTCCGTTCCGTCTACGATGTTAGCAGCTGTTGATTTGTCCGTTCCGTCTACGATGTTAGCAACTGTTGATTTGTCCGTTCCGTCTACGATGTTAGCAGCTGTTGATTTGTCCGTTCCGTCTACCATGTTAGCAGCTGTTGAATTGTCCGTTCCGTCTACCATGTTAGCAGCTGTTGATTTGTCCGTTCCGTCTACCATGTTAGCAGCTGTTGATTTGTCCGTTCCGTCTACGATGTTAGCAGCTGTTGATTTGTCCGTTCCGTCTACGATGTTAGCAGCTGTTGATTTGTCCGTTCCGTCTACGATGTTAGCAGCTGTTGATTTGTCCGTTCCGTCTACCATGTTAGCAGCTGTTGATTTGTCCGTTCCGTCTACCATGTTAGCAGCTGTTGATTTGTCCGTTCCGTCTACCATGTTAGCAGCTGTTGATTTGTCCATTCCGTCTACCATGTTAGCAGCTGTTGATTTGTCCGTTCCGTCTACCATGTTAGCAGCTGTTGATTTGTCCGTTCCGTCTACCATGTTAGCAGCTGTTGATTTGTCCGTTCCGTCTACCATGTTAGCAGCTGTTGATTTGTCCGTTCCGTCTACCATGTTAGCAGCTGTTGATTTGTCCGTTCCGTCTACCATGTTAGCAGCTGTTGATTTGTCCGTTCCGTCTACCATGTTAGCAGCTGTTGATTTGTTTGTTCAGTCAACCATGACTGTGACCCCATTGCCCTATTACGGAAGGCCAGTTTCATGTTGTTACCTAACCAAAGTAAGCAGCTTTCTGTGGATGTAAGCAATGACGATGTTGCTGCGTGACTGACTTCAGTTAAAGGAGTGGCCAGAAACTGTCAGAAAAGTAGGATCAAATTTAAAAATAAAATATCTTCTCATTTTTTTTTCTAAAATCAGGTTTTTAAAGCGATTGATTTTTTAATGAAGCAGAAATTCTAAAAAAAATATGGGGGCTTTATCTTAAGTTGTGATTTTCTTCTTCAGCTCATTTCAACATTAAAGTCTGTGCAGACTCAGACAAGCTATTTAAATCAAGAATGCGGTTTAATAAATCAATTACTTGGTCTCGCTAGTTTATAGTGAATTATTCAATTTAATAAACGTAATATTTTACATAACAATACACTCACAGTCAGACACATTCACACATTGACACACTCACACATTGACATTCACACACACAAAAAAAATGAAATGACAAAGTATTGCCTGACAGTATGACATTTACAAAAAACAACAACGGACAATGTCATGGAGAGATGAAATGAAGACAGACATCAGGGGAAGACGGATGCCATGCAAATTATTATGTCTCATCAAATCTGTACACTTCAATCTGTTTATTGAGCCTACACAGTTTTTCTGTCACTTCAGTAATACTTATAAACATTACCTGACTACCAGTGACCGTTACTGTGAGTGAAGTCCCTGTAAGGATAAGATGAAATCTCCTGTCCTATAAATCACTAATGGGACTGTTTTTATGATGCCCATCTTGCATCCCCACCATAGCCGATAGTGCAACGGCCTTGGAGGCACCATGAGTGTTCTTTATTACATTGGTTAATATTACTGTAACGCTCTCCCTACAATAGGCTACTAGTGACCGTTGCTGTAACGCTCTATCTTACATTGGGTTCTAGAGGCCATTCATTGGCTAGCGGTGTCATAGCTGTGGCTAGTTATCTTTATTTATGTGGCAAGTGGTTGCATTTACAATGGCTAGTAGTGGTATTTATTGTGGCTAATAGTATTATCTACTGTGGCACATAGTGGTGTACATACTGATTGTAACAGTGGTGTTTACAGTGGCTAATAGTGGTGTTTACTTTGGCTATTAGTGGTTTTAACACAGTTAACTGATTCTGCTAACTACAAAATTGTCACGTATTAGAGGCTGCGTGCGGATAACGATATATCTGCTGTGCGCAACATTACGCTATAATACGCCTACACAACGAAATATTTGTAGTCCTTGTTGTCATGGGTGTGCGCGAGCTCAGATTAATGCTTTGCGTGACCACAATCCCCTCCCCCAAGGCAGTGGCATAAACAAAGGCTCTGTTCTAAACATTGATTGGTACTATGCTAACGGAAATGATGTGCGCAGACTGATGAATCTATCTGTCTGTCCGTCAACAGCAGCCAAACATAGAAACCTGCCCACACACAAAAAGATATTAAATTTTTTCTATATATATTTGTTTCAGTATTATTTCACAAGTATTTATTTATTATTTTAAAACCTGTAAGTGGGTGAGAATTCTAAATAACAGAAAATAAACGCATATTGTTTTTAATAGTTTATTTGGCAAGATTTATTTTTTGAAGCCATATTTTGGCCAGAAAATATCTGTCCATCTTATTTGTGGCCAATAAAAACAAGAACAACAACAACAACAACAACAAAACCATTGTTCAGTTTTATCTCTCCACATACCCCCTCCCCCAACCATCTTACTTCATCTTTTCCTTCAAAATTTGAAGAATGTAATATGTAACAGATTCCACATTCTGCCAAACACTCCGATGATAATTGATACAAATCTCTTCATTTATCTTCTTATGTTCTTGCACTATTCTGTAGGTACAGTGTGTTCATTTAATGGAGTCAGGCTGTAGGCAGGGAACTGAGACCTGCAGCCTGACGAGTTGCGTGAAAACTCTTTGTACGTTGCATGAGAGAGAGAGAGAGAGAGAGAGAGAGAGAGAGAGAGAGAGAGAGAGAGAGAGAGAGAGAGAGAGAGAGATAAGCGACCAAAGAGAGAAAGACAAGAGAGTAAGAAAAAGGAAGAGATAGGAAGTGAGACATAGTTTTAATAATGAAAGGAGAATGGTGTGGGATAGAGGGGGAGATAATTACATATAAACAGAACCCAAAACTGTAGTGGCCGGTATTTTTATGTTTTAAATCCACGTATTTACTTGTCTGGGTCTTCTATAGGCTGATACTCTTAAACCTGACGATTTCGTGCAAATATTGACATGGTCAGACATTGCAATCATCTGGTGAGAGATACAGTTCCAGACAAGACATCTCAGAATACATAACTAAGTAGCACATTCGTCTTTTGTTTCTACTGTTCTGTAGTCATCAGTGACTTACAAATTGACACTCGAATTCTAAACTCCCGATGACCTGCAGTTTCATGTGACAATTTGGGGCGGAATTAGAAAATACACGCGTTTATGACTGAATCGTTACATATAAAAATGTATTATTAATACCTAAAGAGTCAGCATCGTGGATTAAAAAAAACAACATTTTAAAAATATTTTCTTCAATGTGTATCAATATGTCTTTAGAATAAAATAGAAAGTATTTTAATACAGAAGGTATTTGTTTGTATCTCTTGTTGGTGAGATTCTCATGACTGAAACCTATTTGAAAACAAACCTTTTTCGATATAGTTAACATTAACATTGATATTCCTAACATTGACATTGACATTCCTGACATTGACCTATTGACATTCCTAACATTGAAATATTGACATTCCTAACATTGACATATAGACTTTCCTAAATTTGACCTATTGACATTCCTAACATTGCCACATTGACATTCCTAACATTGACATATTAACATCCCTAATATTGAAATATTGACATTCCTAACTTTGACATATTGACATTCCTAACATTAAAATATTGACATTCCTAACATTGAAATATTGACATTCCTAACATTAAAATATTGACATTCCTAACATTGAAATATTGACATTCCTAACATAGACATATTGACATTCCTAACATTGAAACATTGACATTCATAACATTGACATATTGACATTCCTAACATTGAAATATTGACATTCCTAACATTGACATATTGACATTCCAAACATTGACATATTAACATTCCTAACATGGACATATTGACATTCCAAACATGGACATATTGACATTCCTAACATTGAAATATTGACATTCCCAACATTGAAATATTGACATTCCTAACATTAACTTAAAAACTGGGAGGGGACAGGACAATATTCGTATCGCTTCTAGTACAATTAAATGTCAGTGTCAGATATAATTTAAGTGACTTAAGAAAAATGAATTTTATTTTCAATATATTCACTGGATACTAATGTGCTGGCAGCCAGCTTAAAAATAAAGATGTATTATATATCAAAAACTACAATATATTACATACCTACATTTTTGAAAACATATAAACAGAAAATTGATTACTTAAGAAAAATATTTACTCTATAGTAAAAAAAAATTAAAGTTCCCTAAGTCCTGAGTAATTTATAATTACCAAACTTTTTAAAATATTTTTTTCACTTATTTTTCAGTTTCGGTCTTTACCGATTTTACCTTCATGCTCTGAATACACTTTTTACGGATAGAAAAACTTCTTATCATATTCAATTTTAATGTTGAAAACTTTAATCTCTTATTTTCATAACTTAAACAGAATTTCGCATTTATGAAAGCGAAAAAAAGACGTATTTTAGAAAAACGTAAAGTTTTCGTTGAAATATAGAGTAAGTTACAAATACTTTCCTTTCTATTGATATATTTGCAGTCTCCACTTTTAATAAAAAAGAAAATTCTACACTGGACTGCCGCGAGCACTCGCTAATGATTTTGTGTCAACTTTTTTCAAGTTTATTGTTTTTCATTAACAGAATACGATCTGGTAGATCGAAGGCATCGACTTCTTAGTATCGACTAAAACAACAAACTAACGAAGACAGATACACAAACACATAAAAACTGACATATTTTGTGTACATTCACATTAAACTTGATATTTTGTCTAGACGAGACTTATGGACTAACGTCTAGACTCAGGGAACATCCGGGCTACAAAAAAAAGCGAATTTCTTAAGTACTTAGCACAAAGCACTTCAGAGATAAATACCATGTGCTAATGTTCTCTATGTTGCCTTTTTTTTTTCTTTTTTTCTGTCGAGTTTTCTGGTTTCTTTATCCAAGTACTATTCTCAAAGTTAACTATTTTGATGTTTGGCTTTTGTGCACTTGTAAGATTGAAAAAATTGAGATTCTAATATTGTCATAGTTTTACCTGCGTAATACTTCTGACTCACATTTGATAATTTTCTAAAATGCAGTTTGACACTCAGATGGTCTTGGTATCTATAGTAAAATGTTCATACACTGAAAAGGAAAAAAATATACCAAGACTTGTGAACCTATGTGAACTTATTGTAGATGAGGACGAATGTGGCTCCATAGAACTTCAAGTGGCTATTAGATGATTTGTGTGGTGCTAAAAATAAACACCATGTGCCTATAAGACCAGCGAGCGCGCACACACAAAAACAACATAAGCGCGCACAAGTTTTGTTAGACAGACATATAAAGCGTTATATTTGGAGCACAAACATTTTGATTGTAGCGCTTTCAATAATTTCTCCATCTATAACAACCCAGTGTGCAGCTTTCAATACCCACATGGGCGCCATTTTGGGTACAGCTTGAACGTGGGGGAGGGGGGGCAGTGCCGTATCGAGCTTAACTCGCGCCCGGGGCACAATACCTTTATCTTCCCTTTTCCCCCAAGGGGGGGCCCCTCAAATCCCCTTCCCCCCCCGACCCACCCCACCTTCGGCGACGTCGAGCGCGTACCCACACCACCTAATTTTTAGCGCCCCTCCATTCGAAAACCATTTAATATTATATGTACAATTTACTATTTGAGTAGCGCCCGGGGCATGATGCCCCCTTGCTCACCCCTCGCTACGCATCTGGGGGGGGCAAGTCTTGCGGATTGGTGGGTCCCCCACAATGATTAGGCAGTTTTTACCGGTCATCATTGTTTTATGTTAAGTCAGGGGTGGGCAAAGTATATTCTGCGGCCCGTATGCATGTTGCGATATTCTGTCGATGGTAATTTTCTTTGTTTAGAGTTTTCGCGGTATTTTTTACATTTTATTCCGACTACTTTATTCGATTTTAGGGATATTAAATCGGTTTTATGGCTCGAGAATATTAATTAGAGCTGCATGATTTACAAGCAGAATATGACTTGCAGAAGTTCAAGTCAGTTCTTTTGCTGTTTTTTTTAGCAATTTTGCTAGCAGTGGCATTTCCATAACTAAAAAACTTTGCTGCCAAGATTTTGTCACTATTTGGGTCCACATACATTTATGAGCAAGCCTTTCCTTGTATGAACATAAACACGTCTATTAACAGATCGATGTTGACTGACTGCAATTTATATACTGTCATGCAATTCACAATCAGAAAACTGGATCCACACTTCACAAACATTATCCAAAACTGTGAACAGTTACATACTTCTCATTAATTATAAGTGTACTCTGTGGTCAGCTAGTGTGTACATTAAATTCCTTTGTCTTAACAGTAAACAATAAAGTTTAGTTGAATTAATATGAATAGTAAAGTTTTATTATCAAATTAGCACTGAATTGATTTAGTTCGTATTTTTTAAAATTTAATGTGCATGTGTAATAGAGTATGAATGTGAAATAAAATGACTAATACATTGTTATTATCATTAGTTCATATTTTCATACGTTGTAAACTGTATTTGAAGTAGTCAAAATATATATGCGGCCCGCCGATAACAGTCAAGTTTTCAATGTGGCCCTCCATAGATACACTAGCGAAAACCACGGGTCGTTTGAGTGGAAAAAATGACTCCTCCCTCCGTTGGACCCCCCCCCCCCGCCTCTCAAATAACCTCCCCGTCCCTTGCACCTTGGTTCATAGTTTAACCTATCATGGTTTGAATATATATATACATTTCCTTATGGGTCACATGTGAATAACGAGTTATCTGTATTCTATATAATTATCTATTTTGAACAGCGCTAACATCAGGGAGATACTAGCTTATAAAAGACGCCGTAGAGTTAAGCTAAGAAAGTCCTGGATATCCTGACAGCTACTAAACTGCTCATAATAATTGCAGCAATGCACTTTAACCTGCATAACTTATAATAAATTACGGGAAAACGATTGAATTCATGTAAAAGTAAACTTTCTTTATTCATTGTTTATCATAAATTATTATTTTTTACCTCAAAACGTCAATGACGAATGGTTGTCGTTTCTTCCTAGGCCAGCGTGCACCGGGCTAAAATAATGCCTTATATAGTCAGGCAATGTCATACAGGCAGCAGCGTAGCGTGGGTATCGGCCGCCCAGGGCGGAAGACGATTTTGCCGCCCTCTCATTTAGGTATTTCAATTTAACCTATACATTTTTGCCGCCCCCCCTAAAAAGTAATAAAAAGTGCCGCCCGGTGCGGACCGCACCCACCGCCCCCCCCTAGGTACGCCACTGCATACAGGTTATGTGACTGCACTCAACCCACCTTAGCATGCCAGTCACCTTGACAGCAACCTTTTTGTTTAGAACTAGAACACTGTAAGGTGTAAGTAGGACTTCTATAACGTCACATTAATCGGTCTATTGCTGACAGACTAATAGCAATTTAGATTTGAACTATTCTACTTACGTATCTATATGTCGTGTTATCTATCTCTCTGCCTATATATCTAATATCTTACAACGTAACTTCCCACCATCTTGTGTAACAAGCCTTCTTTTTTGTGTATATATCTATTTTTTTTTATTTTGATCCAACCTATCAATCTCTATCTATCTGTCTCTATCTCTCTCTCTGTCTGAATCTCTCTATGTACAGAGCTAATAGCATGCTCCTCTAGTCTCGTCTGATAATGACAAATCTCGTGTTTCACATCCTACGTGATGTTAACAACAGGTATCTGCTCTGTAATCAGCCCTAATAAAAATGGTCAACTTTAAAACTTCCAACTTGCTGGCAAGAATGTTTGAGTTAAGCCAACAACAAAAAAAAATAATAATAAATATAAACATTGACTCGACTGAGGGGGTGGACAAGTGAAGAAAGGTGGTCACTAGAGGCAGGAGCGGTTAAACCATTGTATCACAGTGACCGATGGTCAAGACCATGTCAGGGACGAACGTAGTACAATGAACTGGGTATTGGGTTCAAGAGGGTAATTGGGTTAATGGATAGTTTGATACTGATAAGGGTCTCCGGGATTCTTATTAGGTGCAGTCGATCATTAACCTGTATTACGGTCTGATATAACGGGCAGTAATGAGGTCATCTATAAACCAGATGGAGATCACTATATGTTGCTCAGGTACTTATTAGATTGAAGTTAGCTATAAGCTATACATTGGTCAGCATTCAACTATACTGTCTTAAGCTACAAACTGTTATGTGACCAGCTATAAAATTATAGTTGGTCTGCTCTATAATCTTGTGTGGTCAGCTGTAAATTATATTGTGGTCAGTTGTTGACTTGACTGTGGTCAGCTGCAGACTTGACTATGGTCAACAGTAGACTATATTGTGGTCAGATGTAGACTTGACTATAGTCAACAGTAGACTATATTGTGGTCAGATGTAGACTTGACTCTGGTCAACAGTAGACTATAGTGTTCAGCTGAAAACTATATTGTGGTCAGATTTTATAACTGTACTGTGGTCAGCTCAAAACTTGAAAAAGATGGCTATATATATACATGCCATGTTTGCAAAAGACTTAACTTCAAAAATGTATACCTATTAAATGTGCTGCTATGAGGGCCCCAACTGGTATAATTTATTCGCCCAAACTGTCACAAACATATAAAGGAGTCTCTGCCTGAGGTCCCGAAATACCTAATATAGGATTACTACCATATTACTTCCCTTTAAAACCACTAAACAATTTTCTGGTACTTTGATCTTCATTTAAGCGCGGAAGTGTTTTAACTAACAGCCCCGTAGTTTTTATTATTCATTCATCGATACACATGTACCGTTGTTAGTCCAGGTCGAGAAGAGAACCCACAGTTGGATTGCCTGATTGACTGGTTAAGGCACAGTGTAATGAGTTGCATCGATCATCAGGATATCGATTTTTTTTTGTTTCATTAAAAATTTGATCCACACAATGAAAACATTTTAGTCCATGATGAGATTAATTTAAAACAACCGGAATTAGAATTGTACATGTGTGGGGAAAAAAAAAGTTGAAATAAAAAACAAGCACACGTAAAGTCCACTATTATTGACTATCCGACAATTAATCATCCCAACTCCACATTTTTTAGAGCATTTTCGAAAAAAAATGCTCTATTGTCCCCGTTTTGTCTGTCTGTCTGTCTGTCTGTCATCACCCTAGATCTCAACAACCATAAGTCCTAGACCCATGATGTATATATCATTTTGTAGGTCTTGGCCTGCCAAGAAATGACTTTTTTCCATTTCGCGATCTGACCTCTCAGGGCCATAAAAGGGGCCTTATAAAGTACCGTTTTTTACTATATAAGCTATATTAATAATGGACCGCCCTATATCTCAGCAATCATAAGTCCTAGACCCATGATGTATATATCATTTTGTAGGTCTTTGGCCTGCCAAAAAATGACTTTTTTCCATTCGCGATCTGACCTCTCAGGGCCGTAAAAGGGGCCTTATAAAGTACCGTTTTTTACTATATAAGCTATATTAATAATGGACCGCCCTATGTCTCAGCAACCATAAGTCCTAGACCCATGATGTATATATCATTGTGTAGGTCGTGGCCTTCCAAGTGTACATCAAAAGTCCATTTCGCGATTTGACCCCTCAGGGCCAAAATATAAGAGATTGTTATGTACCGTTTTGCTTATATTTTAAATATAAATAATAAAAGCTAATCAAAGGGGCGTAATCATTATTTATTTTTGTAACAGTTATTCAACATGACTTACTTGTCCTTTTAGTATCTTTTTTCAGATATATGCATTACACAATTGAATTCATAAACATTTCCAAAATTTACAAATATTTACAACATGAAAATGCGCTAACACGTCCTGTGTCCAGAATGGAACAGGCTTAATTGCTTGTTGGGTCTAAGTTTAGTATTTTTATTAAAATAAATGTATTTTAGGGATTTAAAAGAAGTGTTTAATTGTAATAGGATGGCTTTAACATGATGTGATTAGAAATCCTAATTTTTTCCAGTACTTTAAAGATTCTATTTTAAATTTATTCATGGACAGTTTGTGTGTTTTAGGCTGATATGTAGTCAAACTATGATATTTACTTTTTACACTGATACCACCATGGCTTTGTTGTTAGCTGTACCATTGTAATGTTTTTCTAATTGGTCGTACAATGTACTTGCTGTCATCAACAAATGTCATTTCTCTGGTCTCACCGCTGTCATCAACAAATGTCATTTCTCTGATATCACTGCTGTCATTCTACACAGCTTTCTTTAGTCGAATTTAATCGTAGAAGAGCGATCTTTTTAAAAATATTCTGTTTTTGTCATTCAAGACCTCTATGTTAAGATAATTGATAGAGAAGATCGCGCTCTCAAACCACTCAAGATCACCCCGCTAAACCAATATTGTCATACAATGTCACTCTGTTAAACACTATAGTTCTATGTAAAACACTATAGTTCTCTGTTAAACACTATAGTTCTCTGTTAAACACTATAGTTCTCTTTTAAAAACTATAGTCCTCTGTTAAACACTATAGTTCTCTGTTAAACACTATAGTTCTCTGTTAAATGCCATAATTCTCTGTTAATCACTATAGTTCTATGTTAAACACTATAGTTCTCTGTTAAACACTATGGGTCTCTGTTAAACACTATAGTTCTCTGTTAAACACTATAGTTCTCTGTTTAATTACTGATGTTTGAAAAAGTCGCTCTGTTGAACCGAAAGTTTCATTCTATGACACACTGTAAACTACTTATTGGCATTATACATCACTCTGTAAAGCCAAAATTTTCATCCTATGAAATTCTGTTAAATAAATGTTATCATTCTATGTAACACAATTAGACCAAATTTGACATACTAGTTAGATTTAAACCGAAGTTGTTTTTTTTTTTATTTTAAGTAGCTCTGTTTATACAAAATGTTCAGTCTAGATAATTCTGTTAAACCAAAGTTTTAAATTTTAGTCACTTCTGCCAAACCAAAGTTTTGATTTAAATAACTTCAGTTAAACCAAATTAATTTTTGTAGGTATTTTTTGTTAAACCAAAGTTTTCGTTTAGACAACGTCTGTTTAACCAAAGTTTCCATCCGGCCAACTTCTGTTAAACCACCGTTAATTAACTTTCATTATAGCCCTGCACCACTGTCGTCACATTAAGGTGACCCCAATTCAAAACAGTCAATTTAACGTTTAATTATCCGTTGCCTGGTCATTAATGTCCGTCAGTAACGCCTAGTTAAACACCATCAGTTCAAACACTGATCATGTCTCTTATTGCTTTTTTTTGTAATTCAGTTTGACATCTTTGATTGTACATTCTACTGGGTCAGAAACATTTGACATGCTCAACGAATGTACAAAATGTAGTCACAGCTGTTGCTGAATGTCATGAACATTTTTCAACATTTTCTTTTTAATAATTTATATCAATTCGGTCATCTATTAATTAAAGCAAGGGATTTTTTTTCTCTATCATTAAGTCTGTTGTCTGTCTGATCTTCCGTCTGTCTGTTTTTCTGCCTGTTTCTCCGTTCATCCAACCATCTTCGTTCGTCTGTCCGTTCCTCTATCCGTACTCCCGTCCTTTTGTCTGTCTGTTCGTCTGTCTTTCTGTCCGTTCCTTTGTTTGTCTGTTCCTCTGTCTGTCCACACGTCCGTCATTCTGTCTGTCTGTTTGTTCCTCGGACTGTCCGTTCCTTTGTCTGTCAGTAGGTCCGTCATTCTTTCTGTTGTCTGTTCGTTCCTCTGTCTGTCCATATGTCATTCATTCTGTATGTCTGTCTGTCTCTCCGTTCCTCTATCTGTCTGTACGTCCGTCATTCTGTCTATCTGCATGTGTGTTTGTCTGACTACCCATCTGTTTCTAAGTCCATCTATCGATATACCAGCTTGCACATCCGTCTTTTATAACATGTTTGACTGTCTGAAGGTGTAAACTTATTTGAATGTATGTGTTTGAATACATATTTGCAAACATAGCCTCAATATTCTTAATAATACAAATACACATTCGTTGTGCAGATTTCTGCTGTTATTCATTGACTTCGTCTTATTCATTGCCTCGTTATTCATTGACTCCGTCTTGATTTTTAATAGCCTCACATGATCACTGATAATTCCATTAGTTATATTTCACTGTAAATATTCAGAGTAAACAAGAGTGAAGTGTATGTATCCCTCCACAGCTATCATGAGATGACGTCTACTCTTTTCAAGATGTACAATTTACACCAAAGAAATCAATTTATCTAGAACATGTTTTCTTTTAATGCAATATTTTTAAAAGTTCACGTACTTCCGGTACTCATGACCTCTGACCTAAAAAGATAAAGATTTATATGTATGATGATTTCTAACTAAATCACGTGATTGTCTTAAATTATATCTATATATGAAATATATAATGTTTAGATCAATTCTAAATAATGTTTATAAATATTGTTCCTGGGGCAACATGCGGCTATTTGTTTAACTGTGTGTGGCTAACAGCGATGCTATATTTTCTTATTTTTTAATATGGTCTCTAAATCAACTAATTATGTGGCTTTTCCTCATATTTTAAAAAATCGGATTGCGCTTGTCTTTGGGCTCATGCATTTGCTAACACTGATACCCTGATATCTTGTTAAAGTCTGATCCATAACAGTTTGTCTTAGGCTGTGTTAATATGTATACAAAATTTGTGTTTCATTTTTTTTCTGTATTGATTAGGAAAAAAAAGAGAATTACGTTGAATTAAAAGATTTTAAAAATAAAAACAACTCAAAAAGGTTAACAGGGACATGTGACAGGTTATTAAACTAATTAGAACCATCTATACTAATCCACCAACCAATGACCGTTGAAAATGAATAGTAAAATAACGATGTATCTTGAGAAGTTTGAAACTTGAATGATTTTTGTTTTTTTTATTTAAATACGAAACAGTATTGTTAGACAGAGCTTATTATCTCGTCCTTTGTTTTGAATACCTGCATCTCGTTCTTTTTAATAGGGAAACACTATCGTCGCGAAGGCTGTTAATCGTCGTGACACTATTTTTTTTTACATGTTAGATGATTCGTTAGATGATATGTTAGATGATATGTTAGATGATATGTTAGATGATAAATTAGATGTTATTTTAGATGATATATTCGATGATACGTTAGATGATATGTTAGATGACATGTTAGGTGATATATTCGATGATTTGCAAGATGATATGTTAGATGATATATTCGACGATACGTTAGATATTATGTTAGTTGACATGTTATATGATATATTCGATGATTTGCAAGATAATATGTTAGATGATATATTCAGATACGTTAGATGATATGTTAGATGATATGAAGCTCCTAGAACCACATGCGGCTCTTTGTTTAATTTTGCATGGCTAACAACGATCCTATATTTTCTTATTTATTAATATGACCTCTAAATCAACTAACTCTGTGGCTGTTAGATGATATTTTAGATGATTTGCAAAATGACATGTTACATGAAATGTTAGATGACTTGTTAGATGATATGTTAGATGATATGTTAGATGACATTGAGATGATAGCGGTCACCTCATTTCTAGGAAAAAATAAAAGCAATTAGCAACCATACTAAAATTAATGACAATACAAAATCAAAATTGTCATCCAGTTAATGAATATTTGCTTAGAAACGATCCGAAACAATCCAATTACATAACTGAGTTCTTCATTTACCAGCCCTTTGTATACCTACAATCTCAAGGTTGCAAATAACACTATTTAAAAACACCAGACACCGTTAATGTCTCGATGTGTTACTTACTTATATCAAGAGAAATGTCTCGTAATTAGCGTTATAAAAAGTACAGTGCTTGTTGTAGAATTACTTGGAAGTTAACATTCATAATATATTTATTTGTATGGTGTGGTGATACCGATGAAGATGATTTATAATAATTTATATATTTTGTAGAGAATTTCGTTAAGCAGACATTTGTAGAAAACTTTATTAATCAATCATTGCTCCCGAAATGATACGATACCACCTGGTGTTACCAATTGAGCGGCATTTGTCTCATTTGAGCTAGACAAACCAGGATTATCATTGTCAAATACATATGAACCAATGGCAAGAATAAAAAAGTGGAAGTTTTTTTTGTGTTTGTTATATTAATCCGTCACCGGTTAGTACCTTGGCTAAGTTGTTAGTTTGATTAAAGTCACCATTTTTATTACAGTTCCAATATTTAAACTTTGATTCTGGTCAACATATAATCAAACACAATTGAATTAAATTAATGAACTTGACGGCTAGAATTGCAAGGAATCCTCCAGATGGCCATCGAAGTACTTCAAACAAATGAATACATTTTTTTTTCCAATATTTTTTTTTCGGTTACATTAATGTAAGTCTTTTGTTTATGTACAATGTATTCCCGACACTGTCATGCATTTCTCAAAGACCACTCTAATCTCAGATAACAACTACTATGATAAGCAGTGTCTGGTCGTTCTTGGGTACTAGACTATTAGCTCATTGATGATTTGTCAGGCTGGATAACGAACGACATTTCAGCCGAAGGACAGACAAATTGAGACGATCGTAGGCACAGTATGAATTAATTCCCCTGATGATCACAACCCACGAGAAAAAGTCCGTGCATACTGATGACGTCATTTAAAAAAATTGACATGACCAAAACAAAAATCAGCAATAGCGTTGTAACATAAAGGGACCCAGATGGGGGAATTATCATTTTAGGACAGCCCCTCAACAAATCTAACAACACTTTTAACACACATGTAGTCCTCTTGGGGGAAATATTTTTGTGTTCATACCACACGACACCCTCACATTATGTACATACATGTATATATCATATGTGTGTATGTATGTATGTGTGTGTGTGTACCAAGTTAAATTTACTATCAAGTTGACACGGTGCTTGTCTCTATGATAAAAAAAAATATCTCAACAACTACTTTTAAAGAAAGTAATTATGGGAAGGAAGGACATTGTGTGGTTCAAGGAGAATTTCTCGCTCCCCACCTCCACCAACCCCTTCTCCCCTCAGTCCTGGAAACATGTGACCCACAAGTGTGTGAAGGGGGAGGGGGTGGGGGAGGGGGTAGACGCTGCAAGTAATTACTTGATATTAAAGCTGTGATTTGGTCGGTGGAGGGTACTTGAACTAAAGAGGATCAGCAGGAGGAGGGGAGAAAATGGTCCGAAAATTGGAGGAGGAAGAATGAGAGTGAGAGAAAGTCACAGAGATATTCCCCCCCCCAACCCCATTATGTCAACTAGATATAATTGATTCTCACAGGTTAAACTGTGAAAACTTATAAAACACACACACACACACACATTGGCACAATCACACACACACTGGTATTTACACAACAGTGTCTCTCCCATTCGGCTTAAAAATCACATAAAATCAATCAATCAGTAAATAACAGAAACCGAAAAGATCGTAGCTATAAACAACTTCATTTCGTAATCACCTTTACCGTGCATTCAAATATTTTCATTTTCCTTAACACTCATTTTGAATCGGAGAATTGTCTCTTCTGTTTACAATGTCGGATACCACAAAGGGCAGATGACTGCAGGGTAGATAACCGAGAGTACACTGTGAATTTATATACGACAGAGTGATCTGAGCCTTTCTTAGGGTTTTCGTGGGCCTTAGTCATGGACAGAGATATTAGGCAAGTGCCTGTCGAGGCCGTGGGGGGAGGGGGGATAACTTCATAGCAACAACTTTGATATGACCTCATTCTTGAAAGGGGGCTCTTGGATAGTACTGGCCCATCTATAAAAACGGCTCCGAATGTAATAGGTAGTGTATGTAGTATTTGTAGTGTATGTAATGTTTGAAGTTATGTAGTGTTTGTAGTGTATGTAGTATTTGTAGTGTATGTAATGTTTGAAGTTATGTAGTGTTTGTAGTGTATATAGTGTATGTAGTGTTTGCAGTGTATATAGTGTATGTAGTGTATGTAGTGTTTGCAGTGTATGTAGTGTTTGTAGTGTTTGTAGTGTATGTAGTGTTTGTAGTGTATGCTGTGTATGTAGTATTTGATATGCATGCCAGTAGGTCAGTTGAGGTAAATATGTTTTAACATTCCCGGTATGACAATGTACACCAGTGGTCAGTATTGGTCAAGGTGCTGCCCCTCAACTGGACCCATTGATCTCAAATAATAATAATAAAAAAAGTTTCAACGTAGAGGTGAACATCAACAGATCGATGGCCAGAAACTTTCAGATTGAGCTGAGAGCCTTCAATTCTTTACTCTGCCATTAGCACTGGAATGTCTTAAGAATGTAGGCCAACTGCCCGTTGCATATTTACTGCCGCAGAGTGTAAAATGTATATACAAAAACCCAAAATAAATATTTTTGGAATATTTAACACTGTTTTTTCTTTGTTATATTTATTTCTCCACTGATATAAAACTAAGAAACAATGACCAATGTTAACATCTAAATATCCAAGTGAATTAAAAATAAAAAAAGAAGCCATTTTTGGTCTGAAGAAAAAGTTAACCAATGATTAACTGAAGGGAGGGGGGGGAGTTAAATCTATAAAAAAAAATGTTTTATGAATTGTTAACGAGCCTGCTCTGAGTCTCGTAATAGCCACTCGTGTTGGAGATAACAACAATAGAGACTGAGAATAAACCGGATGGTGGGGTGGGAGGTTACGGGAATAGCCCATTTGACCATCTAATTGGTTTCATCTTCAATTCACTGCAATAAAACGGAAATTCCCACCAAATGAAATGAATTCTTATAACATGAATTGAGCTGAAACTACTTTCTATTGGAAAGGAAACTTTTAGAGAAAAAAAAAACTCAAAGAATTTTTTTTCTACATTTTTTTTTCGCAAATCAACCTAAAGTAGTGGACACAAGTTTTAGTCCGCTTGACGTCAACGTCTCAACCTGGCTTTAGTCTTATTATCATTTCCTTATTAAAAGTCAGTTGTTTTTTTTTTTTAAGAAGTCGCTGATAATGCTTTAGGATATCTGAACGACAGTTAGGACATAACTTGAAACGTGATAATAATCTCATGTTTATTAGGGTATTAAACTGCAATTTGTAATAATCTCATGTTTATTAGGGTATTAAACTGCAATTTGTAATAATCTCATGTCTATTAGGGTATTAAACTGCAATTTGTAATAATCTCATGTTTATTAGGGTATTAAACTGCAATTTGTAATAATCTCATGTTTATTAGGGTATTAAACTGCAATTTGACAAAGCTGGGATATTTAGAGCATGATGGGTGAAGATTACATGAATCAGTGTCAATGAAAACTGGATGTAAATAGGCAAAGTTTTCAGTGGTTGTAGAGGCACCACGGAAGACAGTATGTAATTCGCATCATGTATATCCAGCTGCAGCGTGTATATCCGGCTACTGTGTGTATGTCCGGCTGCATCATGCATTTAATGCCTTATTATATATCTGGCTACAACTATTATATATGAATACAGCATTTATATTTTATTAAGGGATGTATATCTGGCTTCAGCATGCATATCCGGCTGCATCGAGGATATATGCACTTATACAGCTGACTATTTCATGTATATCCGGCTGCATCGAGGATATATGCACTTATATAGCTGACTACTTCATGTATATCCCGCTGCATCATGGATATATGGCCTTATAAATCTGGCTACAGCGTGTACATCCGGCTCACAATCAAAGCTCCATATTTAATTAAATCTAAGTGCGCAGTAAATGGTAAACAATGAAGTTATTTGTTAACAGCCCGGATGTAATTAGTTCTAGTCATATCTCTGAGTACCCACTAGCTGAGTCTCTTACTATCAGCCCCGCGAAATAAGGGGCCCCAAAATGTTAAAAAAACAACTCAGCAATATTTTTCTTATTTTTTTCAAAATAGGGCCTTAAATTTGTGTTGGCCCCCTTAAATTGTAAATCCGGCTTTGCCCACAAACTATCTATCTATTTATCTATATCCATCTGTCAGCCTATCTATATCTGTCATATAGGCGAGTGTCAAAATAGAATAGAAGTCCTGAAATAACGGAGGCTGATACTAACAGTAAAGCCTAAATGTCTAGTATTTTGTATCCTTTTCATTAATTTTCTAAATGTTTCATTTTAAAATCTTTTTATTAGAATGCAGCCGTACATTGCATTGATCGCGTACTAATAATATTTTCAGCAGCCCTAAATACATAATCTAAATCTCCACATACAAAGGGAGGCAATTCGTTCATTCCAATCGGGCATGTGTCTCTTTTGTTATTGGCTTAAGAACGTTTTTTTCCCCATTAAACTCTTCAATATCTAATAATCGTGGGACGGCTTTAAAATGATATCGATTATTTTAGTTCTAATACGTTTCATATATGGGGAAAGTTGTAGCTGAGTAGATGTATGCCCTTTTTTTTTAATTGAGTAAAAAAAAATATTGAAAATAAGCTCGTACATTCATAAAATAATTATATCTAAGCGAGTGTACCTCTAATAGCTTGCCACTAATTACATTTTAAATACCATCATCGTAAGCAAACTTATTTACACTGATTGCACTGACTAAACAATCCTACTTATAAAGCAGCAATCTCTTTGAAAATCTACAGTTTTAAATAGCTTCTGTGGTTTTTTATTATGAAATTTAAAAGTCCTAAATATTAAATATTAATATATGATATCATTCAATTTTTTTTAGTTTTTATTACAACAGATAGCATTTTAACGTCGTCAAACGTAAACAATAAGGTAAGACTAGGTCACTAGCGAAAGCGTTCGTCAATAAAAAAAGAAATTCTGCGAATTTCTATACAAATTAAGTCACTATCTACGTTTATGAAAACAAAACTTCTGCATCCGAAGGTACACATTTTTTTATTAATCTAAATGTATACTATTTGTAAATATTACATTTGCTAATATAAGGGTGTGAGGTATATCGCAGGGTACTCCTGTGACAGTGCACCAAATGGATGATCATGTTGAACGGAAGTGAGACGTAAAACGTAATTTTTGACGTATGAAATGTAGGTCATTTCTGCACATTAGGAAGGTCGCATAAATCAGCATCTAATTTACCTAATTAAATTAATTACATTAATTAAATTGATTAGGAAGGGGTTTTACATTACACCTATATTTCCGGGGCAACGCCGGGCTTAATATCTAGTAAATTATATTTATACAAACGAAGCATTAATGAGGAATTTCTAAAATTGAAGAAATAAAAATGTACTTGTTAATAGCAGCGATTACACAAGACTTAGGAAAGATTACACAAAAATATAATTCAAACACCAGATTTGGCTCAGATAATATAAACACGAGAAAATGAAAAAGAGATTATTCCCTGTGTGAATGAATGTTTGTGGTTACTCACCTTTTGCTTGTCGTAGAGACAAGGCATGCCCAGGAAACCCCACGACTATAGGAACTCCCATGACTACGTGAAACTCCTTGAATATAGGAACCCCCATGACTACGTGAAACTCCTTGAATATAGGAACCCCCATGACTACGTGAAACTCCTTGAATATAGGAACCCCCATGACTATAGGAACCCCCATGACTATAGGAACCCCCATGACTACGTGAAACTCCATGAATATAGGAACCCCTATGACTATAGGAACCCCCATGACTACGTGAAACTCCATGAATATAGGAACCCCTATGACTATAGGAACCCCCTTGAATATACGAACCCCCATGAATATACGAACCCCCTTGAATATAGGAACCCCCTTGAATATAGGAACCCCAATGACTATAGGAACCCCTATGACTATAGGAACCCCTATGACTACAGGAACCCTCATGACTATAGGAACACTCATGACTATAATAAATTCATCCTTATAGATCATCTACATGACATACGGGCACATCAATATTGATTTTTTTCTCGAATAAATGACAGTTTTAAAAAATAATGTAAGATAGTAGTAGAACATCTTTATCATGTAGGTCTCATAATTAAAAAAACAACAACAACTGTATTTCCGACTTATTATTTCTTTGTTCATAATAGATAAACGTCAATTGTAGGAAAATAATGATTTATACTTTACCATTTGTGATGATTAAAATCAATGTCATTTAATGAAGGATTGTTTCCATTGACTTCCAATGCCGACTCACCAATTATAATCAGAGTTATGCATCAATAAATCCGATATTTAAAAAAAAAATCAGTTTAATTTGTCAATATATATCTAGTGCGAGTTTAAGTACTGCCATCATACATCCTTCTTTGACAGGGACAAAAAACCATATATGGAATTTGATGTTTATTCTCAGATACTATAAACCACTAAAGGTATGTTTTTTTGATAGTGCTTTTCTTTCATCCCCACCATAGCCGATAGTTCAATGGTCATTGAACACCACGAAAGTCCTGTGTAGGTGACTCGATAAGTCAGGAGTTGAACCCACAGCACTTAGATCATGGAACAGCATAACGGTCTTGCCCGCTATCCAATCGCCACTCAACAACCTCCCCCCTTCGTCACAGCGTCCTGAAATTTTCGGAAATATCCCAACCCATGGCTTTTTATCATTCTTTTGTCCCAGCGTCCTGAAATGTTTGTAAATATCCCAACCCATGGCTTTTCATCTCCCAAACAAACAAAAAAATTGTCATTTAACAATTCACAAAACACTTTGGAATCTTTTCTATTTCTATCTCTGCGATTCCCTTTTTATTTATAAAACTCTTTTCCATTCATCCAAATTGCAAAGTATATAAAATAAGTTCGCAAAATATTATTTGATCTATAGTAAAACGTGATTTTAATTTCCATGAACAGTTTTGGGCTTTGGGGAAGGCAGTAAGGGCGAGGGGAAGGTAGTAAGAGAGACACAGGCTCCACATCAAAGTCCCCATTTTGTCTCAGGTTGACACAAGTAAAAAATCTGTTCACTGTGGTTAAAATATCATTCTGTGTAGACAGACACAATTTCTATAAATCAAAGTGGCGCTCTGTGAGTATATGAGAAAGATAATAGTGGAGGGTGGAAAAGGGGGGGTAATATTACTTCGAGACCTTCAACAGTTTGAGAAAGTTCCATATATGTGTGTAATGGAGATGGGGTGGGAAAGGTTTGGGTTTTGTTCCGAGACGGACGTCACACAAAAAGTGAGCGATTAGAAAGAGACCTGGCTTAGAAATAGCTGCAATATCTGCAATTCTCTTCATCGGGACTTGTGCAGGATTTCAATTCACTCTGCGGAGGATAAACGAAAAAAAAAATAAATGAGAGACGATAGGACATTGCTGGTTGTTTCCTGAACTCATCAAGTTCGATTCATTATGACATCGACCGGGACTGAGCTTTTAGAGTGAGTTCTGTATATTGAAGCAATAACTAAAATCTGTGGTCTAGATAGACAATAATGCTAAAGTGTTCATTGATGTCTGATGTTCATATCAACTTTTTAGACTGAACACTTGTTGATCAAAGAGTCTAGTTCAATTGATCTATTAAATTACAGATCTGATAAGAGCTTTTCTATTGTTATTATTTTTTTTTCATTTTGTTCAAAATAATATGCCTTAACATTCTACACCAGACATGGCCAAACTGCGGCCCGCGAGCCAAGAGCGGCACGTTTAGTTGTTTAAGCCGCCCCGCCCACTATATCACGTTATTAACGTTTATAATGTAATATTTGTATATATATTGGTTTATTTAATGATAATCACTCTATCGATCTGATATTGATCAGTGTAAAAATAAAAAAAAAAAACACTGTAGCCCGCGACTTAAAAAGTTTGCCAGTCCCAGATCTAGAATATACACGTGAACCCCCATGAATATAGGACAGCCCCCTTGACTGCATGAACCCCCATGAATATAGGACCGCCCCCATGACTTCATGAACCCCCATGAATATAGGACCGCCCCCATGACTACATGAACCCCCATGAATATAGGACCGCCCCCATGACTGCATTAACCCCCATGAATATTGGACCGAACCCATGACTACATGAACCCCCATGAATATAGGACCGCCCCCATGACTGCATGAACCCCCATGAATATAGGACCGAACCCATGACTACATGAACCCCCATGAATATAGGACCACCCCCATGACTGCATGAACCCCCATGAATATAGGACCGCCCCCATGACTACATGAACCCCCATGAATATAGGACCGCCCCCATGACTGCATGAACCCCCATGAATATAGGACCGAACCCATAACTACATGAATACCTATGAATATAGGACCGCCCCCATGACTGCATGAACCCCCATGAATATAGGACCGAACCCATGACTACATGAACCCCCATGAATATAGGACCGCCCCCATGACTGCATGAACCCCCATGAATATAGGACCGCCCCCATGACTGCATGAGCCCCCATGAATATAGGACCGCCCCCATGACTGCATGAACCCCCATGAATATAGGACCGCCCCCATGACTGCATGAGCCCCCATGAATATAAGAACCCCAATGAATATAAGAACCCCAATGACTTTAGGAACCCCCATAGAATAGAACATATTTATCATGTAGGTCTCATAATTAAAAAAAATACAACTTTATGCTGATTCAAATTTTATGGCATCCCATATTTCCTATTGGAACTATCGTCTTCTTCATTCGGCTTTCAATAATAAATATATATATATATATATACATAGACTCTGAGTATTTTAATACCTATATATTAATGGCTTCTTTATATGTTCCGCGAGACATCCCCCCCCCCACAGCAAGGTAACATGTTTAAAGAGCCAACCCCCCCCCCTTGAAAATATATACCTTATGGCCATGCCAGACCAATGCAGTGCACTGCTAGACTTACAGAAACTTTATTGATTGTCATGCCTACGTCATGCCTCTTAAGGTCGTTAATGATCATGCCGAGCGCGGGGTTGCCCTAATTCAGGAATTCACAAGGTCGATGACACATGATGAGTCACAACTTCAGTTTCTACTACAGGTTGTCCAGAAACATCGAGATATGTATCCTAACAGCAAGAAGGAGACACTTGAAGCTTTAGCAGTATCATAATTTAGCAGATAATAACATTTTTCTTCAAACGTTTTTTAAAACTCATTTACTAAATTTTTACATTAACATTTAATTTCATTTACTCATTTACCAAGCAGTGTTAGTGTGTGTAACTTGTATTAATTGCATTTAGTTGAATCAATGATCAAATAATAATAAAAGTCCGCGTGTTTCGTTTTTTGCAATAACTTGACTTTCTTATCAACTTTCACATCATTGAGCTACCTCTAAATGATGAGATAAGAAGGTCATAATTTTTTATAATGTTTTTACACTGATAGAAACACTTTCAGAGGGTAAGACAGCAAAAATTCAATATTTTTATTTTTAAGCTCCACCCTAATATATAATTTGCTGCTGTGCTGAGAAAAATGTATCTAGTTGCATTTCTATCTATCTATCTATCTATCTATCTATCTATCTATCTATCTATCTATCTATCTATCTATCTATCTATCTATCTATCTATCTATCTATCTATCTATCTATCTATCTATCTATCTATCTATCTATCTATCTATCTATCTATCTATCTATCTATCTATCTATCTATCTATCTATCTCTCTATCTATCTATCTATCTATCCATCTATCTATCAATCTATCTATCCATCTATCTATCAATCTCTCTATCTATTTATCTATCTATCTATCTAGATGACTGGACACGCTGTGAGTTGAACCCACAATAATCTATCTATTTATTTGTATATCTATTAGCCACTCTGCTTCTATATCTGTCATATAAGTGAATGTCAAAATACAATAGAAGAGACACAGGATAATAGTTTTCGTTATGTCATATTTATCTGATTTAATTTATTTTACCACATTCTTTACATGAGACATTCCGTTTTTTTTTATTTCCTTTCGATGACATCATCAGTAAATTAGAGAAGCAAAATGTCTTGGAATAGGCCTAAATAAAACCGTTATTGTTAAATTCCAAAATCATCAAACATTATGTAAACAAAGAACTATTAAAATGCGTTTGTGGGGGGCGGGCTACTGAATAATGGATACTGGATGCTGGATAATGAATACTGGATATTGAATACTAAATAATGGATACTGGATTAAGAATATTTTAAGTCGTATTAAAAAAAAAGATAACGCAAATCTTAAATAACTTGAAATAGCTAAGTTAAATGTAATGACGTGGCAATGCCAAAATTTTAAGCGATTATGATAAAATGAGGTTTTCTTCTCTAAATTATTACAGTCACCCGATTCAATGTCCATCTCTGGGAACGATAACCAGAACTAAAAGATTTTATAGAATTATTGAGAATCGGATGAAAAAAATGGAAATTATCCGATCATGAAGTCGATGCCAAAAAATAGTTCAGATGTTTCCGATTGCACATTGCGATGAATTCTCTGAGATTGTGTTATGTTCGATGAAATAAATGTATCACATAAACAAAAAAACGTAAAATAGCCGGTATATGGGTGACCCAGAAAGATTTCCCCACCCCATCATGTGGCCATCCTAAAGTTGACCCGCACTTGATGACATGTAGGTCAGAAGCTAACTCAAAGTCTCTATGTCTTCAGTCGTAGTCCATCTTCCTAATCTCCAAGCAAGTCCAGTCTAAATAAATGAAAACGTCTCCGTCGTTTAGAGCCGATGAAAAGATGCGCTCGCCACTCCATTTGTTATATAGGTCTGGTCAGTTTGGTTTACAAGGGGGCATCGAGTGTGATAGAATAACCACATTTGTGTACCAGATACTATCTTTATGGTATGCTACGAGTCACCCAGCATCCCGTTTCAATTTGAGCTAGTCATAGAGAGGGGGGAAAGAGGAAACTATTGGCTAAGTTTGAGCAAAAATTATGCTCGAATAAGTCGTAAAATGATTTCATTATATGGGCTGTAGACATGCGACGGCAAAGTTTTATTTTTTGAACTGAAAACTTTCAATGGTTGAAAGTGTCTTACAGATATCTTGTATTGGTTTACCATATTAATATGAAACCCATAGTATATACACATAGCCTGTATTATTTCTTTGGAAACCTATACCAAGATATTACGGAGAAATTTTGGCCTTAATCTAAAGTACGTGTCGGGATTCTCTTAACAAAAGTTTATGATGAAATAATTTCTTGTCCCTTTTTTTATGCAATTTTTATGCTGTGCAGTTCAACTTTTACAAATATCACATTAAGTCCAGTTTATTTCTTGTACGTTGTTTATTTTTTTAAATTATTTCCAACCATTACCCTTTTAGCTTCTTTCTAATGTTTCTAGGTCATACATGTACATAATGGTTTGGTAATAAACTTCACGTTAAAGATAACTAACTAAAATTATACCTCATTTTAAACTTTTTTTTTCATCCACTTTGATAACAATTAGGGACCAGACGCGCAAAATATTTGAAGGTGGGCCCCATACAGCAATAATTTACATACCGGTGGCCCTTAACGACGTCACCACTCATTAACGGAAAAAGATGTGTATTAAAAACCAAAAAAAAAACCATTTTTTTTTAGGATCAAAAATATTTTTAAAAGACAACGTTTTCTTCATTTCTTCAATAAAATATAATATTTTTACCGATTTCCTTCGTGCGTTCATTTCGGTGCGTAAAAAGAGGGCTTACAGTAATTCGGGTGAAATATGATAAAAGAATAACAAAAAAAAAGGCATAACATTAAAAGACGCCGATACTTATATGACGGTCAGTTTCTGTTATGTCGGTCAATGTAGGTTTCGTTACTGACCATGACCAACACATTTTTCACAGGTTGTGTACTCTAGCTAATGGAACAATCCAAGGGTTCATCGAGATATGAGGACAAGAAGGAACAAGTCCCGAGTGACCATGAAAGATGCATGCAGAAAGTGATTTATATTCAGAAAATGATTCCTGAGATAAAACCAACGACCCCTGGTGGCGCGTGTGTGGGTGGCGGGGGGGGGGAGGGGGGAAGGGGGGGAAGTGGTCTGAGTGAAGAATGTTGACGAATGATCTGCTGCAAAGATTTATTTATATGCAAATGTTTCAATTAAAATGCGATTGGTGAATAGAAAAAGAAAGTGATACGTCCCGGCCCCCGCCTCCCCACCCGCCCAACCCCCGGGTCGTTCTATTTCTCTCGATGACCTCGCTTCATAGGATACAATATATGTTGTAGGAAGTGTAGATTAACGTCATGAGATAGAATATATGCTATGGAGAGTTTACAATAGGTCGTACAATACAATATATGCTGTAGAAAGTCTAGATTACGTCATATGATACAATGTATGCTAAAGAGAGTTTACAGTACATCCTAGGATACAATATATGCTGTAGGAAGTATAAATTACGTCATAAGATACAACATTTACTGTAGAGAATTCACATTACGTCATAGAATACAATATATGTTGTAGGAAGTGTCATTACGTCATATGATACAATACATTTTATAAGAAGTATATATTACGTCATAGGCTATAGTTATTTGTATTATTTCATAGGATACAATAGAGGCTGTAGGTTGGGCGAATGGCATTTTCATTCTTGATTTAAAAAATGACAAAAATATTTCTTGCACGTTCTAGAAACGATCTTCACCAGAATGTTTTTACTATAAACATTTAAGAAAAGCTGTAACTTTTAATTACTCCGATTGGTGGACGAGGTCAACATATACCTAACCACGCTGATGTTCTGATCATTAGTCTGTAGATCTATAAGCTGTTTCAAGAAATATACGGAAAACAAGGTAAATTCTGCATAAGGATCAGACGGCAAATATCAATGAGAAAAACAAAACTCCATTTCCTTTGTTGTTTTATTTTTCGTTCACCAGATTCGTCATGTCCGGACGATTGCCAAGACATCTAAATGTTTATAAACATGTTTTATAATTAGATGTCATGCTAACTCCAACGTAAAGTCAGTTGTCACACGAACTGCAAAATCAGTGCAAAACTACAGCCTTACAATCGCCTCCCAATGCTACCCGAATCTTTGTTATATCTTGGCTGGCCCCTGTGTAAGTGAGCTATAAATGTATACAAAATATTTATTGTTCATAAATGAAACTTGTTATATTTGCAAGATCTCCATAGACACTGATAACACGTTCATCGACATGGGCATACGACCTTACTCACGACCTTACTCACAATCTTTTTACCCGTCACAACTTCAATTTTAAACATGGTCTTATTAAGGCTACACTAAATAGCTGCTCAACAAGATGAATGACTATTTATATCTTATAGTTTGTAGAACGCACATTATCTTTTATATTATATTCTGTGATAATATGAATATGGTTATTATTTTATATCAATCAACATATGACATCTGATGAATAGCTGAACTATGCAACCACTTCCTAAAGGGCCCTTTAATGTATTGATCTCTGATGATAGGAGGGCCCCCGTAAGGCGCTTTTACATAAGTCCCCCATATATCAGTGAAGTCCCTGCCTAGGGCCTTCTCCCCCTCCCCCAAAAGACTCAAGAACAGCCCTGTTAACCTATCTTAAAATAATTGTATTTGTTTGTTTGCTTGTTCAATGTTAAGTGACAAAATGTAGTTATCTTTGTAAAAACAACCAGTTAGTCACTGACTGACTGAAGATACATGGGTTGTGTACACCCGCTGACTGGTCACGCCAAAGGGTGATTCTATTTGTGAGACAAGCTCCATTCATCAAACTCAATTTGTAATTTACATCCTCAAAGTCTTGGCAAAACTTGAAAGGTGAAGGTCACCCACCGTCACTAGACCGGCAGACCACATGGCCCGGTCGATGTCATTTAGTCCGAATGGTATGTGTGCGTCATAAGTTGGTAGGTCTATCGGGTAATGAGACTCATTTCCGGTGGCAGTAAATGTCAAGTGTATGTCAATAAGAGCTGAATGACATGTTGGATGTCTGACATTTCGTGTCAATGACAGTATCAGGGAGGATAAAATCATAAATATCTCAACAACTGACTTAAACGTTTTCCTTTTTTGCATCGCCACCTGTCAAGAGTTAATGAATAATGTCAGATGACGCTCATAACAATTTTAATGTCACTTAATTTAACAATAACAACTTTCGGTACAACTGCCAAAGGAGATTTCATTAGCAAAATCTTTTGTTCTGATAATTAATATTTTTGAATAAATTATTATTTCAGTAAAAAATAACTTTTATTTATCTATGATTTACAAAAACAAACAAGCTAATAAACCATGTAGTCAGATTGTTAGGGCCCAATTGGGAAACGCCACGCATACTTCTTTTTTAAATCTAAAACATCCGCGGGAGTGCCCCCCCCCCCCCCCCCCCCAAGAAAATTGAGACGCCGTTGCCAGCCGTCAAGAGAATCCGACCTTAAACCAAGTTATTACAAACAGGTGCACAGCGAAAAATTGCATGTCAGTCTAACTTTTATGGCAGTCTAACTTGTATGTCTAACTTTTATGGCAGTCTAACTTGTATGTCTAACTTGTATGGCAGTCTAACTTGTATGTCTAGCTTGTATGGCAGTCTAACTTGTATGTCTAACTTGTATGGCAGTCTAACTTGTATGTCTAACTTGTATGGCAGTCTAACTTGTATGTCTAACTTGTATGGCAGTCTAACTTGTATGTCTAACTTGTATGGCAGTCTAACTTGTATGTCTAACTTGTATGGCAGTCTAACTTGTATGTCTAACTTGTATGGCAGTCTAACTTGTATGTCTAACTTGTATGGCAGTCTAACTTGTATGTCTAACTTGTATGGCAGTCTAACTTGTATGTCTAGCTTGTATGGCAGTCTAACTTGTATGTCTAGCTTGTATGGCAGTCTAACTTGTATGTCTAACTTGTATGGCAGTCTAACTTGTATGTCTAACTTGTATGGCAGTCTAACGTGCATGTCTAACTTTTATGTCTAACTTGCATGTCTAACGTGTATGTCTAGCTTGTATTGCAGTCTAACTTGTATGTCTACTGGGCCCTCTCAATGTGTTCCCTACTGGGCCCTCTCAATGTGTTCCCTACTGGGCCCTCTCAATGTGTTCCCTACTGGGCCCTCTCAATGTGTTCCCTACTGGGCCCTCTCAATGTGTTCCCTACTGGGCCCTCTCAATGTGTTCCCTACTGGGCCCTCTCAATGTGTTCCCTACTGGGCCCTCTCAATGTGTTCCCTACTGGGCCCTCTTAATGTGTTCCCTACTTTCCCATATAAATCAGGGCCCGTCGTTAAGACATGCGTGGGGGGGGGGCTATAATTACCTATCCTTCCATCTCCTCAGCAAACGGGCAATGTACCTTAGTAAATGTTCAATCTGGTATCCAGAGTTGACCCCTGCGATGACCTAAAGTAATTTAAACTCCGAAACCGACAGAAGATAGAATGTGTGGGTAGGGGTGGTGTGGGGGGAGGGGGAGGGAGAAAACAGGCACGAGCAGCGTTTACACTGCGTCACATGGTACGGGCTATTAATTTTCTCCGTGCGCATTGATAGGGGGTGGGTGCAATACATTCATTTAGGTGAAGCAGGGGGCTGGGGGTATAAAAGGGGTGGGTTAAATGCTACACGGAAGATGTCTTACATTTACAGTATGTGACACTAAAAGAAGTAGGCTACATATGAGGCCCCTATGTAAAGTAACATTGGGGGGGGGCGCTATGAGAAAAAACACTGTGAAGGTCACCACTTGCAAATTACGTGCCTTAAAGAATCTTTGACAGCAGGAGCCTGTTTGACTCAAACCTCTCTACTGGTTAAGTCAAGCTAGACATTGTATATAGCGGCATAATAAAGTGTCACAGTGACAGATCAAGAAAGTCAGTTAGTTTGCCTACCTATTAGAACGGTCCTGGTTTTACATGTTATCAATTCCTCACCCTCAGTCGTGCGCCGGGTGTAAAGTCATAGAGACTTATTGATACCTCCCCCCTCCCCCCCCCCCACCACCGAATAATCTTCTAGTCTTAAGAAGCAGCACAGGCTGGTCCTGTTGTACGGAGAGCCAAGTTAACATTGACATTGATTTTGGAGGTAACTCCATACTTGATCTGGTCATTAAATACCATTCATTCTTTTGGTCACTATTTGAGTTGATCAGCTTCAGGTCCAAACCCCAGAGACACTGGATATGTCGTCGTCTGTTTAATTCAACCGTCGTCCGTGCCATGTATTGCGCTCCTCTGTGACAGGTCTTGCGCTTCGATGTGACATTTTCACAAACAAACAAAAAAATTTAAACAAAAAAATAAACTAAAAAAAGTTTCACAAAAATGTGTACACTTGTTTGGTCATTAATACTTGAAATACAAGGGAGAAAAAAAATCTTGCATTCACCATAACTGGAGTATGATACTATTGTAAGCCTATACAGGACAACAGTATGCTAACTATGGCTCGTCGGACTGTTCTATACCGCCCGCGACCCGGCACTCGTTTCAGTGAAGTCCAGTTGAAGTACCACACTAGACTTAAATGCCATGACCTTAACATTTTATTTATATTCGCTCATGTCAACACTTAAAGGCCTACATCCATACTTTGGTCCGGCCTGCTGGTCAAATGTACTATCCCAAAGTGGCCCTGCGCTCAAAAATGTGCCCACCATTGATCTAGGAGGTATGTTTTCAAAAATAATAGTTTCCTCGCAGTTTATGAGCTCGATTCGTACTGAAACCGATTAGTTCGTGAATCAAATCGTTCAAATTCGTAATTGATTTATTTCGAAGGGTGGATTTGAATATCAGGAAAAAGGAACAAACGCTGACTATTATGAGCTGTTAATGTTGTGGACTATATTACGAGCCAGTGGCGTAGCGGGGGTTGCGAAAGGAAGGCATCATGCTCCGGGCAATACTCACACAGGGGCGCCAAATAGTACATTTTACATATCGTATTATATGGTTTTCGAATGGGGGGGGGGGTGAGCTAAAAAGATATTTTGCCCCCGGGCGCGAGTCAAGCTCGCTACGCCACTGTTACAAGAACTATGGATTCCTAGTCAAACTACAAGTAAATTACATAAGAAAATTAATTAATAAACGAAAAAGGAATGGTCAATTACCTTAAGTACCCCCTCGTACACGTTGGACAACAGGCATGTTCCCTGTCTGACGCAGACCGTCAATACTGGATACTAACAACCACCCAACAAACTCTGATGTAGGTCACCTGTGTTACAGCACTGTTGTAATAATGAGTCATGTGTTCTTGTTTTGCCTACAGTTATTTAGTTCTGAAATTCATTTCCCTAAATATGCTCTCTCTCTCTCTCTCTCTCTCTCTCTCTCTCTCTCTCTCTCTCTCTCTTCCCCCCCCCCCTTTTCCACTTCCCCAATCTATCATGTTTTCTGGTGAAAAGTTGCCTTAAAAAAATGTCACCTCATCCTATGAGAATTGTTTCCCCTGAACTTTTCCCCCCTTCATTTCCCCATCTGTGATTCATTCCATTTATAACCATCACTAAATGTACAACCGTTAATGACGTTAAGTAGGCACTCAGCCCTAGTCTCCAGTACATTTAGTTCAATCAAGGGGCGACCCCATTACGTCATTTTGTTTTCATCTCACCCTGGACAACAATTTTTTTTTAAGATATCCGGCATTGGTAATATGTGTCATGTCTTTCAGCCTCTATAGACAGGATAATAGACATTCTATGATGATTTTTCTCTCTATTTTATTCATAAGGAAATGATTGGAGAACCACGACTGTTATTAGTCGGAAATGTGACCGGACAATGCGGTGTGAAAGAATGAATGAACCAATCTGTCATGTTTATTGAGAGTGGTTAAAACAGATTGCAACTTATCGAACTTTTTTTCTATGCAATAATTGACCTTTGGCCTGGTCACGATCAATATAAACCCATTCATTACTGCCATTAGTCTATTGTTTGTATAGGATTCAATAGTAGTGTTGTTAGTTGTTTAGGTTTATTCAATGATAATCATCATAGAAAGAATTTATATATATATATATATATATATATATATATATATATATATATATGTTTGATGAAATGCAATCCCAAAAAATCTTAAATGGATTTACTAAGAATTGTCGTACTAAATTTACTAATAAGAATATTCTGAAAAATAATTAATATACCCATAAAACAAATTTAACTAAACTTTGTGGTTTGTATGTTTGTCAAATTTAACGAAACTTTGTGGTTTGTATGTTTGTCAAAGTAACTAAACTTTGTGGTTTGTGACACGTCGTTGCTTGAAAAAGAAATGAAGACCACACATTGACTTAATATAAGTTTCATCATGATAATACAATGAAATGGCGTCCAACTCTCTAAGATAATTGTACAATGTGGCCTAAATTGAAAAAAAAAAAAGGTTTTAGAGTCCATATGAAGATAAACTAGAAATACTTGATTCAGTAAGCACAGTAAATATGCAGTAAACACACTTTATATACAGTAAGATTAGTAATATGCAGTAAACACTCTAGATGTACAGTGAACCAATAAAGATGTCGTAAACCCAACAGATTTACAGTAAGCAGAGAAAATATGCATTTAAAACATTAGTTATGCAGTAAGCACAGTAAATATACAGTCAACACACTGTATTTATATACAGTAAACACACTACATACTCGCTTAATGAACATATCGCCTGTTTTATCAGATAATGTTGTGGATTAAAAACAAAATATTTCAGGCCAGATAATGAACTGACCAGCTGGTGAAAGAAAACTTTTAACAAAAAAAAAAACCATTTTATTACAGGAAGGAGAAGGGGTGGGGGAAGGGAGGGGGCTGGAGGAGAGAAAGCTGATCCGAAAGAGCACAGAATGCGGACGAATCTGGAAATCGAAATGTTTAATTTCCAGAAGTTTCTATAAAACTGGGATTAGGACGTGTGCCAGGAGATGCAACAGTTGTTTGGGATTACCATTAAATAGAAAAATCTGTAAAAAAAAAAAAGAAACAGGAAAAAGAAGAAGGCGACATGGTCAAAACGTTTCTCAAGGTTGATGCAAACATTAGAAGTTTGATAATTTATCGCGTGTTAAATGTAAAAGCCAGTCATAGTAAAGTTGCCATAAGAACTTCATTCAGACCATTTCTTCTCTCATTTTGACGCTACAGACCAAGTGCTTATAGTTGTTGATCTGTTATGCTAATTAAAGTGATTCAAGTTTGTGTAACTTGTATCAAAATCGATTATGTTTAATAACATAATTATCAAAATATCCAAACGTAACAATCATTAGTTTTATAGATTCTAATGTAAAACTTGAAAATAATATCAACTTTATCTTTAGTGTAAGTATTATTATTGCCAGAAGAACAAAATTGTAATAATGAAATTGAAATAAAAAAAAATATTTCAAAATCGATCTGAAAATAAAAAAAAAGTGTTAAAATAAGATGAAAATGTTAATCACTTAGAACGACATACATTTTTTTATTTTTTTTTCTAGCAATTAGTAGAGAAACGATAAAAACAATAAATTTTTTCATTTTTTTTTTTCAAATGCTCAATTTCCATTACTTCTCTATTTTGCTCGTTCATTCCAATTTGTGCTGCATGATCCATCAATTTCACAAGTTGATTTAAAATGTAAACCTGCAACTAGAATCAATTAAAACTTTGAACAAATATTTAGTGCGTATTTTTATACCTCATCCTAAAAACAAAACCAACATAACAAGTATTAGTTAGTAATCTAACATTCTTTTTTAACTTTGTACTAAGGGCAGCTAACAGCCCATGTAGATCTTTAACCTGCTGTTTTGATTCTTTCAACAAATCTAATGCAGCTGAACAATAGTGGTGTGTTGTTGTGTTGTTTTTTTGAAGCGATGCATTATTGGCACATGGTAAACAAAATTTGATCAGCACGTTACATCGATTTTTAAAAAAAATTCGCAAAGAATTGAAGTGTTGGTATTAATTAATGAATGGGGGAAATTAGTCAGAATTCAAGTTGTTAATCAGACCATACTTTATCTTTATAACTGATTGATAATGTATATCGTTCAGTTAAGAAAGTATGTTACTCAGTAAAATTTAGCTGGCGAGAGACAATGAAGTTCATTTCATTTATAATTTATTTGCCTTATATTAAAAAAAAAATTAGCCATTTTTATTTACTGCGAAGAGATCCTTCTCGGCCCCCCTTTTTTTCAACTTATCATCATATTCAAGTCACTTCAATGACTTGTGGTTGTACCTTGTGAACGTGGCATTTACTCTGCATAAGAAATTCTGGATTTTTCAGTTTCTTCTGGGTTGTAAAGGAAAGGGTAAAATAACATGAAAACGAATTTGTTTTTTAAATCGCAATAGCGTTCTCTGTGATTGAGACAATACAGACTCGTTTTACAAAAAATAAAAATGGTAGGCGGCTAGGTAAGCCTACACTAGAACTGCCCGCTAATAGTATATTGGTTATTATTTTATGTTAATTACCCATGCTCCAAATAAGCCATCTGAATGGCCAGAGCCGTTAGCTTGTTATTGTGGCGCCCTGAGCAAGATAGATTTTTGGCGCCCTCCTCCCAATATGTCAAGTGCAATAACATTTAACTGCGCTCTTCATTGCTGGTAGCCTTTTTGCGGCCGCACTAGCCGCACAATCCGCACAATCCGCACTAACCGCCTAATCCACACTAAGAGCACAATCCGCACAATCCGCAGTAACCGCACAATCCGCACAATCCGCAGTAACCGCACAATCCGCGGTGACCTTCCCGCGCTACTGTGACTGTCATACTTATATCCCATTAACTCTCCTTAAAGTGCGAGCTAAACCGTTCAGGACCTCGAGTCCTTCAAACAGACCCTACCGTAATTTAAACTCAATTGTGTGTGTTTATTTCTCAAAACGCCGTTTACTCTGTAACCAATGGCCAAATGAACGAAACGTAACGCCCACCCAATCAAATAGATTTAAAGTGTCCAGCATCGTATGAACGTTGAATCGGCTAAGGCCAGGTCAATCATGTTCATTCAGTTATCTACCTATTTTTCGGTAATTTTGTGGGTTTTTTCTTATTTACATTCTTAGTCTATTTAAGTTCATCTCTCACTTGTTAGAAAACGGCAATATTTATTGGCTTAAAAAAAAAATAAAAAATAAAAATCCGCGATTTTAGTTTATTTTCTATGTTTGAAAATATTGTAGTTTTTGAAATAGTTGCTGTAGTTTGAGACAAAATGTATCAGCTTTATGTAGTGGGATGGGTCTGACAGGGTTAAAGACTAGGGGCCTAGGATTTGTGGGGGGGGGGTGGGGGGGGGGCTGGAAATGCTGACAGGATTGAAGAGTAGTGGCCTAGGTTTAACGCGTCCTAATTGTGATCAATCAAAAGATAAACAATGATTGATTAGTTCACTCCAGCATGTAATGTTTTTATCAACGGATCTGTCCATCTGATCTATCGGTAATCATATCTATTTATCTATCTTTCTTTGTATACATCTATCCATCCATCCATCCATCTATCTATCTATCTATCTATCTATCTATCTATCTATCTATCTATCTATCTATCTATCTATCTATCTATCTATCTATCTATCTATCTATCTATCTATCTATCTATCTATCTATCTATATATATTAATAAAATAATTGAACCACTATCCACCAGAACATGTTGAGTTTCTTCCAGTTTGTCCCCACCCTAGTGACTGGCTATGAGTGGACCGTAATTATAACACTAGCCTTGGTCAAAACGTATCTGGCGGTGGTTCACGAGTTTCTTTGTTCGGCCTTCATAACGATCTCTTGACTGAACAGCTATTGATTTGTCAGTCAGGTGACCGGACTAGTAGCTGAAGTGTCCTCCTTTCAGTTTTATCAAATATATGACAATGCAGATTAACAGTAAAATGTCCTCAGTCGCAGTAAGAGATCTGAAACTTGCATTTAGTCGATATAGCATTTAATAACTGTAAACACTAAAGACAATATATTCTATTCATAAGCCCCCCCCCCCCCCACACACACACACTTTCTCTTTTTACCGTAAAATAGTGTTGTAAGCAAACCAAAAAAAAATCACTTTTATTTTACCGCTTAGATCAATCGCTAAAATTTAATTTTTTTATTGATACATTTTTGCTCCTATTTTAAAGGCATTTGAACAATCATTATTTATGTACAGGGTAATCAATCTTCTCCCTTTCTGTTCATCTTACATTTTATTTTCTTATAAGAATATTGTTGAATCTGCAATTAAATTATTCAATTCTGATTTAGATAAAGCCCTCTCTAAATATAAGACAAAATGTTTAGATTGAAATGAAAGTAAAAATCAAATGTCTTTTTTTTTTAAAAAAAAAAAAAAGTATAGATCATTCATGTCAAACTCAAGAGTGCCCCGAGGTCCGCATTTTGCACCATGTGTTGTTAAAAGGACAGCATGGTGCATTATGTATGTTTAGAGGGTCGCATGTTGTAACATGTGTGTGATGTTCGGAGGGCCGCATGGTGCATTATGTATGTTTAGAGGGCCGCATGTTGTAACATGTGTGTGATGTTCGGAGGGCCGCATGGTGCATTATGTATGTTTAGTCTAGAAAGTCGCATGGTGCAACATGTGTGTGATGTTCGGAGGGCCGCATGGTGCATTATGTATGTTTAGAGGGTCGCATGTTGTAACATGTGTGTGATGTTCGGAGGGCCGCATGGTGCATTATGTATGTTTAGTCTAGAGGGTCGCATGGTGCAACATGTGTGTGATGTTCGGAGGGCCGCATGGTGCATTATGTATGTTTAGTCTAGAGGGTCGCATGGTGCAACATGTATGTGATGTTCGGAGGGCCGCATGGTGCATTATGTATGTTTAGTCTAGAGGGTCGCATAGTGCAACATGTATGTGATGTTCGGAGAGTCTCATTGTAGATGTGATGACTCGAGGATCACATACGACGCATCGTTAAATTCATTTAATTAAACAATTGCAGAATATATTCACTAAATGTTCAAGTACAGAGAAATCTACATTGAGCATTCATATGGTTAAGCTATTAACTAATATATAATTAAAAGAATAAAAATTTATACTTTAAAAAAAATAATAATAAACTGCAACAAAAAACCGTATCCAACATATAACAATCTGCCCTAAATTACTCATCTATCTGTTAGCTAAACATCTATTTTAACTTGTTCAAAATGAATATTTTATCAAATGTGGCTCCAATAATTCAAGTCAAGGACGACTGCACGCGGCTCGCGGAGCGGAGAGATGATGGTTGCCGTGGAAAAAAGCAAAAACAATAAGCTTTGATCATATGAGAAAAAACATGCGCTTCTTTATTGTAGCTTTGACACCACAAATGTATTTAGTTCTTTGAACTCTGTTTACAATTGAATTATCCAATATACAGAACCTCTGTGTCCCAGAAAGAATATGTATTTACAGGGTGTTGTTCCGTCCTACAGGAATAAGTTCTGACAGCCTTTTTGTTCTATCTTACAGGAATATCTACTGACAGCCTGTTGTTCCATCCTACAGGAATACGTTTAATTTAAAACATTTTTAGTTTAATCACATAAGGTCTTTCCATTGTCGATAAATTCTTGGGCCAAATGCTGGCTACATTACCTGTCCAGTTTCAAAGTGGGTCCATCGATGACTTAAAGGAAGTTCACAAAACAAGAATCAGTTCAGAAAAAAATGAACTGATACTCATCAAGAGAGTCGTTCTTATAGAAAGGTAAACTAGGTAACTGTCTTGGGCCCCCGATGGCAAGAGCCCCCCCCCCTTTCCAGTATCTATTTCTAGTAAATTTTGTGATTAGAGAAGTCCCTTTGTTAGTTTGAGCCAAAGGCTCCCAAATATTTATCTCTGCATGGTGCCCAAAGAAAATCACGAGCATTGCACAGCTTATGACGTGACGTCTGTACGTTGGGGAAATCTACGGCCTATTTCGGTGAGGAGGTGTTATCAGTTATTTTTATTTTAATTAACATGCCGATCAAAAACGAAAAAGAGCTATTATACCTCGACTCAAGGCCCGATTAAGGATTTTGTAAGTCCTAGGCACTGTAGATTCGTGGATCCTAAGTTGAGAAGAGGAAGCCCCACAACTGCGTTTTCTTTTCCACTTTTGTAGGCCCTTTTTTTTATTTGTAGGCCATAGGCACGGTGCGTATAGTGCCAAGACCTTAATAGGGCCATGCCTCAACTATTAACAAGTTCTCTACGCATCCACCCATACTTCATACATTTGTGACCAGCGATTGAAACAGTTTGCCCACCCCTGCTCTTGACAATAACCAGCAGACACACCATGTCCCCCCCTCCCACCCCCTACCCCCGGTCCATCATTGTTTAACCCTCTAATTTCATTTCACAAACCGGCCGGTCAGCTGAACATCTTTAAAAGAAACAATTACATCTGACACTTGCCTGGGTCATACAGCCACACACACACACACACACAGCCCCACGCACAGCCACACACACACACACACACTCTTACCTTGTCCTGTCGAGGGGAAATGCTACAATGTTACACGCCGGATTGTTGATGAAACACCAGGACTAAAAGATGTAACAGTTTGGCCAGAGAGGGGGCGGGGGGGGGGAGGTCCGACGCATCCACTGTCAGTCTTGGACTCCCTCAGGATGAGAGACTACACACATTGTGGTACTCATGAAGTGGCCTTGACTTGGGAAAGCCCCTGAAGGCTAACAAGATTCCTGATTTAAAAAAAAGAGAAAAAAAAATAAAAGAAACCCAAAAGGCTGAAAAAAAGATATAGCGCTTAGTACGTCACACAAAGAAACCATCACTGAATTGACCAATCATTTACGCCACGGACGTAGAAAGATTCCAGAGTCCGGTCTTGATAAAATAGGCTGCTGTTCTCTAAAAGTATTGATTTAAATTTAATTGATAATTGTCTTTTTTATAATGTAAACAAGTGAACTATTAGATGTCTAAGAGAATGTTTCGTACAGAAATAAAAATGTGAAATTTTTTAAAGACATGAAACTAAAATCTACTAACAAATAGATGGTAAGGAGAATAAAATGAAAACATTTAGTTACACACATACACATGGTAAAGGAGATAAAGAGTACAAACACTTAAATACAAACATATAAATGGTGAGGAAAATAGAATACGAACATTTAGATACACAAATACTAATGGTAAAGAGAATATAATACAGACTACATACATACACATGGTAAATATAATTGAACACATACATTAAGATACATACATGCATGTGATACAATGAAAACAAAGTGATACCCATGGAGACTTTTTAGAACAGAAAGACAAGACAAATTAAACGCAACACACGATGTAACGGGCCCGCGAGATAACTTCAAAAACCAGTGATTTAAACATTTCTCATCTCTTTATTTTGATTGGCTGAAAGTTTAAAATTACAAGCAGACTATGTAAGGTGATTGGTGATTGGTACGTTGTCATCCCTCTTCAACATCAGCCATCGTAATAGTTACTTCAAAGTAGTAAGTTGTCCACTTCGTGACCCAGGGGGCTTGGTGGGAAGGTGACCATTGCCGCTCTGCCTTTCCCCATCCCCCCCCCACCCCGCCCCTGACTGATCGACGTGTTTTAGATGTAACGGCGTATACCAGCTTTCAAAATATTCACCCCCCCCCCACCTTATGAGCTAACTTGTCAATGGGGAGGGGAAAAAGCAGTTTTAATATTTCTCCATGCAGTGCCGCCGAGAGGTGGGGGCTAATGCCCAGGGGCCCGGTGAGTTTTAGGGCGAGTTTTAGGGGCCCAGACTGAGCTGGCCAATCAACGTTTGAAAATATTATTATCAGCACGGGGGAGGGCTGTGACAGCCCTGCCCAGGGGCCCGAAATTTCTGTCGGTGGGCTTGTCTCCATGTCAAGTTCACCTTAAATTACTCTTGGTTTTGATTTATTTTTTTAAACCCCTATCTTACCTTTGTCTTTTTTTGTCAATCCTTCTGCACAACATGTTTCAAAATTGTAAGTTCTTCGCGTTAACACAGTATGTGTGTGCTAAATGAACATCACACAAGTGAAAAAAAAAGTGAAAGGGCTTCAGAGTATTTCTTTAAAAAAAACAACAACCGGCTGTAGAAGAAATAAATGTCTTTGAAGCTTCTTTCCTAAAGCTGATTAGAGTGCAATGCTCTGTTACATGCCTTGTTAAAATCTTCAAAACCAAGTTGTCATTAAAAAAAAAAACATCTGTTGAAATTGTGTAGGCCTATATATAGTTACAACTTAGTTTTTACTTTGCTGCAGTGAATGAAGAAAATGTTTCAATTTTATTTAAATAGAAAAAGATGCTGGAGATCTAGATCAAAAACTTTTTTTTGCAGATGAGATCAATCGTGTGGCGAAATTATGGATTGGATTTACCTGTGGTCGGCTTAAAGTCGCTCATTGTGTGAGATTCTCAAAGAATGGAAAGAGAACATTTGAATGCAATATGTCTGCGCACTTAATCTTTAAAAATTGTCAACTTTCTAAACTTCATTAAAAACGACATAAGTATTAAAAATAAACAGTATTTAATAAAAAAAATAAAACTTACCTAAATATCTTTATTTTCATACGGTTTAATAAAACTATTTGAAAAACTGTTAATATTGTATGGACATGTATTGTTTATTTACTCTCCTCTGTTGTTTGCTTAATTAGTTTACATTATAAAATGGCCTGCTCGCTGTTTATTTTTACCTAAGACATTTCTCTTGTTTATTTTTATAGCCATCTTTCTTTCACTGTTAAATAGAATTGAACTTTTCAGGAAACTGGGAATGTATAATCGGCTGATCAATGTATTGATCTCAATAAATAGCACAATGGTTCATGTACAAAGTCCAATGTTGTCTTGAACTAGCCAGCTTGCCTTGGTTAAATGAAGTACAAATGACGCAGACATGAGAATAATGGTTACAGATATCAAAATTTCAGTTAATGCGTTAACGTATTCGTTATTTTTACATACATACACACATACACATAATTATATATATATATATATATATACATATATATATATATATATATATCACTATTTGTGTGTGTATATATAGCAGAGATGAGCGGACGCAGATCCGCAGACTTTTCCGAATCCGCGGACTGACAGCGGACGGTTCGTATGGTTAAGTTGCGGACTCGCGGACTGACGCGGATCTTCTTTAGCGTTACCATAAAAAATTTCAAGTCATTTAAACAGCTAAATTTCAGCAATGCGGACGCGCGGACTGACTGCGGACCAATGTTGTAAGATTCTGCGGACGCGGATCATTGATAGAAATCCGCGGACGGACGCGGACGCTAAATTTCAAGATCCGCACACCTCTGATATATATAGAGATTATGAAGATTGGCTTGCTACAAAACCGCATTCCAGACACCCACAGTGTTAGTTAAATACATGAGTTGAATAACAAAAACAAAACAGTGAATAAACAGCCATCCAACACTGAACTGTACTATTCGTACCTGTCTACACCACACAGGGTAAACTTTATTCAATTATGCCCTCAACATTATTTTCATCTGAGGAAGAGAAGTGCCAGCTATTAACACTTTCGTTATTCCATGTTCCACTTTCCCAATCCGCACAGAACCACAGACAACCACACACAACCGCACACAACCAAAAGGCAACCGCTAATAACACCAAACATCCTCAAAGAGCCACAAACAACCACACACAACCAAAAACCACCAAATAAAACCACAAAGAGCCACAAACAACCACTAACAACCACACTTAGGCATCCACACACACACACAAACACACACATAAGGGTTGTAATACACACAAGGCTCTTCAATGATTTAAAACTTTATTTTAAAGTTTCAGTGTAAACCAGACATTGGCAAACCGCGGCCCACGGGCCTAGTCCAGACCAAATGGGGCAATTAGATCCGCCCCGCGAGCTGTTACTCACCAGCTGTTGACATCAAATGCGTTTATATTCAATTTATAATGTTGTCATATAAGCAATCCATCTAACTCTTGGTCCGACCTTTCTGTAAAAGTTAAACAACCCACTGTGGCTGGCGGGTAGAAAATTTTGCCCATCCCTGGTGTATTATTTAAAAAACAAATGACTTATATTATTTACCTGGTGAAAATTAAAATGACAATTTTGGCAGAAAGGGTAGAACATATAATCATGAGTTAGTGTACCATTGAAAGTCAACTTAAAAGATGGTAATGAACGGGTTGGGCATGGTTGTCATGATACATGTCTATATAAAAGATGTGTGGTTAGATGCATGATTATGTTGTTTTTTTTAAATATTTCATACGATTGCTTTATGTCTAATTCGTAGGTTGCATAATTATTGATTTAGATTGGTCTATTTTATATTGCTCTTTACTTTTTATTATGGGGGTAGATCACAACTATCATTGTCTGTTGTGCTGTCTGTTGTGCTGTCTGTTCAACCAGTAAACCAAACAACAAAAAAAAAACACATCAAACTGAGTCTCATAGAAACAACAACTACGTAGCCACGTGATTGGCTGGCACCTATGAGAGAAGAAATGAAGCGGAAGTCATTGAGAATGTAAAAACTGAAGTAGATAGTGGTCAGTGAGGGTAAAATACTTTTTCCCCTACAGTAACTGGAATTGAAACTGACTGATTAGTCCAACATTCATTCCGTAAATTGAATAAGAATTTTATTTTTTTTTTACTTTTATAAAGGGAACTTATTCATTTCTATAATAGAATTAGTTTGTATTGAAAGTTCAGCCAAATAGGAGAAAGCAAATTTTGTGTGTGGTGTGTCTAAAATTTGTGGTTTTTAGTGAGTGGGTTGTGTGGTTTATGGTTATGGCTTGAGCTGTGTGGTGTGTGTGCGTGTGTGTGTGCGGTGCTTAGCTTGTGGTGTATGTGTTTACTGGTGAAATCAGTACATCCGAATTCACATTTCATGATTAGAGCTAACTATGTGTTTCAGAGAGATGATATTATCTAACCAATGGGGAAGTGCTACATCTCTAACACCCGCTATTCTCAAACGTTGGTACGCGTACACCAAGGTCTATGAGAAAAGTGATTCAGTGATACGAAGCGACATATAATTTTCGTTAAAAAAAAAACTACCACGAATATGAAGAATGTCGCCAATTTGCTGTGTGACCCCCATCACCAAACCACGTAACCCCAATTATCGCAATAGAAAAAGGTTAAACATTCCGTTACAAAAAAATAGCACATTTATTCGCGAACTTTGTGCGCGAGAGGTACGCGCGGACATACATTTGCACCCTTCGGGGTACAATCGCGACTTAAATTGAGAACCACTGAAGTAGACAGACATTTACGAGCCGTCATTTTCCTATATCTGAACCATGGTTCTGATGTAAGGTTGTTATTAAAACAAAGCAGTTTGACAAGCTACAACTCTGTTCTACCACAATACCAATCGCTGTACTTTTTGTCCAGGGGAAAATTCTTTTCTCTGTCTATCTGTGATTCGTTGTTTTTTTTTTTCTCTTTTGGAATGACGGACACATCTCTTTAATAGTTGTTTCCCCTGACAAGATGAATTGGTTGTAAGAAGATTAGAAACGGGAAAAGAGGGTGGGATTGGGGGGCGGAGAGGTCGACATTCAGAGAATCAATTAAGTGGCCATATGCGTGTGACCTAATTTTAAAAAACGTTCGCCTAGTTCTTAATGTAACCTACAAATGGACTTTAAAAAGTTTTAAGATTAAATACATTTGATACACAGATTGTCGTAAGCCTCTGCTGTTTATTATAAATATGCAATAAATATAAATATGTGATTCTTACAATTATGTAATAAATATAAAAAATAATAATAAATATATAAATGTAATGAATACAAATATTTTAATAAATTTCAAATAAATATAATATATATATATATATATATATATATATATATATATATATATATATATATATATATATATATATATAAAAGCGATTTGGGATCTGCGTTAAATCGAAAGTAAAGCGTTAATACAACAGTATTCCAGTTCAAAATAAAATCATGAAAAAAATCGGATCTGCCCGAAACCAAACAATAACCTAGCCTACCGATCGAGCATAAGGGAATATAACTCTACGGAAAGGTTTTTGCAGGGTACAGCTAGTATACATATAATGAACATAAGAATGTGTAAAAAAAAGTGTAATGCATACTAAATATGCATATGTGTAAAATATTTTAAATGTATGCGTTATGCGCTCACATAGTTGAGGGAACTAGATCGTTGCCGTTCGTTTGAAATCTTTATACAGTATATCACATGACCTAGTGTGACTCTGTTATTTTTTTCCCTCTGTTTACATGTAAGAACCATAAAAGACAACTACAAACCCATCAAGTGAACCAAACAATACAAACAACAACAAATAGATAAGTCCTGACAGAAATATATACTTTTAAAAAAAATGGTAAAATGTAAAACCCTGGAAGATGACGTGAAAAGTCCAGACCATTCGATAACAAACACCTGCCATAGAAACAACATGATGAGCGCATCTTATTTTCAAACACCTGGCTATTACCTCAGCCCATTAGCCAGACATAAAAAAAGAGTTACTTTTGTTTTAGACGTTGCCATGGATACAATGTTAATGGCGTTGAGAGAATGAATGGTATTTTTGTAGAGAAGTCTAATAAAGATTTTAAAAAAATAACTAAATAAAAAAAGCCTGACATCCAGATTACAAAAGTTACAATGAGTATAAATAAAGTCTTAAATGATAAGCTCATCAAAAATAAATACTAAACAGTAAAACTCTTGTGAATAAAAATTTAACCAAAATTGTAATATTGAATTTGTGTGTCATTAATTAAACAAGCAATTAAGCCTGTTCCATTCTGGACACAGGACGTGTTAGCGCATTTTCGTGTTATGTATCAGTACGTTTGTTAGCTTTCAGTAAATATTTGTAAATTTTGGAAATGTTTATAAATTCAATTGTGTAATGCATATATTTGTAAAAAAAAAAAAAAATTTAAAGACGTTTCTTTATATTTGAAAAAAAAATTATTGTCTCTTAAATCTAACTACAAGTGGTTTGTGGTTACTGAAATAGGACTCATAGTTGAAAACATTCTAAATTATAGTCATTTAATCGTCCGAAAACTCCGTCAATTGTTGCATAGCTCTGATACTTTCAATTAAACTCAGAACACAAGCTTACTATTTCATTTGATGAGTTTCTTAATAAATCTTGGTGAAACTACGTGCTGCAGTATTTCGCACCAAATGAACGGGTTATTGAACGTACAAGGTGTATATATAATATATAAGCCCCTTAGGAGCCCTGAAGCCCGGCCCTCAGAGGTCCTATCGCGAAATGAACTTTTGATGTACACATGGCAGGCCAAGACCTACAAAATGATATATACATCATGGGTCTAGGACTTATGGTTGTTGAGATCTCGGGTGTACACGGACAGACAGACGGACAGACGAGACGGGGACAATAGAGCATTTTTACTTGGAAAATGCTCTAAAAATAGTGCCACTATCCTAATAGATAGATGTACAGTTACTTCATTGGTGACGGATATTTACGTTTTAAATTAAGGCTGAGGACTATATGTATTTCATTCATAAATTGCTACATCTTATATACATAAATCTGTGAAGCTGGATATATATATATATATATATATATATATATATATATCATGATGACCTCCGCCACTCCAGACACGACACTGGTACTGGTGGTTTTCTTTAATGACTTGAAGACAGAGGGTTCCAATCCCTGAATATTTAGGACAGTAAGAAATGTTACAATGTTTATAATACACCAAATGGGCTGGTGTTACAATGCTTGATGGGGGACGGATGGTCGTGCGGTAAAGCGCTCGAATGTCGACCTGAAGGTACCTGGTTCTATATATATATATATATATATATATATATATATATATATATATAGAGAGAGAGAGAGAGAGAGAGAGAGAGAGAGAGAGAAAGAGAGAGAGAGAAAGAGACAAAGTTACAAGATACAAAAAGAAAAAAAAAACTTAACGATAAACAGCAAGCTAACATTGATACATGAGAGAAATAGACAGACAGACATAAACAGACAGTGACAAGCATGCAGACAGAGTATTAGAGAAAGAGACAGACAGAGATAAAGAGACAGAGATGGAACATTTTGTTCTACTATTTCAAGATTCAATTATGACGTGATGCGAGACATTCTCCCAGAGTTCTGTATAAAGAAAACAGTCTGTATCACATTCTAGTCTGTATTACATTCTAGTTTGTCACATTGACAGAGTAAAAGCGTTCACAAGTCAAAGGACATGGGATCGTTGTTCGGAAATACAGAGTTGGCATATTTCAAATTTCTTCAAGTTTAGTGTAAAACTATGTAAATGTAGACTCTTAACACTTGTTAAAGTAACATCACTCTATGGCTTTATTTTAACGCTACTTGTGACCATATTACCACATTTGAGGTAGCACATAATCTATGGCTTTATTTAAATTTAAACACTATGTCAATTTGAATATAGAGGTGATTTAAGGTCAACTACGGCCCCGGGATAGAAGAAATTTATTGGGACCATAATAGAGGGAGAGTAAGACATGGTAATTTATGTTCATATTTTTTATACAATAAAAGCTTTGTACAAATAATCATATTAAAATTGCACATATAAAAATCAACCTTGATGTCATGAGAAACAGTAGCGTAGTTAGCTTGATGTCATGAGAAACAGTAGCGTAATTATCTTTTTGTCATGACAAACTATAGCATAATTAGCTTGATGTCATCAGAAACAGTAGCGTTATTAGCTTGATGTCATGAGAAACTATAGCGTAATTAGCTTGATGTCATGAGAAACAGTAGCGTAGTTAGCTTGATGTCATGAGAAACAGTAGCGCAATTAACTTAATGTCATGAGAAAATGTAGCGTAGTTAGCTTGATGTCATGAGAAACAGTAGCGTAATTATCTTGATGTCATGAGAAACATTAGCGTAATTATCTTGATGTCATGAGAAACATTAGCGTAATTATCTTGATGTCATGAGAAACATTAGCGTAATTAGCCATATTTGTGCGTTAGGGTGGAGAATCTATCAATACCTCCCTACTGCCGTGTCGAAAACGCTGCCTGCTGGTGTTTGGAAAGTAAGTGACACCCCCGGGCGGTCCGCCCACTACACCCTTCAGTGGTTACGCCAATGATTAGATGGAAATAATGTCACTCTGGGTCTTTAGGGTGGACAGTCAAACGTCGGGGTCTCTGGTCGCCCTGTGTAGAATCCGCCTCTGCCGAATGATGTATATGGTGCAGTCTTTTGAAGTACCGCCAGAGTTGAGTGAATTTTTGTGTATTGTTTGATGAAAAAGTCATTTTGTTAATATTTTAAAACAAGTAATTTGTTGTATTAGTAAGGAAAAAAAATTATAATAAGCTTCGTAGTATTGATAAACCGTCTGCATTTATCATCAAGTATTTGATGTCTGGGTTATGATGACATTGTGCTGACCCAAACCTGTGATTACTGCTGCAATAAACTGTGGAGGTTTCTTTATTCTCCAAGCCCTGTGAAGGCGCCATCGAACAGGGGAAGACCACAAATTGAACAAGTGTTTGTATATTTTTTTTTACCAAATATTCCTCACTCCCACTCCCATCCCATCCCCCTATAGGCCTACATATTATTAATGGCATCACTCATTGGTCGATTCCTCCTGCATATCCCTCCTCCCCCCCCCCTCCCCAATCTTCCCTCCCTTCTCCTCATTCTGCTGTTCGTTTAATTATCCGGATTTCACGACACAAGTTTCAACAAAAACAGTCCTGGAGTAGCGTCCCCCCGTTTACAAGGTTGAAATCAACAAAGGGAAATAATGCAATTAACTGGCAGAGATTGAGTCGGTCTGATCACATGACCGTCTCGATGACCCGGGTCGACCTGACGGTGACGTCATTCTTTATATGTGTTTGTGCTGTGAGTGTATGTGTGTGTACGGACTACCGTATTGCTTAATACACATATCTTTCATTGACGTTTTTTTTTGTTGACGCCAAGAAGGGGGAGGGGGGGGGGCTTGTTTCTGTCGACAAACGCCCTCGCACACCGCCCCCGGCAAACTTTGTTTTGGCCACACCCATGTTAAAATGACGGATTGGTCTATAAATGTACAGTATCGGCGGTGTTCATCTTAATTAGTTGCCCTTTTTCTTTTATTTCTCTGATGTCAGGAAATAGAATGAAAACAATTCTTGGTTATCGTCTGCTTACTATTCAAGCTCCATTTGCTTTTTTAAGGAAAAAAAAAATTCCCGCGCTTTCCGATCAGTTTGAAATCCTGTGTTAGTGATGATTTGGCATAACGATATTTTGGTTTCTATTATTTGAATTGCTTATGGCGTAATCTTTTTTTTATTTACACCATTTTTTATCATTTTATTGACTACATACTTACTTACCATGGACGTGTTAGCCCTAGGACGTATGACCAATGATTGACCAATATGTATCATGGGCCTTTTGGGTTGGGGAAAAATGCATTACATAGGTGAAGTTTAATAGATAAATAAAAAGGTAACGTAAATTAATAAAATAATGGATAAAACAATTCGTTTTTTTTTTTTTGTCAAATGAGAAATGTACATTACAGAAACACCAAACGGCGTAATTATGTTTAATAGGCTCGGTACAATCAAGTAGTGCCTTGCAGGTGTTTCGAACAATGTAGCAGCTACCGGCCCTCTCATTTCGCCTTTCATACTTGTGCTCGTCAGGGGGTTTTATTAAACATCACATCCCTGACTCGCTCGCACACACACACATACACACACACACAAAAACAAGGCTATTGGCACGGCACCTTTTGTTCAAGATGATTTTGGCACACTGTTTTGTTTAAATAATATCTTGTATTTTATTATTCTAATTACTTTTAGCCTAATCTGATTTATTCTAGCATATACTATAATAAATGAACATTTATAAAAAAACAAACAAACAGGGTTTAAGTTACCAGCTCTAAGGGAAATTCAGTGTCTTTAGTCCTTACAACAACAATCACGAAGTATTAAACAAAACAGTCACTGTTGTCGTGGGTACAGTGGCAGGTGTCCGGCTGTGCGCATGCAAGGAAACGCCCCCCTGCCCCCTGCACTGATTTAATTCCATTGTGTTTTCATGAAGTGAAGAGTGATGGACTTGAAAAGGGGGGGGGGGGCGTGTGCTGTAGAAAAACAAACTTTTTTTTTCTTCTTCTTCATCTGTGTAGTGGACAATTGGACATTGGAGGGGGGGGCTGTGAGCTGACCAGACAGAGTCAACAGACTTAGGAGAGAGTCTAGAAGGTCAGATTTACCTAGCAGGTTAACCAGAAGATCTCGAGTCGTCGTCGAGTCAACAGAAGAGGTTGGAGTGGACAGGGTGGTGTAGACTGACCAAACTCCTAAATGAAGTTAACTCTACAGCTGCACGATTGAAACTTCGTTAAACACAGACTTAACTGAGCTGGGTGTTTTTTTTTTAACATTGTTTCTCCCCCTCCCCCCACCTCCCCTCCTGGATGGAGTTTGCGTTTTAAGTTGTAAGGTCGTTACGTCATGTGATTCTAAAATTTGTGAAATCGATAGTGGGGCATACCATAGCAGGTCAAAATTAAAATAACATCAATATTTCAACTTACTGAACTCACAGACAAACAAAGGAAAATATTTACATCGAGATATTTTTGTTAATCTTTTGAATGATTTTTCTCCATTCAATTCATTTTTTTAAAGACTGTTTTCGAAGACACGTGACCCTATAAAAACACTTATAGGCAGGCTGGTTCAACGAGAGGGGATATAGGCCCCGGTATGAAGAAGGTTCGTGGGCCCAGTATTGAATTGTTCTGTCATTTACCTTGTGTGTTTCTTTATTATTATTATATTGTGTTTTCTCTAACATTTGAAAAATTTAGATAAATATTTATACGTTAAATAGTAAAATAATTTTCTTTTAAATTGTTCAAAGTGCGGGATGAATTGGTTTTCATGACCCCTCCCTCACACACAGAGACACACACATACAGACACACACACACATACACACGCACACAGACACACACACACAGACACACACACAGACACACACACAGACACACGCACACACACACACACACACACACCATTTCGAGATACGTTGGTCCCTGAGCAATTTGCCGGATGTAGGCTACAATGAATTTTTACTCACCGACTTTGAGAAGATCTTCGAAACGGTTTGAAAAAAAAAACACTATTACGTTTTCTTTAATTATTTCTTTAAAAAAATACAAAATACACTGAATAAATATTCGGTAAAAACAATAATGAAAAACTCACGACAATACGTACCACGGACGTGCGAGTCCAACTAGAGCTCATTTGAAGTAACTTCCAAGATTGAGAACCGTTGATTTGATAGTGAAATAAATGTTTACACAGTATCGAACTCGACACAATTGCCCAGTAATAAACCCCATAGTCAACAAACACCAGAGTCAACAAACACCACAGTCAACAAACTCCTCAGTCAACAAACACCACAGTCAACAAACACCAGAGTCAACAAACACCACAGTCAACAAACTCCTCAGTCAACAAACACCACTGTCAACAAACACCTCAGTCAACAGACACCACAGTCAACAAACTCCTCAGTCAACAAACACCACAGTCAACAAACACCACAGTCAACAAACACCACAGTCAACTAACTCCTCAGTCAACAAACACCAGAGTCAACAAACACCAGAGTCAACAAACACCAGAGTCAACAAACTACTCAGTCAACAAACACCACAGTCAACAAACACCACAGTCAACAAACACCACAGTCAACAAACACCTCAGTCAACAGACACCACAGTCAAAAAACTCCTCAGTCAACAAACACCACAGTCAACAAACACCAGAGTCAACAAACACCAGAGTCAACAAACACCAGAGTCAACAAACACCTCGGTCAACAAACACCCCAGTCAACAGACACCTCAGTCAACAAAAACCACAGTCAACAGACACCACAGTCAACAAACACCTCGGTCAACAAACACCACAGTCAACAAACACCTCAGTCAACAAACACCACAGTCAACAAACACCACAGTCAACAAACACCTCACATTCACGTCTTCTGCACTATCATCTCAGTTAGGGCCAAAATGAAATGACACAGATTCAGGTGAGCTGATAGTCTGACTTACTTCAAAGAGATACAAAATCATAAATCATAGAGAAACACTGATTTTGTCTGCTTCCGAACATGTCTTACTCAGCTATCAGTGAATTCATCCATCAATAATCAACAGTTTTTGCACATCGGTTGTCTGTTGTTGTTTTTGTTCTGTTTCATTCACGTGACTGCCCCACACGATGAGGTAATGTCCGTGTCACCGGTCGGTAATGGTTACTTGGTCACTGAACCACTTTGATGTATGGCAAACTAATCTTCATTTCAGTGAGCACTCTGGCAGTATCACAGGTGTACAGACCTAAAAATATATTGGTCCTATATATATATATATATATATATATATATTCATGTGGGAAATTAACATGATCTTCATAACTATAAAGCATTATATGAGATTGATAAAATGATATCGATTACGCAAATATATATTGAATTAAGACAGTAATATATATCTTTTTGGTTATATTGTAAGATGCATCATCGTTTTACCCATTGCAAAATGTACACGACTCGACGGATTACATTTTATGAAGGTCACTTGCTTAAAATTATAAACAAAATGATATCTTCTGGGAATATTATTATTTTGAAATAAATCTGAAATCTTTTAAAGTGCGAAATTAAAAATGCATGCGAATTAATATACAAGACACTTATTCAATTATATTTTGAACAATGAACTGCATTAAAATGACAATCAAAATGTATATATCACCGCTGAAAGTAATGTTGTTACAACACAACTCTGGATTTTAAGACTGTAAACTCAATTATTCAAACATTTATTACATTTTCTTCATAAACATAACAAAAAAAAAAACAACTTTAAAAGTGCTCTGAAGGGAACTAAATAAATTTTGTTTAACTTTGTAAATTTCATTTCCCAATTATGAGCTATTCATGAATCATATCACTTTGCCTTGTATTTTGATTTGCTAAACTTTTTTTTTTGAATGATTGCAAATCAATTTAGAATCATCCCATCATCTCACTCAATTTCCTTTCTCCATCAAAGATTTAGTAGCCGCGTTGAAAGTTGACCGGATCCTACTGTGACGACGTCCCATTGTCCCAGGGACAGTCCCTGTTTTCGCATAGCCCGTCCTGGCGCCCACGAAATGTCAGAAAATAACCAGACCTGTGGCGTCCAATTTCAGACGAGGAATTATAAATACATCACTCACAAAAAGCGTGGGTGCAATGCTACTTTTTACCTTCGATTTGTAATTAACACAAAGTAAGGTTTTTTGTAAGTCTCAACATTCAGTTTAGAGCAGGCGGTAGGCAGTCTTTTTTAATCGCGGGTCACAATGGGCTGTTGGAAGACAGAAAGGCCGGACCAAGAGCAGACATTGAGCAAATTGATGAACTGTTACAACCATCAAATACATTGGTTCTCAGGGTGTGGATATTTGCATATTTACAGCAGTATATCTCTACGTGTTACAATATAAAAAATCTAGAAAGTAAAAGGAAATATCTATCTATCTATCTATCTATCTATCTATCTATCTATCTATCTATCTATCTATCTATCTATCTATCTATCTATCTATCTATCTATCTATCTATCTATCTATCTATCTATCTATCTATCTATCTATCTATCTATCTATCTATCTATCTATCTATCTATCTATCTATCTATCTGTCTGTCTGTCTGTCTGTCTGTCTATCTATCTATCTATCTATCTATCTATATATATATATATATATATATATATATATATATATATATATAATTAATAAAGCTTTTATTTTCTTTATTTAACGTAGTTTATCTTTACTGGTTTTCAAAGTAGGTCGCGAAGCGTTAACGTTTCTGGAACCACCGATGAAGTATATCAAATTTTTTGCATCTAAAATTGAATAACTGGGCCGGATCAAACAGCCGATTGGGTCGTACTCGGCCTTCGCGCTGTATATAGCCTAAACCAGTGGTTCCCAAAATTTTTTTGACCCATGGACCCCTTTTTATAGTCAAAACTTGTCCACGGACCCCCAAGTGAAAAAGCTGCATAAACGCGTGGTATGAAAATTAAAAAAAAACAAAACATTTTGTTGAAGAAGTATTTAAAGTAATTATAATTTGTGGTTAAAATTAAAAAAAATAATGGCTTGAGGTGATGATATGAGTGTATTTATGTCCAGCTCAATGTTTGTGAGTAGTGACCGCAAATCCCCATGAGCACTAATTTCTGGTCGGTTTTTGTTGTGTATGTGTGTGATGAAGTTCAGAACGGCACTGAACCAACGTTCTACAAAATAGTAAGACGGAAAAGCTGTCAACGACTTCTGTACAATAACCCATAGTGCAGGATATAAAATTGGGATCTGTTTGTATAACCAGAATTTGAGGTATCCTTTTTTAAAAATTGGTTTAAGTTCCTCATTTGTGGATATTTTAATAAGCTGTTCCTGTATTAGTAAGGATTCATCTGTGTTTGGGATCTGAGTTTGTCCAAACGTGAAAGGGTTCTACAGTACTCTACACCCAGTCGGGAATATCCAAGTAAAAAATGTCTTCAAATCTTTGGTTCAGGTCTGCATGAGGAACCGTAAAGTATTGACAGTAAGCACGCTGATCTTCAACTTTATTTTGCAATTTCCAAATATTTCGTAACTGAAACATTATCCTCTTTCGAAATTTTCTTTGCACAGAAAAAATTTTGCCACAAACGCCGACATTACGCTTTTAGATTTGATTTAATTGAATTGGTTACCTTGTAGGTTCAAATTAGTTTCGTTAAATTTGTCAAATATATCAGTCATATGGGCTATGTCACTTTTTGACTTAATTAAATTGTGTCGCAAATCATTGTCTTTGCTTTCCAGGAATTCCAACACTTAATCAAAGAGCGCATACAATCGATTTCAACATGCACCTTTAGATAACCAATGTACTTCTGTGTGAAGGAGTAATCGGTTATAGACTTCGTCATTTTTCAAACAAAGTTGAGAAAATAACATCTCATTTTAGGCATTCCTTTTGATTGTATTAACTGTTTTAATGAAATAATCTAGTGATATATGCAAACGTTCACTAAGTTCTTTTTGCGACAAAATGATGCCGATGAATGACACAAAGTACTGAAAATACATTTGGTACAGCTTGTTTTAAGTATGCCAGACAGCCTTGGTATCTTCCTACCATTGCCGGAACACCATCAGTAGCAACTGAAATTGTATTATTCAAGGGTAAAGATTTTACATCGAACAATCTTTTTAATTCAGTAAATAACGTTTCACACTTTGTCTCCAAACATTTAGCCAATAACAATTCTTGACCAAATTTTTCTTCTTTTACAAATCTTACATAAGCTAAAAGTAAAGTTTCTGTTCCTAGTAAAGTGAGCTCGTCAAGCTCTATAGAAAATTCAGATGTTTTATTATATAAAGGATTTTCTACGGTGCAAATTAGTGCGTATTACGTCATTTACAGCTGGTAAAATAACTTCTTCATCAATAGTATGCAGCTTTCTTGACTTTGCGATCACTAAAGTAAAGTTCTAAGAAGCAGCAAGCAGTCCATCATTATCTTGCTAAGATGTTGTCTCAATGAGTTGTTGCAGTGACAGTATTTTCCAAATTTTTTATTTAACTGTTTGGAAAAAATGTTAAATCCTTATCTTTTTTCTAAGACTGGGAAAATGTGTTTATACACTTTGTATCAGAATGACATGAACTTAATTCGATGTACGATGTAAACTATTTTATAGTTTTTTTGTATTGTAGACAAATTAGTGCATCCAGCGGTGTTATTTCATTTTTGTATAAACGTGTTCTCGACTGTCTGTCTCTCACCGTGCCATGCTTGTTATTAATTTAATTAGCTGGCGCTTCTAGTTTATTTATTGTTTCTTTTAATTTAATTTCCATAATAGTAAAAATGAATCATAATTTTACTATTTTACATTAAACCTTTCGCGGACCCCCTGAAGTTGTTTAGGGCCCAAATCAATTAAAATTCTTCACGGACCCCCTGAACGATACCAGGGACCCCTGGGGGTCCGTACGGACCACTTTGGGAACCACTGGCCTAAACCAATAAACTAATGTTTTAGAGTCATTCGCTCCAACTATTAAGACTGTCTTTCAGACAATGTTTGTGTGGTCGGGTAGCCTCTCACTTCGGCGATCCTGGTAACACCGTTGGTTGATTTTATGTCGCAGTTGAGACCAGGGGCTCACAGATATTTACGGCCTTGACCCACTTTGGAAACTTTTCGTTTTTTGTTTTTTTTTTGTTTACTTTCCAGACACATCTGCTAGTATGAGATGTGAAGAACGAAACTAAAGCTAAGTCTTATCATGTACAATACTCCTTGTACTGGTAGTTGACTGGTAGTTGACCATTCGTACTGGTAGTTGACTTTTTGTTCTGGTAGTTGACTTTTTGTACTGGTAGTTGACTTTTTGTACTTGTAGTTGACTTTTTGTTCTGGTAGTTGACTTTTTGTACTGGTAGTTGACTTTTTGTACTTGTAGTTGACTTTTTGTACTGGTAGTTGACTTGTTGTACTTGTAGTTGACTTTTTGTACTTGTAGTTGACTTTTTGTACTTGTTGTTGTCTTTTTGTACTGGTAGTTGACTATTTTTGAATTTCGAGACACATCTGTTAGTAAACAACATGAGATGTGAAGAAAGTAATCACAGATTATGATGATGAGTACTACTGCTTGTTATACAGCAGTGGACTGTTACGTACGATGTTATATGAAGATAATCGAAGTATACAGCTATATCACACAAAAACTTTCACAATGCTTCCAGATTAATTATATGTGCTCCGAAAATTATCTAAAACTATATATACATCTAATACAAACCTAAACAAGAATAATTGATTCTGCACTAAAACGCAAGCAAATAATACTCTTTATATGACTGGTAGCCTCAAGACGAATTTGTTCGCATTATTAAAAAGTAATTCTTAATTCTTCAAAGTGTTCAATCATGGACTCGAAATTATTAATCTCTTGTATAGTCATGGAGAATCTACATGTTTGCCAGACCTGAAACTTCTCACTTCTTTAGAACAGGTCTACCCACACCCACACACCCACACACACACCCACACAACCACACACACACACACACAACCACACACCCACACAACCACACACACCCACACACACAACCACACACACACACAATCACACACAAACCCATACCCACACCCCCAAACCCAGACACACACCCACACCCAGACAACTACACACACCCACACAACCACACACAACCACACACACCCACACAACCAAACACACACCCACACCCACACAACCACCCACACCCACACAACCACAGACACCCACACACCCACACACACACCCACATACACACACAAAAAGTGAAACTAATTTAAGAAAAAAATCACGTAAATCAAATCCCTAGTCAGAACAATAAGTGAACATATTCTCAACCCACCCGAAATAAACCCAGGGGTGCACAATAAGTGAACATATTCTCAAACCACCCTAAATAAACCCATAGGTGCACAATAAGTGAACATATTCTCGACCCACCCGAAATAAACCCAGGGGTGCACAATAAGTGAACATATTCTCGACCCACCCGAAATAAACCCAGGGGTGCACAATAAGTGAACATATTCTCAACCCACCCGAAATAAACCCAGGGGTGCACAATAAGTGAACATATTCTCAACCCACCCGAAATAAACCCAGGGGTGCACAATAAGTGAACATATTCTCGACCCACCCGAAATAAACCCAGGGGTGCACAATAAGTTAACATATTCTCAACCCACCCGAAATAAACCCAGGGGTGCACAATAAGTTAACATATTCTCAACCCACCCGAAATAAACCCAGGGGTGCACAATAAGTGAACATATTCTCAACCCACCCGAAATAAACCCAGGGGTGCACAATAAGTGAACATATTCTCAACCCACCCGAAATAAACCCAGGGGTGCACAATAAGTGAACATATTCTCAACCCACCCGAAATAAACCCAGGGGTGCACAATAAGTGAACATATTCTCAACCCACCCGAAATAAACCCAGGGGTGCACAATAAGTGAACATATTCTCAACACACCCGAAAAAAGCCCAGGGGTGCACAATAACTGAACATATTCTCAACCCACCCGAAATAAACCCAGGGGTGCACAATAAGTGAACATATTCTCAACCCACCCGAAATAAACCCAGGGGTGCACAATAAGTTAACATATTCTCAACCCACCCGAAATAAACCCAGGGGTGCACAATAAGTTAACATATTCTCAACCCACCCGAAATAAACCTAGGGGTGCACAATAAGTGATTCTCAACACACCCGAAATAAACCCAGGGGTGCACAATAAGTTAACATATTCTCAACACACCCGAAATAAACCCAGGGGCACACAACCCATGACGCTCACATTGAGGATATCAGTTAGGGCGCCTGACAGACTGAATTATAACATTTAGACTTATGAAGAAATATTTATGTTTTTGTTTCCAGCTTCAATTTATCCCTAATATGTACGCATGTTATGCCACCACCCCCCTCCCACCCCCCACACCCGGTTCCACCGGCGGTGGCAGATTGCGACTTAAGTTTGTGAGGGTGCTGCTTCAGAAAACAAACGTGCATACAAGAATATTTATTCAGAAAATTGATAAAGCCCCAAAAGAATCACAATTTTTTTTTATTTAAAATAACTTACTATAATTTATTATAAATTCAACTGTTGTAGTTCAAACTACTGAAATGATATCAACACTGTGACAGCAACAGTGCACCATCTCCTTTTCACCCTCGCGTGAAGCTTTGCATGTGACTTGAGAGTATGAACACATAAGCTAAAAATTACGTCGCTGAAACTGCGAAACGCACAGTTCCATCTGACGATTTTTCAAATCTTTTTCATAAACTGGATGATGGATAGCTCATTAAACTTCAGTAACGGTATGAAGAAAGAGTCCGAAAAAAAATAAAAGGACACATCATTTCAAATATTACCGATAATGTCAAGTGGAGATAAGGAAGCTGCTTGTCAACAGTGCCCACATGCATGGGCGTCGCTAGGAATCTTTCCAGGGGGGGGGGCAAAATTTTCCAGGGGGGGGGGCAAATAACAACTTTATGACATTTTTTTTAAATGTAAGGGGGGGGGCAAATGCCCCCCTTGCCCCCCCCCCCTCCCATGAATACGCCCATGCCTACATGGGAACCGCCACTGGTCCCTGGTTTAGAATACTCAGAGTTTCTCAAACATTACACGGTTCGCGACCCATTTTGAAAACGGTTTTGGAATCGCGCCACACACACACCATTACACACTGTTTTGTTTTCATACCTGTAAAGACAAAAAAAACTACGATAAACAGGTTGAGGCAACCCTGACTTATTAGAACCACCGGAGTATGGTATGCTGAAGTGATAATTTGAGACCCAATGACAATTACATAGACGCGGGTTGCCGATACACAACTTTGAATACTATACTTCACAAGTATGGAATGGTCACAACAACATAGGAAGAAAAGCTTTATTGTGAATGGAAACGCAAACATAATAAAAAAAGGAGCTTAATGATACATTACTGGAATGTGGGAACCGTCTGATTGGTATGGAACGGGAAACTAAGTTGCTGTTTTTAGGTCTTTCTTATCAGATGGCTCCCTTCAATTATAATTTCCAATATAATCTTTTATTATTGGGTCCCCATTAGGTACTCTTACCTGGGGCCTTCCAATATCTCCGTCTGTCTAGGGCCCCCATTTATGGAGGGTCCCCAACCTGCATATATTTTCTATTTATTTTTAAGAGGTACTCTTGCTTAGAGTTTCTAATGTCTTACGGCCTCCTTCAGGTAATGTTTTCTATCTAATCTTTATAGGGTCCTCACAAGGTACTTTTACACAGTGCCCCCAATTATCTCCAAATCTTTGTCCAGGGCCCAAAAAAAACCTTAGAGCCGGCTCTGTTGGGCATTCTTTCACAGACGACCCTAAATATACCAACGTCGTTAGACTGTTACTACAATTTACAGACAACCCTAAATATACCAACGTCGTTAGACTGTTACTACAATTTACAGACAACCCTTAATATACCAACGTCGTTAGACTGTTACTACCATGATTTACAGGAATGACCTGCATGTGGCCAATTAAGTTGTCTGCCATGTCAAATGATGGATGAAGAGGTTTAATCTGCAGGTCACATGATACATATGTCACTGTCTACACAGACACAGCTTATAGATGATTAAGTTGATGATCTCGCAGATGATTGCATCGATCAGTAGCAGTGCGACATTCAGAGAGAGAGAGAAATAAACAACTGCAGGTCATCAAGTGGAAAAACAAAATGTATCATGATAGATTTGTTTATTTGTTTTTATATAACTAAAATACAAGCACAAGATTTTCTTTTATATAATACCATCAGACTGTCGCATGTCCGCATGGTCAAGTTTCCTAAATTGGTTAAAGCCTTTCTGAGGCAATGAGTATCAGTATTTGACACAGGCACACGTAAATACAAGTTACAGACAGGTAAATATGTTGTTTACTGAATACATGTTTACCGAATACATGTTTACCGAATACATGTTTACTGAATACATATTTACGTTCACACCCCAGACAGATGTCTGTTGTAATTATAAGTAACAATAAATAGTCTGGAAATGTTTTGAATGCAAATATCCCCCCGTTTTATACCTTTGTTTACAGCACCGCTTTTTTTTTTGTTTGGGTTCGTATATCAACACCCAAAGAATAAATATCGACACAAACCTTAAAAAAAAACAAGCCTACTATAATCAACAAGTTATTTTAGTTTTTATTATTTCCTTCGTGAAATGGGCTTACACATGCAGATTTAGTTGTATTAATATCTTATAAAGTTCTCCCCTAGTAGATACATCACACTGAGCGATGTCAGTGTGTCTAAGCGCATACATCTGTACCCGGTGTCTCAATGTGCATATCTAGACTAACTATTTCTGTGTGCATATATAGACTCACTGTCTCTTTGTGCATATCTACACCCAATGTCTCTATGTGCATAACTACACACACTGTCTCTGTGTGCATATCTACACTCACTGTCTCTGTGTGCATATTTACACCCAATGTCTCTATGTGCATAACTACACTCACTGTCTCTGTGTGCATATCTACACCCACCGTCTCTGTGTGCATATCTACACCCACCGTCTCTGTGTGCATATCTACACCCACCGTCTCTGTGTGCATATCTACAATCACTGTCTCTTTGTGCATATCTACACTCATTGTGTCTGTGTGCATATCTCCAGCCAATGAAAGGCAAAAAAAGTACATTTGTTATCCTGACACGCGATGAGGCCAGTTAATTATGTTTCCACTTGATTGACGTTTAATGTATCTGGCCAATCTAGATGGACGGCGATGTCGCACTTATCCTCCCCCCACCCCACCCCACCCCCTCACCTTTTTTTAAACTGTTTGCTGTTAGCGACGTGGTCAACTTTCGAGCAATACATTTATGTCCAGTTTAGACCCCCCACCACCCACCCCCCCCTCTCTCCCCCATCCAGCCCCAGCCCACATCAAACTTTTATAGACATCTGAACAAAAAAAAAAAAGCTTGTTTAAGAAAAACAAATTTCTACATGAATCCTTTGTTGTTGTTGGTTTTGTTATTTTTTTTTTTTTGTATTTTGTATTGCTCTAAACAGATGAAGATGAGATAGAGTTGTTTGTCACGTACTCTGCCAGCTTAGCTGTATAGCTGTTGCAGCTTTCATTCAGATTATGTATACGTTTTTTTTTCTCTTTGAACTCCGTGTCAACCGATCCAGATCGAGGCTTTAGGTCAATTCACCAAATTTCAAAAATATTGAAAGGCACAGACATAGTTTATGTGCATGGATGTGACAGGGAGGGGAGGGGGTGTGGCAATCAGATTTTATGGTTATGGTTATATAAAGATATTAGTTTAGGGGAACAAAAAACGCTTTTTGGAATATTCAGAAAACTAGAAACGTATAAATGAAACGTCCACTTTTATTTCTAGATCAAGGGTGGGCAAATTAAGGCCCGAGGGTCAAAATACGACCCGTCTGGCTATTTTGGTACGGTCTGCTCGTTCACGTCATTTAGTTCATTGTATCTTCATATGAACACACCATTCATCTGACCTGAGCCTGGTCATTGTGTCAAATCTAAGAGCCCATTCTGAACTGCGATCCACAGAAGTTTGACCACCACCCACCCCTGGTCTGGATGGTCTGTTTGTTTATATTTGAAGAAAAAGAAAATTACTGATACCTGTTTGTGTGTATAATTCATATAAAGTTATCTTCAAAATCACATTCTAAATATATATTTAGAAAAAAAAAAAAGAAATTTACAACTGTCAAAGTATCCAGTGTGGGACGGATGGCCGAGTGGTGTAGATACTCGACTGTCGACCTGCGAGTCCTGGGTTCGATCCTCTTGAGACCCATGAAATTTTTCCAGGTGAAATTTGGTGCAAAGTCGTATCACAAGTCCACCCAGCTTTATATGGGTACCTGACTTTAAGTTGGGGAAATAAAGGCGGCTGGGCGTTGTGCTAATCACACAACCCCTTCATATGCCGAGGTTATAAAACAGATGAATTCTACACTTCGTTTGCCCCGATGGCCCGATAGGGCTAAGGGAACTTTATTTTTACTTTAAAGTATCCAGTCTGTTAGCACAGTAATAAATATCACAGAATTCAACCATTTTAAATAAGAATTTGTTGATCGCTTATCTATCTTGTCTTTCTTTAAAGTTTACGCTATGCAAAGATTATTGGTATAAATGACTATATAAATCAATGTATCAGTAGAACAGTGAAACTAAAAAAGATCAACATTTGAAGACTTCTGATATTAAACGAATATTATCTTATGCGATGGGAGACAACAGTTGATTTCTTATTATATTGATTTTCATTTAATTATTTCATATGTTAAATTCCAGCAAACTAAACATTCCAAAGTAAACAATAGAGGTTTTTTATGAGCCGAAAATAAATAAATAAACACAAAATTTATTGTTGAATGATGAAGAATAAATCTTGAACAAAAATTTAAGAAAATAAAGCGAAGATAGAGAAAATAAACATAAATTTTAGATAAATGAACACTGAAAATTTATTTAATGTCTCGCTGAGGAACAAAACAAATTTGCATGATGTCTGAAGGAAACAAGCATCGTCAATTGTTTGTCAAAGCTAGACAAGTTTTATCAAGGGCCCCCTCCTGATAGTGTTAATCAAAAGATAACTTGATCACGTGAGCGTGTTTAAACTAATGAAATATAAAAAAAAAAAAACATAACAGATGTAACCATGATATGTCCAACCAATTGTAACACGAGACCGATTTTTTTTTTTCTTTTAATACGATCACTAAATAAACTTTTGCATACTGTAGTGTAGGAAGGGTATTGCACGATGTGCGGCGTACTAGGAAGGCGGAGGGGGGGGGGGCGGGGGGCGAAAGAGCGCTTGATTTCTTTTCTCTGCTGATGACAGAGGCAGAAATGTTGCGCTAGTTTAACTTTTATGTTTTACTCAAAAACTTTGCCACTCGTAAATCTAGAAAAAAGAATTTTAAATGTAGATGTGCTCTCTGTGACTTTCTGGTCTATTAAAGAAAAGTTACAGTATTTCTGTACATATTACAAAATTAATTAACTATTAAGTTTAATACAGAAATACCTTATAAGAGGTTTTATATGAGTAATAGTAATACAAACATATGTCTTAACAACAGTTTTTCTTTGTTAGTGTTTTACATAATATTGAACATATCAGCAGTCAGTGGAGGATCGGGGGCTTGGGGAAGAAGGGGGCACCCGAGTGGGTTTGTGCCTAGGGCACCAAGATGACTTACTACGGCCCTGCTTACAACTATTGTTACAATATCGTATCTTTATTCTGCCAGGTTTTGAATTCAACAATCATCTACAATTTAACACTCGCTCCAAGATTTCCAACACCTATTTCATTGCTGTAAATTTATTTAAACTATTTTTTGGTTCAATCAATGTGCATTTTTTTTTTCTATCCATTGTCAGCCGTGTCAGTCAGCGTGAGCTGTGCCACCCTCGTCGCTATCTCGTTGGAAAGATTCTACGCCATCTGTCAGCCGCTCCGGTCCAGGAAGTGGCAGACCCTCAAACACTCGTACCGTGTGATACTGGCCATCTGGGTCACGTCCATTGGTCTCATGGTGCCTATAGCAGTCTTCAATAAAATTATTAAACTCCAGAATGGATCTCCCGCCTGCAGGTGAACTCATCACCAGCTTTGAAACTTTGAAACTAAACAAGATCATTTAACTTTGAAACTTTACACGCTTTGAAACTTTGAAACTAAACAAGATCATTTAACTTTGAAACTTTACACGCTTTGAAACTTTGAAACTAAACAAACAAGATCATTTAACTTTGAAACTTTACACGCTTTGAAACTTTGAAACTAAACAAACAAGATCATTTAACTTTGAAACTTTACACGCTTTGAAACTTTGAAACTAAACAAGATCATTTAACTTTGAAACTTTACACGCTTTGAAACTTTGAAACTAAACAAGATCATTTAACTTTGAAACTTTACACGCTTTGAAACTTTGAAACTAAACAAGATCATTTAACTTTGAAACTTTACGCGCTTTGAAACTTTGAAACTAAACAAGATCATTTAACTTTGAAACTTTACACGCTTTGAAACTTTGAAACTAAACAAGATCATTTAACTTTGAAACTTTACACGCTTTGAAACTTTGAAACTAAACAAGATCATTTAACTTTGAAACTTTACACGCTTTGAAACTTTGAAACTAAACAAGATCATTTAACTTTGAAACTTTACACGCTTTGAAACTTTGAAACTAAACAAGATCATTTAACTTTGAAACTTTACACGCTTTGAAACTTTGAAACTAAACAAACAAGATCATTTAACTTTGAAACTTTACACGCTTTGAAACTTTGAAACTAAACAAACAAGATCATTTAACTTTGAAACTTTACACGCTTTGAAACTTTGAAACTAAACAAGATCATTTAACTTTGAAACTTTACACGCTTTGAAACTTTGAAACTAAACAAGATCATTTAACTTTGAAACTTTACACGCTTTGAAACTTTGAAACTAAACAAACAAGATCATTTAACTTTGAAACTTTACACGCTTTGAAACTTTGAAACTAAACAAGATCATTTAACTTTGAAACTTTACACGCTTTGAAACTTTGAAACTAAACAAGATCATTTAACTTTGAAACTTTACACGCTTTGAAACTTTGAAACTAAACAAAATCATTTAACTTTGAAATAAACAAAAAACTTGGTACTTTAAATCAGAAAAAAAAATAATTATATGCTATGAAACTAAACAAAATCATTTAACTTTGAAACTTTACACGCTTTGAAACTTTGAAATAAACAAAAAACTTTGTACTTTAAATCAGAAAAAAAAATTCTTTATTATGAAACTAAACAAATACATAAAATCAAGTAAGAGTAAATGTGAAATAGTCAAATGATTTAATTTTATTTGACGGTAAAACGAGTTTATTCATTACAAGTTTTAATTAATCTAATTACACTAGTTTATTGATTCTAACCCACTATTCGAATCATCCAAACAAATTATAATTATGACTTCATTAAAATTAGAAACAATTTATTGTAACTTTTTTTTTTCATTACAGGTGGGTCGCGAAACTTAGATGGTTTTTGTGTAACTCCCAATGTCACGTTATAATTTTTTTTAAATATATCCCCAGGGAAGTCTGGTCAAACCATTTGCTGGAGTCCATGTACACAGTCTTACTGGATGCAGTGCTGCTGGTCATACCACTCTTTCTTATGGGGTTTTCCTACGCCCGAATCGCAAAGGAGTTGTGGTCAGACGTCAGCATTTCGTCTGGAGAGCCCAGCAGTCCGATATCAGGTACAGAAGATTTCTGGAACAATTAAATCAAGTATTTAAAAAACTATCACAAATTTACTGAGTCCGTCCATGGTCTGTTCACTTATAGAGATACTTGAAAGTTTTTTTTTCTTCTCTTTGAAGTTTTGAAGTTGTTTTTTTTTACGTTCAGAACAGCTCTCGGGTAACAATGTTATGCACTGATTTGTATTTTAGGTGAACAAAGGGTCATCGAATATATTATATTGCATTATATATTTGTTAAGCAGTATGTTTCCTTTAGTTTATTTATTTTAAAAAAATATGCAAATATTGATTAGAATAATAAAATGTATTCAAATAATTCAAAGCTATAAATGGACTTTAAAACAGAAATAATAGTTGTTTTTATAATTGAGGGTGCATGTCTAGTATTGTTACTTAATAAAATATGTTTTTGTCATGCAATAATAATAATAAAAGGTCAAAGCTAAATTTTGAACTATTCACTGTTTATAAAACAAATCACAAAAACCCAATCAACAGAAATACTCGAGATGTTGCCGTGTTCCAGAGCGATAGGTAAGTCAGCCATCTTGTGTCCAACCTTCACAGCAACTAGAGTCCGAATGAGATCAATTGATCAATGTAATGATTAATTTCTATATACATTTTATCATTTGGTCAGTTATTATTAATACGTACGATCGGAGCCGTTCTTATGGATGTCTAGCCCCCCCCCCCACTGGTTAATGGGACCCCCTGTGGTGATTTTTATTTTGCTGTTACCTACAGGGACTGATGTGACTTAACAGTCGGTAGAAGGGCAGGGGCTCCTGGTCTTAAAAAATTGTAGGGGCCCAAGATTTGTAAGCGTTTTAGCTTTGGGCACCCCCTCAGAAACGTAAAAACGGCTCTGCATATGATCGTCACTCACCTGTGAAGGTTCTTTATGTTAAATAATAATTTTTGTACTTTCCTGTCACTATCACAAAAATTTCCTGTGTCATCTTTTATTATTTTTCTCAAAGAGGGAAAAAAATATGTCATCTGATCTTGACACTACTTGTTTATTATTACTTGTAGTCAAAAAAAAACAGTGGCGCCGCTAACAACATGAACTCTCAAGCAAAATGTTTGAGTTTGAAGGATGGGGGCTCTTGAAGCAAGAAGCTTCACGTGCTACCTCAGACCCCCATATAACGACGCCACTGCCTAAAGAGAATCTCTTAACATTTGTAACACTGGCATTTGTATTGTAACATCAGGCTGACTATGTCATAATGTATCTTTTTGTAACAATGGTATTATGTAACACTAAACATTGATCAATAACACTGCCTTTTTAAAAAAAAAATACATGTCATTTGTGGATGTTATATGTCACTAATGTTTATCACAACGACACAGCTGTATTACAACAAAAATAGTTTGTGTTTCAACGTTCAACACCAGCCCCTCCCCTGCATGTCGCACAGAAATCGTTGACATGATCCTTTAAGAGGTTAGATTTGTGTGTCACACTGCCCTGCGTGTTTATATTTTAATTGTGGAATACCGGAAACGTTATTTTCAATCAAAATTATTGCTTAGCCAGGGAAAAATATTGTTGCTTTGAATATTCATTATATTTGTTATCTGTTTTCTTTGTTCCATGGGTTAAAAATAGTTTTAAAAAAAACTATGTTGTTTAGAAAGGGAACAATGATTTTTTTTTTAATTCCTTATCCCACCCAAATTATAACAGAAACCTTGATAATTCTTCTAAATTCCCTCTAAATTATGTCAATGAATACTCTTTAAAAAGAATATATTTTCATTTAACATTTATTATTCATTAATAAATTTTAATTAACCTAAAGATTAAAAGCACTAGTCTATTTAACAGGCTTGCAGCTTCAACTTCCCTGTATATAAATACATTTCAATTTTATATCATAAAAATTTTTCGTTTCAGTTTTAATTACAGGCATTCAGTATGTGAGACATACTATGTGAACGGTGTTTTATTTTGTAAACATGTATGTATGGACATGTAGATTATTGGGAAGAGAAGAAAAAAGAAACTTTGCTTCAAGTTTCATTACACGGATCCCATCCACATATAATCGTTCATATAAACAAATTTGATTACGTACCTAATAGATCTATTCTGTCTGTAAATATTGTCTCTTAAACTTGTACACTATGCTTTATTTATTAAAAATAATAAATACTTAATGTAAATACCAATATAAAAATTATAAGTATTATCAGTTTAAGCGAACATGTTGAATGATTCTTAGATTTTGTGCTTATTTATTATGTAAAACAATAATAATAGTCCATAGTACAGTTAGAGACCCTAGGTTAATATAAGCTAAGCTGGCTGCATATCTTGGACTGCCGAACGGTCTTTGACTAACGGGGCCTCTCTGACCACCAACTGTTTTAAACCAAGGCAGTTCGTACAAATATTTTTAGTTTAAATGGCGACAGTTTATGGTGAAACTAAAAGTCCTGACAGGGAGAGGGGGTGGGGGTTTGCTGTACTAGTGGGGGGCCCTAGACAGTCGCCTTGTTTCCCTGTTCACAGGTAACGGCCCTGCTTATCTCTCTCGAATTACTTTTGAAACTTTTTTTGTTGTCCTCCATCTGTGTTGTCTTCCAGTTTGCATGTCAAAGTCAGTATCTGTGTAACATGGCCATAACACTTATTTATAAAGCCAGATAACATAAAATAGATTGTAGGTATTGTTCAATTATAACACTTTTTGTTAAGACATTGAAATGCACACATACACATGTTAATGGTTGTCTCTTGTTTGTATTTTTGGTCCGACTGATAAGTCTATGTAATCGATACATACATAGATTTGAATCATTAGATACATTGATTATTGGTATGTGTTAAAATTATAGATAGATGAATAGATAAATGGATGGATAGATAAAATGATAGATAGAAAGACAGTTTGATAGTTGGATAGATAAAAAGAGAAACAATAAACAATACAGTTAGGGCAGATGAAGTGGATTATAATTCATCTGTTTCTGAGAGGTAAAGTGAGTGTGTGGTTAGCACAATGCCCAGTCGTCTTTACTTCCACAACTAAACTCAGGTACCCATTTATAGCTAGGGTGGATTTGGAGCACTTTCAATCAACATTCAACAGGACGTGGAAAAACTCCATTTGGTTCTTACCGAGGATCGAACCCAGGCCAATAAGACCGATGGTCAAGCGTTCCACACCGATAGTTATATAGACAAATGACATATACATAGATAGTTTAGGTAGTTTCACATGCCGGATGGCTTGATAATTAAATTAATGCTTTCTATAATTGACAGAGTGGTAGATAGAAAGACATTTAGATTAGTAGATAGAATATTGGTTAGGCTAGATTAGAGCTACCTAGTATGTTGGTAGGCTGTATAAATAATTAAATATTGGATATTTTAGCTGAGAGTGTAGATTTAATGGTTTTAAAGAATATATGTATAGTCTGGTGGGAATATAGACCAGGAGGAAGTAGTTAGATAAGTGTACTAAGTTATACTATTGCAATGTTAACAATTAAGTTTATCGCAGTATAATATTATATGGATAATATCATCACAGCTATGTTATTGCATGATACCAAATAGAACATTCTCTGTAACTTTATAAACATACGCACAGTATATATACAGAATCGTTAATATTTTATATAATGCAAATAACTATCCTTTATTTACCCCCTTTAACTTTAATAGCAATACAGTCGATCCCGCTTAATTGGGACACATCGGGACCGAGGCTTTTTGTCCCGATTAAGCGGCTGTCCAAATTAAACATACACATTTACTATTGGCTTCTTGGTTTGGTTTCTTTGAGATTTGTCCCAAATAAGCAGCTGTCCTAATTAAGCGGTGTCCCAATTAAGAGGAATTCACTGTATTTAGCAAAATTCACTAAAATACCCTCCATCTTATTGTCAAACACCACTAACCCCCCCCCCACACACACACACACAAAGGCTCTCACATTATGACGAAGCTGTTCAAATTTTAAGTCATCTTTGCTATTTACTAAAAACAAACAAAGAAAAAACTATTCAAAATGTGTGTTAAACATTCACCAACCCATTCCTCACCCACCTCCATATAACGGATTATAAGACCCCTCCTCCCTCCCCCTCAGTACTGTATGTAACGTTAGTAGTAGCCCCAGGGTCGGAGTGTTACAATGCCTACCCCATTCCAGTACCAAACAAATACTTCAAATGTGAGAATGACGCCTCTGGCTGGTGGCAAAGTAAGTACCTCCCGGACCAGACCACTCCTACGAAATTTCCCTATTGACTCCCCCCCCAGAGCAAGTAATGGGTCACTGAGCTTGACCCATGACCCATATGACCCATCAAGTTCTTGACCCAGACCCATCATGGCCCATGACCCATTGAATGTTGTTATTTTCAAGATGGCGGCCGTCGCCATAGAAACCATTTTGAAATTTAAAAAAAATCGCGCGACGACGGGTTTTTTTTTTAGGGTCGGGCGGAGACTAAGGGTGGGTCGTGGGTCAGGGAACATTGACCCATGACCCATGTGACCCATCCAATTTTGCGACCCATTTGACCCATTGACCCATGACCCATTGCTCTGCCCCCCTACCCCCACACCCACCATGAAGTGTAATACAATACTTGAGTCTTCCCTGTCACCAGGGGACTACAAAACATTTTTAAAGCTTTTTTATTAAATTAATTTTTGTAAGTGCTTATTTCTTTATTATTAGTTATTGAGGTAATTCAACCAGCACGCATGATCAAACATTACACAATCATTCATAATTGTCGCATAAAAGGATTGTGTAAAATGTCCAGACGAACGGCTGAGTAGGACATGGTTATGTTTGTTTTTTATAATTCCGCATTTGGTTGTTCATTATGTTGGTTTATCCAAAATGTTCGTCAAGGGGAGATAATCAGGCAACCCGAAGTAAAACTATATCCCCGAGAGAGGATCATGACTATTTCAACTTTGGCTATGAGCCGAAACACTCTCTAGAACTATATATACAACAACATTATTAAACATGTTTAATAACGCATCACAATAGCAATTACTATGCACATGTGTAGAAAAAACATCACAATAGAAATATTAAATGTACAATCTAAGTACACCCCTTGTGATAAATAAGTGTTAAAACATGAAAAGTTACTTTGAATTATTACTCACCCTGCTAACGCAGCACATAATGTACTCACGGTGACCTCACTATCTCCTCAAGGGTCAGCGTTTGCTTCCCAGATTACCTCGCAAGTCCCCCTTACGACCTATCGCTTATTTACCCTGATTCACGGTCGTACGTCATCTCTATAAACTGTCCTTGCAGCCACATGGGCAATAACTCTATTTTAATACATCGACCTTTTGATTGCTCCCCCCTTTTAAAAAAAAAAAATCTGCGCTTTAACATTTACTAATCTACATATCTCTGAATTAACTGGAGTTATGTCCCTTTTTATTAAGGACTATAATGTGACACTTCAGTTAGGAAATGTGGCAAGGGTAATAATAATAATAAAACCCTTCCCCTGATGGTATTTGGGCTTGAGGGTTTGACCATAAAAGACAAGTTAGAAAGTTAGTCTGCTAATTAACGTATCAACCAACCGAAAAGTTGTTTCCCTTCCGTGAACATATATATATATATATATATATATATATATAAAGCACAAAGTAATAAATATGTTTTTTCGGCTCATGGTAGTTCGAATTACACCATTGCACTATATGAGTGTTGCTTTAGAACGAATGTAATCTCGGAACCACTGCCACGTTCTCAATAAATAGTCCCCTGTTACCACAGTGGTCCCCAAACCTTTTTCTCGCCGCGGTCCGTTAGACGTTTGATTATTTCACCGCGGTCCGGGGTTTGTATTGTGATGGGAGTGGACGTTGATTATATATATATATATATATATATATATATATATATATATTTCAGATTGTTTTGATTTACAATGCCCATTTCGCTCACAGCCTCTCAGCTCCCCGGGTTTAACCTCTCCTCCATGGTTAAATCGCACTACCCCGAGAGAAGTACACCACAATATATAAAAAAAGGAAATACAGTCGATTCCGCTTAATTGGGACACATCGGGACAGAGGGCTTTTGTCCCGATTAAGCGGCTGTCCCAATTAAACATACAAATTTACTATTGGCTTCTTGGTTTGATTTCTTCGAGATTTGTCCCAAATAAGCGGCTGTCCCAATTAAGCGGTGTCCCAATTAAGCGGAATCCACTGTAATTGAATGTTTCTTGGGCGGCCCAGTACCCCGGGGGCTTGGGATCACTGCCCTAGGCACACTGATTCTGGAGTTTCTTAATTTTTTAAGTCACATTTGGCAAAAGCCCCCTCCCTCCCCCCAATATATTAATGCCGTCCATGCGAATGTCATATGATCTAGAACTCGAGTAAACTGCATGACATTATAATACACATTTGAATTCGTTAACAAGTTAAAATAATGTTTTGTATAACTTTGGAACAAGTTCTTTTTTTTTTTCAAACTTATTATTTCAAGTAACCACACAATGACCTCATGTTGACACAATTAGCTTTTTTTTTGGACTTGAACATTTTTTTTTTTCTCTCCAATAAATTAAGTTCATAACTAACCAGCTCGTTTAGAAACAGAAAGATATTTAAAAAGAAGTTTAGTTCTAAATAAAGATTCTATAGGATCGTTGTAATGAACTAAATATATATATAGATATTTATTCACAAATATCCGTCTCTCTCTCTATCTCTCTCTCTTTCTCTCTCTTTCTCTCTCTCTCTCCCTCTCTCTCCCTCTCTCCCTCTCTCCCTCCCTCTCTCTCTCCCCTTTTCCCTCTCTCCCTATCTCCTTCTCTCTCTCTGTCTCTGTCTCTCTGTATCTCTCCCTCTCCATCTCTCTCTACCTCTCCCTCTCCCTCTCTCCTTTCTCTCTCACTCTGTCTCTCTGTCTCTCTGTCTCTCTCTCCCTCTCCCTCTCTCCCTCTCTCTCTCCCTCTCTCTCCCTCTTTCCCTCTCCCTCTTTCTCTCTCTCTCTATCTGGTACTATTATTAAATGATACATTTTATTCCTCTTCTTTCTTTGAATCATTGATTTACATTTATCTGTTGATTTACATGTATCTGTTGATTTACATTTATCTGTTGATTTACATTATCTGTTGATTTACATTTATCTGTTGATTAACATAAAATGGCCGGAGTAAAACTGCCTTTTTGTTTCATTTTACACCCAGAATCAATGTTCTATTTCTATTATGTGCTTTTAATATTTCAGCAATATAAGACACAATTGATTTAAAAGACCGATTATACTTGGGGCATGATTATATTTGGGGCATGCTAACCTGCAGCTTTGAATCCGTTAATACTCAGTAACCAATTCTTTTTACTATGTAACCAAAAAAAAAATATTCGTTACGAATAATCTTAATTAAACCTTCCTAATTTTGTATTATTTTAACCCTGCAATAAATTAGATTAATTGAAACTGATATGACTAACTGTTTATGATATAAATATATACAAATCGAAATAATATTCTGTACATTAAAATACAGCAGATAAAAAAAACGTTTAAGTTCTTATATTTGTATTACCAAACAATAATTTCAGGTTTAAGTGTAATGAATTACGCCTTCAAATATTCAGTTGTTGTTTTATGAATGACTACAACTCTTCTATATTTATTTACATTCTCATTCAATACCATGTACACTAGGGTGATAACTATTTTCATTTTTTTTCGTAACGAAACTGAAACCCCTTACATTCGAGGAACAATTGTATGTAGATGACAGTAGCAACATTAATTTATTTTTAAATTGAAAAAAGTTCCCCCATCTTTTAATTTTTGTTTTCTCATATCGCGCAGTTTGACGCTCGGTTTTGATTTCACACTGAATTATTATATATGACTTTCTAGACTGCTTTTAGGCACATTTCAGTCGTCTGTTTCCATTTGTTTATAAACAAGACATTTACTATACTCAACTTCCCTCATCTTCTAAACAGAAGATATCCAAGAATTCTATCTGTTGAAAAGCTAATCAATCTCACTTGGATGCCGACAAACCGTCAAATTCTTGGAAACTTCACTTTTCTGTTCAATAGCCAGAAACGGCGACTGGATCGAATCAAAATTATGATCACTGATATAGAATTGCTCTGGATGGAAATTCAAGACTTTCCACTATTATCCAGCACACAGATCAGAATGAAACTCAATGGTCTAATTGATTTATATGACAAAAACAAAAAGAAACCATCCGATAACACTTTCTTAGTTATTTGATGTCACCAACGTTAATGGAGAATGGAAAAGCAAAGAGGATAAAGAACTCTACCAGAGGCAAGTTAACAGTGGAGGAAAGATTGGTTATTCAATGGTCAAACAAGCCCCTTTGGAATCATTCCACCCAAGAAAACGAATCCGACTATCAAAAACTCAATCTCAAGCCAGCTTTTCTCAATCACAACCTACAAAAACACAGACAACTGTCTCACAACATGCCCAAACACATACAACTGTCTCAAAACCTACACAAACAAACACAACTGTCTCATAAACTACACAAACACACACGACTGTCTCAAAATCTACACAAAAACATACAACTGTCTCAAAATCTTCGGATTCTGAAACTTCTGCGTCTTCACCCGAGTCGCCAACTATTTCTTAAACGTCATCTTCTGAATGCAAACCGAAATGCCAAAGAGCAAGCACTAGAACGGCGGGTTTACTAGTACTGAAAAACATTTCCACACATAAAGCACATGACGTTCTTGCAACCATTGCTAAACAGGGTCATGATGTGCCGGTTCCAAGTCAGGCGGGTGTCTGGAAATGAGTAATCTCTGACGGACGGACAATGAGAACTTAAATTGTTCAAAAACTTCAAAGCAAAGATCCCTGTTGTATCCAGTTTGATTGGTGGTAAAAGAGTGCAAGGGGAAGAGAATCAAGTAGGTTTGCTGAAAAAGATGACAACCGAAATCAAACTCAGTATTCTCAAATGTGAGAGTGGTTCTGCCGCGGCCATTCACAATGAACTACATCAGCTAATAAATGAATATGATGCTTGTGAAAATATTTGTATGTTAATTTGCAACACGACCGCAGAAATACTGACCATTTGCACGGCATTGCAAAGCTTATACAGGATGATGTCTTGAGCAATGGCTTTCAGAAGCCACAATATATTGGCTGTCAGCACCATGTACTCGACCTTCTTCTGAAACATGTCATGAATTTTCTTATTCAAGAGCCAATGAGCAAACAAGAACTCAACTATTCCTTCATGGGCAAATTAACACAAAACTATGTCACTCTTCAAGCTGATTATCGCTTCTTGCGACAAAAGATGTTAGCACAGGCGAGAACCCACGTTGGCCTCGCATCAGCTGGAATAAATTACCAAATTTACACCAGGCAAGATGGAACTCACGTGCAATATTTACTGTTATAGCATTATTTCTGATACCAGAGTGGCACAGTATTCTCGCTTCTGCCTGCAACTTCATCTGCTATGAATGGGCAAATGCTTGGTTCGATTCGCAACACTACAATGAAGCGTCCTTCAATGAACTGTTTACCTCACTCATCAAGATAAAATGCAAGAAGGCAATTAAGTGTTTAAAGACCCATTGGTCAGTCGAGAAGTCATTAATTGACATTCCCAGATCTAACCAAATTGCTGAACGTGCTGTGAAACTGATGGCGGAACTTCATGCGAAATCGAGAAAAATTGAATTTTTGAATCTGAAGTTCATAGGACAAAATATGTTTTGAACATTTCTTGTACATTCTGTACATATTACTAACTGTTCTATATCTTATTTGTTAATAAAAGTTGATTAGTTATTATTAATACTCTTTTAAATTAAGCTAAAAAAAATGTCTTTTTTTTTAAAAAAAAAAATTTTTTTCACTTTTTTCTTCCGAAAAAGGGGGAGGTGGGGGAACTTTTTTCAAAAAAATCAAAAATGCGATTGATATTCTTAAATTAAACATAAAAGTTCCTCGATTGCAAGTGATTTTTTTTTTGTTATCACCCTAATGTACACCTATTATATTTCTTCTTTCACAACTCTGTAATGTTACACTTCGTAGACAAGTGAACTCTTATTAAATCATTGACTACTTACGTCACGATGCGGGGACGGGTGGTCGTGCGGTGTAGAGCGCTCGACTGTCGACCGGAGGGTCCCGGGTTCGAATCTCAGTTAGAACCTTGGGATTTTTTCATGTCCTGGTTATAGTCCCCAAGTCCACCCAGCTTTAAATGGGTACCTGACTTTAAGTTGGGGGAGTAAAGGCGGCTGGGCGTTGTGCTAACCACACAACCCCTTCATATGCCGAGGTTATAGAAACAGATGAATTCTACACTTCATCTGCCCCGATGACCCGTTAGGGTTAATGGAACTTTACTTTACTTTTACTTTACGTCACGATACGTTGCCCTTGTTGAATAACTGTACTGTATTAACTACGTTATTGCTATTATAACCTTTCCCACCATTATTTTCCACAGAGCCGGACCCACAAAGATTTGATGGTAAAGAAAAACAAAACGGTTTCGGCACCCCCATTCATCAGTCACCCCTGATACCTCGAAGACACATAGCCAGAAGTGTGTCCAGCGAGTCGTCCGCGGGTAAGAACCAGGTCCAGGTGCTGCACCCGGCGTACAACATCAAAGTGCTGGCCAACAAGAAGCGGGTGGTCAAGATGTTGTGCGTGGTCGTCATGGAATATTTCATCTGCTGGACGCCGCTCTATCTGGTCAACTCGTGGACGACGCTGGACTACAACAGTGCCAGAAACTACTTTTCTCCGCTCCTGAAAACGGTGATCCTTTCGTTGGCGTATCTCTCGTCGTGTATCCATCCAATCACCTACTGCTTCATGAACAGACGCTTCAGGCAGAGCTTCGTCGACGCTTTTAAATGTCGTTTCAGAAACAGGCTTGGAGGCTTCACGTTTTATAGCGAAGCCTCTCAAAACAACGGCGGCTCGGACATTGTCAGATACAAGAAACCCTCCATTGGGCGAAATATTAAAATAACTTGGAGGAGACATCATTGATGCTGGGTGATGCAATTGTTATATAAACAATGGAAAGATTCACTTAAACGTGAAAATAAACTGGAATAGACATCTTTGATACTGCGTAGTTTAGCTATTATAAAACAATATTTGGAATATTCACAAAGTATTCGATTCATCACGATTCATCAAATTGGCAGTGAAGGATTTGCTTGCAATGAAAACTCAAAAGCGTAATTTAAACAATATTAATAGCATAATAATTGCGAAAATAGCCAGCAAAGTCATTTATGTGCACAGTTAAATTGGGCTACAACAAAAGACTCGTACTGCTGGTAAAAAAAAATGATACAATCTATGTCTGAATGATATGCTATAACCTATGTATGAATGATATGCTATAACCTATGTCTGAATGATATGCTATAACCTATGTCTGAATGATATAATATAACCTATGTATGAATGATATGCTATAACCTATGTCTGAATGATATGCTATAACCTATGTCTGAATGATATGCTATAACCTATGTCTGAATGATATGCTGTGATTATTTATGTGTAGGCCTCCATTCGGATAAATATATGTTTAACGTCTCGTACGGATCGTCACGCAGTCTGAAAAAGATTTTAGTTACTCTATTTTAGCACAAGGCCTTTACAAGACATAACTTCAGCTCTGACTGAAGGCCTTATTTGATGAAACTATTTCATGTAATTACATTTAGTTATTGCTCAATAATACCATTTTATTGAATTGAATGTATCTTGAAAGCAGTGATTTATTTAGTCATACAACATGTAATGATGATTTGTTGATATTATTACACCACAATCTGGTTTTGAAATAGTTACCACTAAATGTTTTAAATCGAAAAGATGCAAGTTCATGTATTTTGTTCAACTACTGAACAATACAGACTGACTTAGGATATCGTATTTTTCATTATTTTAGTTAGTGAATAAAATGACAACATTAGAAGTACCTTTAATAGTGCTGAAGATGTGGTAAGTGCGAGGTTGACTCCTAAGGTAATGGATTTGCACAGTAGCGACTCAAGTTAACTTGTTGATGGACATAACAGCTTTGTAAAAGAAATGTCAAACCTATTCTGGGTAGCGGGTAGAACATCTTATGTCATCATCAATTATCAGCTAGTTAAAGATTATAATAAAATAAAAGCAATCCAAACTAGGCCACTTAGAAAATTTAGTCACAGGTGTATTTTTATGAACATTTGTTGTACCAATAAAAATGTTTTTTACAATTTGTTTTTGTTTACGTAAATATTGATCTTTACCGAATCTTGCTGTAAATATAAAATATATTTGATAACTATTTTCGTTGCATATCTGTAATCAACTTTGGACATTATACATGTACTAAATGAAACGGATTTTCTATTGTAGGTGGGAGAAAGTAAGCAAGTCAATTTATATCAAAATATAATCAAGTCAATTAATGACTTCGCTAAGGTTTTGGTCATAGATGATAAAAAAATGTTGACATTTTACATAGAGATTTTTACTAGTAACACTGTTAATAAAAATATATTGACATTTTACATTGAGATATTTACTAGTAACACTGTCAATAAAAATATGTTGACATTTTACATAGAGATTTTTACTAGTAACACTGTTAATAAAAATATATTGACATTTTACATAGAGATATTTACTAGTAACACTGTCAATAAAAATATATTGACATTTTACATAGAGATATTTACTAGTAACACTGTCAATAAAAATATTTTGATATTTTACATAGAGATTTTTACCAGTAACACTGTTAATAAAAATATGTTGACATTTTACATAGAGATTTTTACTAGTAACACTGTTAATAAAAATATATTGACATTTTACAAAGAGATATTTACTAGTAACACTGTCAATAAAAATATATTTTGATATTTTACATAGAGATTTTTACCAGTCAATAAAAATATATTGACATTTTACATAGAGATTTTTTACCAGTAACACTGTCAATAAAAATATATTTTTTTTAAATTTTGGTCTTTGTTTAAAAATAATCAACATTTATTTGACTTGATGTTATTCCCACCATCAATAAAATTGTTGTCAATCATTCTCTGTGGTTGTGTTAAACATATTGTTCTCTAATACATATATAGTCAGTATACATAACTATACACGTTTTAGTTGTTGTTTTTACATATATCTATCTATATGTTATGTACTTGTGTTGGGACGTTGTACTGCTCAGTCAATATTTATTCTTACCATTGAAGATTTTCTGGCGCCCACCTGTGTATCGCAAAAGTTTTTAATTGGCTTCACTTTCTGTGGATTTGTGGCAGGTTTTGGCTCTAAATATTCCAACAGGTAGCTCGGAATCAGAGCCGGCCTTAGATATTTGGCGGCCCTGGGCAAAAGTAAAAATGGCGGCCCTCTACATATTAATTTTATACAGTAATCATGAACAGCAAAGTTGGACTAGATAGTGGCACTAGAAAACGATTTTTTATTAATAATAATTAATTAATAGACGAAAGAATATTGTGTTCAGAATTATGAAGTTTAATAGTTAGGTTTATTTACAGGACAATTTTTCTACACTTTATGCTTGCAAATTCGTCGATTAAACTTGCATAATCCAACGATGATGCTATATCATTCTCAGTGGAAATCAGGGCAAGGTCTACCAGCCTATCTTGAGTCATTGTGGAGCGCAAATAAGTTTTAATTAACTTTAATTTTGAAAAACTGCGTTCTGCTGATGCAACAGTAACAGGTATTGTTAACCAAATGCGTAAAGCATTTGTAACATTTGGAAAGACCTCATTTAATCGGTGTGCATTAATATACTTTAACACGTCAAGTGGAGATGTACCTTCAGGTATAACAAAAGTTAACGTTTTTAGTTCAGTAAATAAATTGAGTTCCTCGTTGTCACTATCGATTTCCGTGATTGGTAAATGCGCAGAGGCAGAATTGCTAACATCAGAGAATACTTCATGTAAGTTTTTGTATTGTTTTTTTTTTTTAGCATTGCGTCGTCACGATTTTTCAAGTCTGAAATTTTAAAGAGGAATCTAAAATTATTGTTAAATTGGGTTAAATGTTCAAATCGTTCATTAAAAGACATTATAGCTTGATCCACACACGTTGAAGAAACCTATCCGATAGTTTTCTCTGGGATCTTGCACTGATTCATCTGTTTTTTAACTCTTTTTCGTCTCAAAGAAGTAACAATTGCTGGAAAACCCATTTCGTCATCACTCATTTCCAGCTCTTCTGCAAATGACTTTGCTGCAATTTCCGATGCCTGGAAGCCATTTTCTTTGAACGAAATAAGAAACTCGCGCAACTTTTGTAGTAGCTCCAAATTTAGATCCAATTCTATGTTATCACGCTGCATCGCCTTACTTAGCATATTTATTTTATTTAGCATTTCATACCAAACTGACAATGTTACAAGGAACGTGAAGTTTTTTTAAATTCTTTTGCTAGAGAATTAGCTTCTGTTCTGCATTTTGGATCATTAGCTGTTTCTGAGACCTCAACCAATACGTCGTATATATCACCAATTTGATAGCGAATGGCTTTTACACTGCTCACTTTACACTCCCATCTAGTGTCGGACAATGGTTTCACTGTAAGATTTTTCATGTTTTTTTTAGGATTTGCCATCTTTGAACTGATGCAGAAAATAAAACATAAATTTGCAGAACAATATCAAAAAAAGATTTAGCAACTACAGAGGATTTAGCCATATCTCCAAGAAGCAAGTTAAAACTGTGACAACCGCATGGCACAAACAATGCTCGTTTGTTTATTTGCAAAATTCTGGATTGAACCCATTTATTACAACACCGCATGTTTGCGCCATTATCGTATCCTTGGCCACGGCAGTTTGCGATTGACAAACCCAGTTCATCAAGTTTTTGTAAAAATGCATTAACAAGTCCGATTCCAGTGCTATTTTCGGTTGGTATAAAACCTACAAATCGCTCCACAATATTCACAGTTTGTTCGTTTATTTCAACATACCGAATGATTAATGTCATTTGCTCTTGGTGGCTAATATCCGGTGTACACTCTAACATGACATAATAATACTTTGATTCAATAATGCTGGCTACAATTTTCTTAAAAATTTTCTGGCTGATCAAATGCAGAAATTCATTTTGCATGGTTTTACCTAAATAGTGATCATGAATTTCATTATTGTTTATTCTGCGAAGATGTTCTTGCAAAACGGGATCAAATTTAGCTAACAGCTCTGACTAATCCCAAAAAATTTCCATTGTTAGCACAATTCAAATTTTCATTTGTTCCTCGAAATGCAAGATTATTTTTAACCAAATATTGGATAAAAGCTAACAGCCTTTCAAGTACACCACGCCAATGCATTTTTCTGCATTCATTAATCCAATAGTTTCTTTATCAATCGTTATATTTAAATGCAATCTATTCTCCATTTCGATCCAGTTTATCTGCGCAGTGATGTGGTTACATGATGTTTCATGAAGGCTGACAACTGCAAGAACATTTTCCCAGTTATTATAACCGTCAGAGGAAAATGAGTTAGAAGCGTTAGAAAAAAGTTTACAACAGAAACAGTACACCCGGTCCTGCTTGTCAGAGTAAACTAGCCAACGTCTGTCAAGTGGTTCCTGATTGCAGAGTTTCCTTTTGTAGTATACTGTTAAAAATCGTCTCCCATCTGTTTCTGGAAAATTAAAATTTTCAATATGTATTGGACCCCGCTTAACAACAAAAACACGCTGCTGATTGTTGAGAGATGATGGCCAACAACTAATGTCAGTCCAGTCGACTGCGTTGTCTGGATTCGTCATCTCAAGCTCTGAGACCATTATTTTTTTGGATACATCTTTTACGTCTATTGCTGTTTGATTTTGATCTTTTCGTTTTTCCGGTGTTGTTTCTTCTGTTTTGTTGGCAATGCTATCTTTTTTCAATACGTCATGATATGCTATAGTTATATGTTCTTGCTCATTGTCTTCGACTTCGGACGCTTCACAGAGTAACTCGGAGGAGGACTCTAGAACAACGTCTGTGTTTGTTTTTATCCTTCATCTTCAAGTGCTTATAAATAGCACCCTCTTGTGATTTCAATAGTTCCATTTCGACTTTTTTTCGTTTTCGTTTTTGTGCTCCGGAATCCGATTTAGTACGTTTCATGGCTGAAATTTTTAATTTTAAAAAGATTAAAAGCAAATTATCAGTGTTGTGCTTATTAAAAAACATTAGCTTGTGAAAAGTGGACTTCCAAAAAGTTTAATAACAATGGTATTATTGTGATCGTTAGTTAGCGCCAGCTATTGAATGAAAATAAAATAAAAATCATGTTTTTAAATTTTTAAAACATTGTAAATAATTTGTGATCTTTTAAATTTTTTCAATAATTTTTACAAAATTGGCGGCCCCTTTGAATTTGGCGGCCCTGGGCAAATGCCCAGTATGCCCAGTGCTAAGGCCGGCCCTGCTCGGAATAGACACAAATGTGGATTTTACATGACATTAAACAATTTTAATAATTTCGAGCCCATAAATTGACATTACTTTTTCATCTTTGTCAAAAAAACTAAAATGTATAAAAAATAAAAAAAAAGTATTACTATCATAACTCACAATATGGATAATGCTAGCGTGGATTGAAACGATTTGATATAAATTGATGTAAATATACGAATCATTATAAGACATACAAACCTGACTCACAATTTGGAATCTAAAACGCCTCATATTAATTAATGCTTGCTGAGTCAATCCGTTGGTATCCATTCCTTAGTAATAATTCCTTGGTATCCATTCCTAGGTATCCATCCATTGGTATCCATTCCTTGGTATCCATTCCTAGGTATCCATCCCTTGATATCCATTCGTTGATATCCATTGCTTGGTATCCATTCCTAGGTATCCATTACTTGGTATCCATTCCTAGGTATCCATCCCTTGGTATCCATTCGTTGATATCCATTGCTTGGTATCCATTCCTAGGTATCCATCCCTTGGTATCCATTCGTTGATATCCATTGCTTGGTATCCATTCCTAGGTATCCATTCCTTGGTATCCATCCCTTGGTATCCATTCCTCGGTATCCATCCCTTGGTAACCATTCGTTGGTATTTATCCCTTGTTATCAATTCGTTGGTATCCATTCATTGGTATCCATTGGTTGGTATCCATTCATTGGTATCCATTCCTTGGTATTCATTCCTTGGTATCCTTCCCTTGCTTCCCATCCCTTGCAATCCATTCCTTTTCCTTTACAAAAATTAAAAAAAAACACCCAAACCTCTAACTCAACCATATTAGTTTAAATATTAACATAAATGAAATGAATTCATGTCTTGTCATCATTAGTAACGATCAATTCCAGACACGGTTCCAGGGAAGTTCCTGAATGTCAAGTTTTGTTTCTATCCTTGGTCATCCAACACACTTTTTTTTTTACTTTGTTGACAATGTAAGGTTTTCCCCGGTACTCCTGATTGTTTCTACTGATTGTTTAGGTCAATTCACTAGTGAGAAATGTCTGCCTTGTACACAGTCTGTCTATTTAGTCTTGTCTCTTGCATTGATAACATTTTATTTTTATTTTTTTAATCACATTATTTTTATTTATTTTCTTAATTCCTTTTCTCTCGCCAGGAGTTGTTTGTGTAAACAAAATTTAAATTCAGTAAAAATTAATATGACCTATTTTTTGTTTGTTTTGGTGCCAATAGTAAATATTTTACAAATGTTTGTTTCATTTATCGCTGCCCCCAGTTTCTGCTTCAATTCAAGTACGAAATACATCAATCCCACGTCACTTTCCGATTATTTGTTGATCAATTGATTCTACAGTTTAGCAGACCGAGTATAAAGGCGTGCTGGCATACATAAAATCCATAGACTAGCAGTACAATTGAATGCCATGAAGCTACTCAAACCTACCTAATATATGAAAGTCAGTTAAGTTATTAAAATAGATATAATTATTTTAATTACTAGCTGTGCCCTGCATAACCTTTGCATGGAGTTATATTTCCTTTGGAAGATCAGTAGGCGATGTTATTTTTTGGTTTCGGACAGATCCGATTTTTTAATGAATTTATTACTATTGTTTACGTTTGACGATTTTAAACTGGAGTACTGTTACTTTCGATTTAACGCACACTGGAAATGAGTATTATTATATACTAGCTGTACCCTGCAAAACCTTTGCATAGAGTTATATCCCCTTATGCTTGATCGGTAGGCTAGGTTATTTTTTGGTTTCGGGCAGATCCGATTTTCTTCATGGTTGTATTTTAAACTGGAATACTGTTGTATTCTTTACTTTCGATTTAACGCACACTGGAAATGAGTATTATTATATATGATGATATTTTTATTAGATTTAGTATAGAATAGCCGCGCATTTAATAATGTCCTTTATCACGTGAACGTGTTATGTAATGATTTCTTAAAAACTGAGATCAGTAAATGCTATACGACTCATATGTCTCTAGTAGGTAAACTTCATGAGAGATTGTGGAGGGATTGAGTGGCTAGCACATTTGTTCTGCATTCTTTCCCTTTCCTTAGTAAATTCATGGTGTACACTCTGCCATAAAATATGTACTATTTTTTTTTAACTTTTTTTCTGCATCTATTTTCGATGATATAGAGGGGACATATGGACGAGAGGTGTAGAGCGCTTGACTGTCGATCTTCGGTGAGAACCAGCGAAGTTTCTCCCTGATAAAAGTTGGTCTTTGTCCCTCAGGACCACCCAGCATTTAAATGGGTGCCTGATTTAAGTTTGGGGAAGTAAACAGGAGGCTGAGCGTTTTGCTAGCCACAACAATCTATTTAAATGCCGAGGTCACAGAAACAGATGAATTCTGAACTTCACCTGTCCCGATGTGCTAAGGGAACTTCAGTTTTTAAGATGAAATAATATTATGGCAATAAATTATGACAATCAGTTATGACAATCAATAATAACAATTAATCATGAAAATTAATTATGACAAACAATCAATTATGACAATCAATCAATTATGACAAACAATCAATTATGACAATCAATCAATTGTGACAAACAAATAATTATGACAAGCAATCAATTTTGACAATTCATCAATTATGACAATCAATCAATTATGACAATCAATTATATCGACATATTGAATTCATAAACTAATAGTCCACAAAGTTACATTTATTCAATTCCCCCCTAAATGAACCAGGACATTGAGATTGTATTTCGATGGGTGTTGTAAATAACTAGAGTCAGTCGCGTCATGGTCGGAGTCCCAATAAACTCGCCCCAGTACACGGAGTAAAATATCAAAGATGTGAACATTATTTCCCCTTGCTGTGGCCACAGGAGCTAACGCACCCCCCACCCACCCACCCCTCCCCCGCCAGTTTCGTCACTGATTTTGGATATTCTCACGATCTGTGCATGTTTTAAAATATATTTCTTTATCGACAACTTAATTTTCAAGTATTTTAAAGCTGACATTAAAAAAAAAACAAAAACCTACCATTTTAAAACCCAGCCATTGGACCCATTCAACGCACTATAGAGGAACATGTGTTCAAGCATTACGATATAATTTATCTTCCAATTGTATACCCCGATTAAATAATTTGAATATTTGAGATGTCATACCGTTAACGACTTGTCGTATTTGCATAGAACATCTGCTTAAAAGTAATATTAAAACGATATTGGTTTTCTTTTTTTAATTCAGTTAATGGGTTCTTGACAAATACAACAAATACATGTATGTCATTTCTTACAAATGTCAATCGGTCACTCGAAGTTAACTGTAACAATATAGCAGGGGGTGTTGGGATTGGGATGATGTGAACTTACTAATTTAAAGGTGACAAAATATTGAAATTAAGAAAATTGCAATGAATTATAATTTGTTATTACGATTTTCTCTTGAATATGTAGTTAAACAAATGTGCAGTCGCACTGGTCTAAAGTCATAAAAGTCTAAAGTCATAAAAGTCTAAAGTCACACAAGTTCAAGTATTGCAATGTCTACACTTCGGTCAAACAACTCATCAGTCTAGCGAAAAAAAGTCTACACTCATGCAAATGTACAGTCCAGCTATTTTTTAAAGTCGTCCAATCATAAAGTCACACTAACCTACCAGCATGGTAGGGTGTATTGTGCCTACCACACCAGCATTGTTGGCGGCGCTGATGCACGTCTGCCATGCCTACAGAGCGGCGGGGTGAGTGTGCCCGCTATCATCTGCAGGGATGGCAGAAAGATGGGTTTTAAGCCTTACCCAAACTGGCCAGACGAGCAGGGTGTGTGTGCTGCCGATCGACCAGAATGGCAAGGAAAGGGGTTTTTCCTGCCACTCGGACAGAGGGGAGGGTGTAGTGTGCCTGTACCCTCAACCCGAAATGGCAGGCTGCGCAGGTGTGCTTGAGTGGGACGGAGTGGAAGGGTGTTGTGTGCCGACCATATCCGTCACCTGTGAATACTGCGGTCTCGGATTGTCCCCACTGACCACGGTACCACCACCCTCGCAAGTAATGGTTTTTTTTTTCCTGACTAGAGATCCCCTATGATCCATCCCCCGTGGATCATGGTATGTCTCTCAGACCAGAAAGGAGAGTTCACAAAATATCATGCCTAAATATTTTGTGACTTATATCCAGTCCAGTGCACTCAGAATGTTATTCTGTTCGTGACCTCGGTACTTGTAAGGTAATGTGTAGTTTCTTTCTGAGGGGATCGGAGGTCAGTGAACTATGACTATGGAGAATAGTAATAGTTTCACTGTTTCATTCCGCTAGTAATTAGCAGTAGAGAAACCAGCGCTGTGACCGATGACCTGTTTGAAATTCAATGCGTGACAATACAGAACACGGTTCAATACACACCGATTTTTTGAAACCTTCATTGTTCATAACAGCTCGATGATCGCCCTTTCTTATGTGATGGGTAAAACCAGAAAGCTTCTTTTTAATGCCCTATCTACTTCACTATTGCCATGTCTAGTTCACTATTGCCATGTCTAGTTCACTATTGCCCTGTCTAGTTCACTATTGCCCTGTCTAGTTCACTATTGTCATGTCTAGTCCACTATTGTCATGTCTAGTTCACTATTGCCTGTCTTGTTCACGATTGCCCTGTCTAGTTAACTATTGCACTGTCTACTTCACTATTCCCATATCTACTTCACTTTTGCCCTGTCTAGTTCACTATTGCTATCTCTAGTTCACTATTGCCATCTCTAGTTCACTTTTCCCATGTACACTTCACTATTCCCCTATCTACTCTATAAACATGTGAATTTTTTTATATTGCATCTCTTCCATTAGGTACCACAAACTGATTTTTTAAAATGGGTTTACAGTTTTTTTTCAACATGAATATTGCAAGAACTCGAGAATCTAAGATGGTGGACATCAAATTTATTACTATAGCTCAAATAGTTTAAGAGATATAAATTTTTGAAAATGTGACTTTTTCATTTTTTCACAACACCTTCAAAAGTGCCATTTTTGCCAAGCGTTATCTGCAAAAGTATTTCCTGTACACCAAATCATTTACATTCAATACAAACACAAATATACATAGAATAAACTCAATTTTTTTCAAAGGTGTAAAATTATAATATCATTAAAATTTATAGCACTGAAAATGGGTTTTCATCATTTTTAAGAAAAAATAAAAAGGGAGATAAATTTTCAAAATTCGTGACATTTCAAAAAATCATAATAAAATTTGTAATCAACACACATAAGAACTAATTACATCAATCTGTAGGGTAATTTAAGCTTTATACATTCAATTAGTCATAATATCTTAAGATTATTTATGATTAATATAATAAAGGTTAGAAATAGGTGGGGTAACAAAAAACTTAAAAATTTGTCATTTTCAAGAATTCACAAAAAAAGAACTGTTATGTATATATTCAACATTTATATATGAAAATGTAGGATATACATAGTTCTTAACTATAAAATAGTCGTTAGACCAATTACTTTTATATATACAGTACAGGGATGGATAAATCCATGCATGTAAAAAACCAATAAAAATACTTCTCATTAGGGAAAAATCCACTATTAAGTATTATTTGAAAAGTTATATTAGTAACAATAGTAACCGTAACATTAGATACATACATTTCAATTATATTCTAATTATTTCATAAGTCATGGAAAGCTAACAAATAATTTACGCATTTTACCAATACAGGAGCACACCTAAATAAGTGCAACTTTCGAAATTTAAGTAATTTTACTTTTAAGTTAATGTAAGCATATACCATTTGAATGAGTTATTAATGTGCCATTTAATTGATCAGCAGGACCGGATTTAGACGTCATAAGGCCCTAAGCTATTTGGGATATAGAAAAGTTCCCTTAGTCCTACTGGGCCATCGGGGCAGATGAAGTTTAGTATTCTTCTGTTTATATAACCTCGACATATGAAGGGATTGTGTGTTAGCACAACGCCCAGCCGCCTTTAATTCCCCAACTTAAGTCAGGTACACATTTAAAGCCGGGTGGACTTGTGGGACGACTTTGCACCAGATAACATGTCGACAGTCGAGTATCTACACCACTCGGCCATCCATCATTTGGGATATGGGGCCCTTTATAATTCCAGAAATTAAATGGCAGTGTCAAATATTTAAATAAATATGAAAATAGCTCACTCTAACAATTTTTGGGGGCCTCCTAAAAAAGTGGGGATGCTAAGCTATAGCTTGTGTAGGTTATATATAAATCCTGCACTGTTGATCAGCATCATTCCCTTCTTTTTTTATTTCATCTTTCAATACCTCTCATAGTAATAAAGGTTTATTTCTGGAGCTTTTCAAAACACATCTGTTTTGTTTCAATTCATGCTTACTTAGAGATAATGTACTGTTTTGTTGATCATTTAGTGATTTTAACTCTAATTTCTTCTTGATAGAGTACTACTATTTCATCAAGGACATTTTTTCCAATTATTGACCCTACCCAGGCCCGTAGCCAGGTCAAAGTAAGCAGGGAACACCAATACCCAGCAAGGGGGCACCTTTACTATTTCTATATTTTTTCCTCTTTTTCTTCTTTTTTTAAGCGGCGGGGCGGCACTCCACACCTAGCCGGGGGGGGGGGCACGGCCCTACAGTGCCCCCCACACCTGGCTACGGGGCTGACCCTACCATTAAAAGTTTTATTTGTTTTAAATTTTATTATGTTTTCGTCTATTTCTCTGTTATTATTTGTTTATCAAGAGTTTGAATGTCTGTTGTTTACTTAATATAATAAATAAAAAAAAATGAATGAAAAGTTCATTAGTTAATCTCTGTAGTTTTGAAAGAACAGACTCCTTCAGGGGACTGTGTATATTTCTCTTATTCACTCTAAAAGTTGCAAGGCTTTAAAATATATAACCCACATTCAAAATTGGTCCAAATAAGTTACATAATATACTGCTGATATGGTATTTAAACACATAAAAGTCTTTTCTATGTGTTACTTAACTTGATTACCAGTTCTTTTTTTTTTTTTTGGATTTGTGAGAACCATGTTTAATTAAAGCTAAAAGATGTTCAAACGTCAATAATACTCAAACTGAACTAATATTAATAATAAGATACTTAATAATAATACAAACGCATGAGTGGCTAAGAAATATTTTAATAAAAAAAATACAGGCGTAACAGTTACATGAGTCCATGACTTGCCATTTTCCTCTTTCAAAACCTGAGTTGAAGAAGTCATGTATTACTAGTCTAGTAGACAAGGCAATAAAGGTATCCCTCCAACTAGCACAGAAACCTTCTATAAAGTATTGAGTTGTACACCGTCTGATAAGGATAATTATGACATTTAAAAATGGTTCTGACTTAAATAATAGTGAATTTAAGCATATACTAAACATACACCGTTATATTACAACAATAATTGAAAAAATATCCATTCAATAATAGTTATGTTAATTCGGTCGGCCTACAATCTACTATATGTTTACATTGACAACCAATTATCGACCACGTGACCTGTTATATTTGTTTAAATTTGAGACAATAAAACTATCTAACAACGGTAAAAAATATATACTAGTCAATTTTGAATATGTTATCTCTTAGAAAATATTATTATCTCTCTAAAAAAATAGCCAGAAAAAAATAGAAGTGTCCGCAAACATGAGGGGTATCGTTCAATGTACAAAAGCATCAAAATAGCCTCGAGGTTTATCATATTAAAGTTATTATAACTACAACAATAAACATTTCCAAAGAAATATAAAGCTAAAAGAGTAAGGATAGATAATGTAACTATTTATCTACAAGTTTTTATCGTTTTTACTTACCAACTAGGTGTTTAAGTCCCAATAAAGTTAAATTCATTGTGTAAGGTGTAGCGTTGCTAACTTGATTGTCGGCCATTTTCACGGTCGTGCAAGAATGGGTGAAAATGTGTGTTATATGCTATTTCTTAGCGCTCTGCGCTTTTGGGCCATGCTTACAAATTAAGTTTTATTATCGTATTTTAAAAGCAAAATGGACGGGCTTTCTAATGATACTAAAGAAAAACCTACAAAATTAAAAAATCACAAAATAATTTACTTTTTATTATGATTTTTTTATATTAAAAATATTGTTAAATATAATTGAATTAAATGTTTAGTATGGTTGTAAAGGACATTCATTTTCGCACACATTGATATATTTGACATTACTGTAGGGCGAATGGCCCTGAATCGCACGGAGATTGAAATTAGGATAGTCAAATGAGATCGCGCGTCGGCCGGTAAAAAGTGACTTCGATGATGGTTTTCATTTTAAAAATGTAACCTTTTGTTCTAAATCTACGTAATTAAAATTTACATATTATTGTAGGGCTTACAAAATACTTTAAAATGATATAATTGTTTATGAGATTTGATCAGTTTTAAGTAGAGAAATCATTAAGTTAAAACTATCCAAATATTGACTACAGTGACGCAAAACCACGATTGTGAGCCAGTTTGTGGTACCTACTTCCATAGTCGAGTTAGATGTACAACGATTGAACCTGAGATTCTATCCAGTCCAGTCACAAACATGACGTCACGAATTAGCCCCGCCCCTCCCCCTCGGGATCTGTTTATGTCAATATATAAAATGTCTAACGTTACATATCTAATGGTTGTGAAATGGGGCAAGAAAGGCCTTTATTACCAAGGGGAGAATTGACAGTATTTTTGGCCTTGAACTCCTCCCCCAAAGTAGCTATGCACAGGGCTTCAAATTGTACCTTTCCTATAGGCAGTCTAATCTAATTTAACCTGTGGCCCCCGATATACTTTAGCATAATGCCCCACCCCCTTCCGCTTTAAAAAAAGGCCAAGTTATGTAGGCTGATTATTTTTCGTCTGAGAGTATGAACTGATCATTTAGGCAGGCAAATGACGTAAATGCTACTTTGCCATAACACACTGAACTTGTCTTTCTCAGTACACACTGCACAATATTTAATTAATGAATTTGGTTTGCTTAAGTGCGCCCAGAAGTATAATTTCACCAGATAATTATTTTAACTTATGACTTTCTGCAAGAAATAAACAAGATTGTCTCCCGTTTGTGTAACATTTCACTAACCAGAAACAAACTATGGCAGGTGAGACTCGATAATGCTATTTTTAGCTACAATCGGATGTAGTTTTTCATTTGATTTAAATTTTTGCAAAAAATGATCAAGAAGTTGATGTATTTCATGTAAGTTTTTCAAGGTGTGTGTTTTATATATCTTGGAATGTATACATTATATAAACTACTTTGTAAGTTATACAGATGAATGTATCAATGTTTGAGCTATACAAGCAATACATTTTATTATTGAATCATATTTCCTACCAGAGTATTTTAATTTCAAATGGCTTTATATATCATAGGCTTGAACATTAACCCGAAAGTGCCATTTAGGCTTTATCATCATGTTTCTTTTACAATGACGTAGATCACAGATACACATGACGTAAAACTTGAAAATAAATTCATATAAGAACTATGGCGGAAGCAATAAAATGAAGCATACAAAAAAAAAGTGTCGGAAAAAATGTAATAAACGCCTTTATTGTTACAAATACGATAGACCATTTATGTATGACATCATCCATAACGAAATGATTGGACTCGTAAAAAAAATGACATTTAAAAACTAGTTGACTTTTATAAATGATGCAAGACAAATTGACAAGCACATTACGGGGAGCTGATCACAACTGTTTGTAGTCTACGTTGGCAAGTAAACCATCTACATCTTCTCATACATTAAGCCGTTTGTAAACATATACATGTATATATAGTTCAGACACAAGGAGGGTGTGTTCAGATAAAATTTCTTTGTAAAATTAAAAAAAAAAATGAAAACATGATGGAAATGTTAAAAACAATGCATTTCAATTTGAAACAAAACTTCATGAATATTCTTGGCAATGTAGATTTTATAAAGCTCAAAAATAAATTGTCAAAGGGGGGGAAGAACTAAAGCAGGTTTTTATTGGTCATTGGTTGCTATTCTCATTACTTTTCCTGCTTGCTTCATTTGATGGCCAGGACAGATATGTAACATGGGGAAAATGATGTATACGTTTTTTTTGAATTTAAAAGAAATCAATGCTGTGTTACATAGACAGGCAAAGTAAACAATAAGAGAGCTACAGCTGCTGCTGCAAAATATCCTCTTGACGCCACGGACTGCTCTTGCTCTGTTGTTTGTCAATTTGTCCCTCCCGTGTTTGTGTTCGACTACACTACGCTTTAGTCAGAGCCCTGGCCTGGGCTGTTGGTGCCACGTACACTGGTCTGTTGACCACAATTCGGCCATCCAAGTTCTTAATGGCCCTCACCGAATCCTGTACATCAGACATGATCACAAAGCCAAACCCTTTGGAGACGCCAAACTCGTTGGAAATTACCTGAGAAAAGAGAAAAAAAAGTGTTTGATGTACTACATTGATGTTGGTGCATAATTAAAATGGCAATGCAGCTTTTTTTACGTCGACTGAACCAGTAACTCTCAAAGTGTAGGGGTCAGAAGTGGATCTCAAAGTGTAGGGGTCAGAAGTCGCTCATATTTGAGAAGCTCTGGATAAAAGATCTAAATATGAACAACATTTTTGGTTTAATTTAAGAAATATATAAAATTTTAATGAATGTTGACATTTTAATATTGCTGACAATAAGTTTTCATAAAAACATAAAGTTGCCTTCGCTAACAAATCATGTATACAACACTATTAACTTAACTATTATTCATATCCATAACAATACTACCTCAGCTAAAAACTCATATCGACATAATACTACCTAGCTAACAGTTCATTTCATTACTATTTTCTCTTCAATGACATTTCTTTTACACCAATATTTTACCATTGCTGACAAGACATTACCTAACACACAACTATTTTACCTTTGCTGACAAGACATTTCCTTACATACAACTATTTAACCTTTGCTGACAAGACATTTCCTTACACACAACTATTTTACCTTTGCTGAGGCATTTCCTTACACACAACTATTTTACCTTTGCTGAAGACATTTTCCTTACACACAGCTATTTTACCTTTGCTGACAAGACATTTCCTTACACACAACTATTTTATTTAATGAAGACATTTCCTTACACAACTATTTTACCTTTGCTGACAAGACATTCCTTACACACAACTATTTTACCTTTATGACAAGACATTCCTTACACACAACTATTTTACCTTTTTTGACAAGACATTTCCATACACACAACTATTTTACCTTTGCTGACAAGACATTTCATTACACAACTATTTTACCTTTGCTGACAGGACATTTCATTACACACAACTATTTTACCTTTGCTGACAAGACATTTCCTTACACACCTACTATTTTACCTTTGCTGACAAGACATTTCTATACACACAACTATTTTACCTTTGCTGACAAGACATTTCCATACACACAACTATTTTACCTTTGCTTACAGACATTTCCATACACACAACTATTTTTACCTTTGCTGAAGACATTTCATACACACAACTATTTTACCTTTGTGACAAGACATTCCTTACACTACTATTTGCTGACAAGACATTTCTATACACACAACTATTTTACCTTTGCTGACAAGACATTTCCATACACACAACTATTTTACCTTTGCTGACAAGACATTTCCATACACACTATTTTACCTTTGTCAATTATTACACACAACTATTTTACTGAAACCTTTTTGACAAGACATTTCCATACACACAACTATTTTACCTTTGTTGACAAGACATTTCCATACACACAACTTTTTTACCTTTGCTTGACAAGACATTTCCTTACACGACTATTTTACCTTTGCTGACAAGGTATTTCCCATGCACAACTATTTTACCTGTTGAAAGTGGGATAATTTTCATTACACACAACTGATTTTAAAGTTTGCTGACAAGACATTTATTACACACTATATTTTACAGCACATTAGTCAACATTTCCTTACAACTGTTGTGCCTTTGCTTTAATAGGGTGTTTCAATATACACAACTATTTTACCTTTGCTGACAAGACATTTCCTATACACTGATATTTTACCTTTGCTGAAAGGCATTCCTTTACACAACTATTTTACCTTTGCTGGCCAAGCATTTCCATACACACAACTATTTTACCTTTGTCAAACAAGACATTTCCTTACACACACAACTGTTTTACCTTTGGACAAGACATTTCCATACACAACTATTTTACCCTTGTGACCAAGACATTGCCATACACACCACTATTACTGCCAAATGAGACATTTCATACACACAATATTTTGCCTTTACTGACAAGACGTTTCATACACACGACTATTTTACCTTTGCTGACAATTGTTCCATACACACGACTATTTTACTGCTGACAAGACCATTTCCTTACACACCACTACCTTTGGGACAAGACATTTCAATAAAACCACTATTTTGCTTAATGTCGAATATTTCTTGACACCACTATTTTGCCTTTGCTGACAGACATTTTCCTTACACAACTATTTTACCTTTGCTGACAAGACATTTCCTTACCCAACTATTTTCCCTTTGCTGACAAAGTATTTCGCACACAACTGTTTTACGCACAGGACAGATGGTTTTGCAATACCTGCTTCATTTTACCTTTATGACGATTTTCAATTTTGCAACTTCTTTCTTGCCCGGCGGACATTTTCTCATTACACGTGTATCTTTTAACTTTGCTGACAAAACATTTTCGCCTACTCATTTACACTTTAACTGAGCGGGACATTTCCTCATACACACAACTATTTTACTGCTGACAAGACATTTCCATACGCAAACTGTTTTACCTTTGCTTACAAGACATTTCCATACACACAACTATTTTGCAGCACGGGAACATTTCACTTGCACAACTATTCTTTGCTTTGTTCCAGAACATTTCCTTACACACTACTATTTTACCTTTGCCCGATAAGACATTTCTATGCAACTATTTTACGCTGCTGACCGGTGACTTCACACACACAACTAATTTTACCTTTGACAAGATTGGCTTTACTTTACAACTAATTTTGCGCTTTGCTGAAGACATTTCCTTTTTTAACTATTTTGCCGCTGACCAAGACATTTCATACACCCAACTATTTTACCTTTTGCGACGAGACATTTCCCTTTGCTGCTATTTTACTTTGCTGACAAGACATTTCTTTTTAACCTTATTTTTGCTGACAAGACACGATTTTCTTACACGCGACTGTTTTTGCTGACAAAACATTTCCTGCAAACTATTTTGCCTTTGCTTTGTGGGACATTTCAATACACACAACTATTTACTTTGACAAGACATTTTCACCCACTACTATTTTACCTTGCTGAAAAAAGTTTCTATACCCAACTATTTTGCAACTTTTTGATGAGACATTTTCCATACACACAACTATTTTACCTTTGCTGACAAGACATTTCCCTCTACAACTATTTACCTTTGCAGAAGACATTTCCTTACACAACTATTTTACCTTTTCTTTGAACAGGGTGTTTCCATACCACCACAACTATTTTGCTGCCGACAAGACGTTTCCTTTTACACAACTATTTTCTTGCTGACAGGACGTTTTCCATACCACCTGACTATTTTACCTTTGCTGACAAGACATTTCATGCACACCACTATTTTACCTTTGCCGACAGACAGCTGCCCACACTAACTATTTTACCTTTGCTGACAGACAATTCCTTACACGAATATTTTACTTTGCTGACTTAAGACGAGCTTCCCGCCACGTCACACACTTTAACTGACCAGAGACATTTCCTTACACACTATTTTTACATACATGACAAGACATTCTTTTTTCTTTACCTTTGCTGACAGGGCATTTCCTTACACCCCTTACACTATTTTACCTTTACTTTGACAAGACATTTTCCCTTTTTAACTATTTCCTTTACTGACAAGACAACTCCGCCACAACTATTTTACCTTTGCTGACCGGAACATTTCAACTGCAACTCTGCACCTTTATGCAACAGGACATTTCATTACACACACAACTATTTCCCCACCTTTTGCTGACAAGACATTTCCTTACACTACTATTTAGCTTTGCTGACAGACATTTCTACGCACAACCTTTACCTTTTGCTGACAAGACATTTCCATACACAACTATTTTACCTTTGCTGACAGACATTTCCATGCGACTATTTACTTTACTGAAGATTTTGCCCATACACACAACTATTTTACCTTTACTGGCCGTTTCTTTCTTTACTGACTGTGACCAGAACGCTCATACACACAACTATTTTTGCTGACAGGTTGTTCCGCCACACAACTATTTTGCCTTTGTTGACAAGACATTTCCATACACAACTATTTTGCAGCACAACACGGCAAGACATTTTCCCATACACCACTATTTTACCTTTGCCGCCAAGACATTTCCCTTTTTATCTTGCTTGCTGACAAGACATTCCCTTACACGACTATTTTACCTTTGTGACTAAAACCATTTTATACACACGACTATTTTAACTGCTGACAGACGTTTCCCTTACACGCCACTATTTTACCTTTGCTGACAAGACATTTCCTTACACACTATTTTGCTGCTGACAAGACATTTCCTTCACATCACTATTTTACTTTGCTGACAAGGCATTTCGCTTTGCAACTATTTTACCTTTGCTGATAGAACTGTTTCCTTATACACCACTATTTTACACTTTGCTGACAAGACATTTCCTTACACACAACTATTTTACCTTTGCTGACAAGACATTTCATACACACACCACTATTTTTACGCTGCTGACGGACATTTTCCATAAACACAACTATTTTACGCACTTTGAATACCTGAGACATTTCCTTACACCACTATTTTACCTTTGCTAATGAACATTTCGCCGCACCACTATTTGCAGCACGCTTTGACAGAATATTCTACTTGCACAACTATTTAACCTTTGCTGACAAGACATTTCCTTACACACAGCTATTTTACCTTTTGAGCAGACATTTCCTGCACAACTATTTTACGCTTCTTCGGCGGGTATTTTCCTTTTTAACTATTTTACCTTTGCTGACAAGACATTTTCATACACACAACCTATTTTGCTTTGCTGACAAGACATTTCCTTACACAACTATTTTTGCTGACGGTTTTTCCATACACACTAAACAGACTCTCGTTTCTGTCAGTTATCGACTCATTCAGTTGCTTAGAAAGCGTTGCTGTCATTGCGTCGTACTCTGTCAACGTATCGCTGTGTTTGGAGAGTCAAATTATTGTTGGAGTTGGCGAGCGTCGCGCACTCTCAACTCCTCCGTCTGGTCCCCCTAACTTTACAGGCGGACATATGAGATGGTGTGCCTGATTTGATGTTGTCAATGTTATTACTGCAAGGGGACATACAAACGTAAGTATTTATACGGAAATGTATTCATAGTTAAATAAGGCTGTTTGATGATACACACGAATTTCGGGGAAAAGTATGAAAAAACCTGGTTAAAAGCAAGAAGTTTATTAAGAAGTTTTGATACCATTATTTTAGAAGGCATTAAATTTTTGAACTGTTATTAGCAAAAATTAGATGGATAAGATGATATGAATATGATGTGAAGATGATATTAAGATGGTATAAAAATGATATTGGACTTGTTAGCAAATTTAACATCCAAGCTCATCTTTTTTCTTTAACATATAGCACCAATGTTGTCCACAACTCATATGAAACAGTTTATAATTTAATTACTTTTGTCAATATAATGTTTGCCCCAAATGTCGAAAATGGAGCACAAGACCCATACCTATGTCAAGGAAATGATTTAGCAACCCTGATGGATATTCAGTGCAATTCCTATGACAAAAGTAAAGATGAAAGTGTAATATGGTTAGTATGTCACTCAGCATGTGTGTGAACAATATAATGCATGGTTTTAGTAGAGGGCATGAGGAGATGCTCTTTTTAAGAATTGGTTTTAAATGGACTTACTGCCATTAAGCCACTTCGCTAGATATCATAACAGAACAGAAGTGGAGGAACGTGACACTTAAGCTAAAATGATGATGATTAAATCTTAATCAGTTGAATGTGTTTCAGTTCTATACAAATGCGTAACGCGGCTGTCAAACCTTTCTTACTCACAATGACATGATGCAAATGTTGCTACTAAATTAGACTTGTTCCCGTGAAATACCGATCAGTCATACTAATATTTCCACATAACCGGAGACAGCCATCATCACAAAACTAAAAAGCTACCAGCGAGAATATCTAGCGGCGTTTTATGCGCAATAAAACACCACCTCGTTTTATTTGAACACCCTCGTTTTATTTAGTAGATTTTCAACATTAATGCAGACAAATTATATAAAACTTTGGTAGTCAAATGCCATATGTGTGCATAGCCTTTACTATTATTCATTTTACTGCACTTTGTGCTGTGTATATATTAAATAAACAACCCTGGTAGGAGGTTTTTGTTGCAGCTCATATCGTGCCATTGCCGGTTGTAAGCATTAATGAAGAGATCATCGGGGCCCATATGCCGAGTTTCGATTAACGCTATTTCCCACTGTTGAAGTTACTGATGCCGTTGATGTTCACCGGATGTCCCTTATTTGGCCGAAAGTGCTGAGCCGATCTTTGACAAGAATTATGATGTCTTATTGTCGCCGTCGTTGCACTGGTGTTTTCGTGGCGTTGCTGGGCGTGGTTGTTCGCTGTCCTGTACCAGCGCGTGTTTTATTTTGCTGAGTCATTCGGGTTCTCTGCTACAGTATTGCCGGACATGTTGAGGGTAATTATGTACGTAAGGTCACGCTGATTCGCGTTTCATAATGACCTTCCCGTGCATCACCAGATTTGGGAGCCTGGATGAAATTGATTTTCTTATTAAGTTGTGAGAGTAACATCATTATCTGATTTACGAATCAAGTATAGCAGTGGTGAAACTCAGGCTAAAACAGGACTGTATAATAATTGAACATAACATTATGAATTGTCTGCTAGCTGTATTCTGTAGAAACCACACCTTAGAGTTATATCTTCCCCTGGTGGGTCGGTGATGAATTATTACTTCGTGTTTGGGCGAACAAACGATTTTTTCGCGTTGTATTTTAAACTGGAAAGTTGTTCTATTAATTTCTTACTTTCGATTTAACGCAGAACTTAAATCGCTATTATTTTATTATAAATTACAATCCTTAGAGTCAAGGAGTCAATAAAAAAAATCTACCAGGCTGCACCCAATTCACAAGTCAAAAAAAAAATGTAGAACCAAGCACAATAGAATATTTCTTTTTTTTAATACACCCGAAGCCCCCAAACGTGTCCAGACGAAAGCAATATAGATATTACGTTGTACTCTTGTTCATTGTTAAAACTGATTGGTCTTTGGATAATACAACACGAGGGACAGGGATCATAGCCTTTCAACTAAACAATATTCAATGTATTCCACTTACTTTAGTAGCGTCTGTCTGTTCCTTGTAAGTCACATAGCCAACCCCTTTTGACCTTCCGTCGTATGTCTTTAAAAGCTGAAGTAAAATAGAAACCTCATTAATATTATTATTATTGTCTGGTTAAAAAAATAACATATAAACGTGATTCGCTCAGTCTATGCTGTCCATTCAGTTATGTCAGATCACTATCTTAAATTCTAACTTCAAGGTAGCGATCCCATTTTATATTTAGATATGTAAATACAAGCGCCATCGCAATTATTTGGCAATGCAGCATCTAGGCAAGACACCACAAAAATATTTTACATAATAAAATTATTCGTCTTTAAACTAGAGATCTCTAGGCTTATGGTTATATCAGAACCTCAGTCACCGTTAATACATATTTGTATATTACTGTTTGCCCGTTCTATGATCCTATCCAAGTTATATGGACACATCAACGTCTATATGGCCCTACCCACATCTTTATGGCCCTACCCACGTCTCTATGGTCCTACCCACATCTCTATGGCCCTACCCACATCTCTATGGTCCTACTCACATCTCTGTGGTCCTACCCACATCTCTATGGTCCTACCCACATCTCTATGGCCCTACCCACATCTCTATGGCCCTACCCACATCTCTATGGCCCCCATCTCTATGGTCCTACCCAAATCTCTATTGCCCTACCCAAATCTATGGCCCTACCCACATCTCTATGGCCCTACCCACATCTCTATGGCCCTACCCACATCTCTATGGCCCTACCCACATCTCTATGGCCCTACCCACATCTCTATGGCCCTACCCACATCTCTATGGCCCTACCCACATCTCTATGGCCCTACCCACATCTCTATGGCCTACCCATCTCTGTAGCGCCCTTTACATCTCTATGGCCCTTACTTCTCTATTGCCCTATTCACATCTCTAAAACTCTTGAGTTAAAAGATACAATTGACCTATCCCGTCATTCACAAACATAACTGAGCCACCTTTATTTTTTCCCACAGTTTCTAAAGACCTAAAACATATTCTATATATTTTGTAATATTAGCTTTCCGACAATCTATGACTTACCCTATTCTACATATATATATTTATGGTCCTACCCACATCTCTAGGCCTACCCACATATTTCCACTGGCTATATGGCATCACCTACCTGCTTATGTACTACTGGACCAATCTCAGCTCTTTCCAGATCTTCAACATCGTCAACAATGTGAGAAAGGTTACGAATACAGATGCGAGGTGAGCATGACATGTTTAATATTGTTTGTGTTTCGCCTTGAACTGGACAGAGCAGTAATATGTCATATACAGAGTGATTTTAACATCAATGATTTATGAAATGACATACATGAATTCCTACCTCAGCTTTTATAAATGTCTCAAATCTTTCTGAACTCACATCGTCAACATCCACGAAGGTTGGGAATACAGATGCGAGGTGAGCGTGACAAGTTTGTATTGTTTGTGTTGTGACGCCAGTCCTGGACAGAGAGAAGAATATATCATCAACAGCAATAGCACAGTCAGCTATTTAACATCAATGGAAATATGATATGACACATGAATTCTACTTTTTCTCTTTTTTGAAAATGTACATATCTATTTAACCGGTAGGCTACATCAATCACCGCTACTTTAAACAATCATGGACTGACTTACGTTCTTGTGGTCATCATTATCGTATCTGTAATTAAAGTCTCTCTGTCGCTGTGTCCTCGTCATTGCAGGTCCTGCATATAGAGTTCGTCCGTCTAACACCAGACCGTTCAGTTTGTTTACTGCCTATAATAAAAAAAAAAACCAATACATCTCAGAAGCGCTATCACACACTTCTAGATAAGTTTAATTTTTTTCCAAATCATTATATTATCTAAAAAAAAATAATATTTTAATCACCCGTTGTGCCGCATCGTAATCAGTAAAACAGGCAAAACCAAAACCCTTTGAAATCCCATACTCGTCCAGCATAACCTGAAAGGGTAGATACATAGTGTCAACTCTTTTCTCCTTAAAAAAAAGTAAAAAAATTACGAATACATCTTAAGATTTAAGGTCATTTTTTAAATGTTGAGAAACGTCTTGATGAGACATGGGCAAACTGCGGGCCCAATAGATTTGTACATCTACCCAATAGATATTATACATGTATATCCACACGGTATATATATATATATATATATATATATACACAGATATGAATGGGTGAATGGGAACAATACGTACTCCACACTTTTCTCATGGGTGGCTTTACATTGTCACTGACAATTCAAAGAAGGTTTCTGCCTTCAGCCCCTTAAGGTCAACTAAAATGAACATTTTAAAAATGTATGTACATAATTATAGAACATTCGGCAGTAAACCTGATTTAAACTGGCCGTTATAATGTATTTCAGTTATTGCACTGAGAATATATTATCATTATTGGAACATATCAATCAGTACATGACACTTTTAAGTGTTCTTTCTATTTTATTTTATTTTCAAAGTTGAACCCATTTGTATGACATTAGTACACTGCTTCCCATTATTCTAAAAACAAAAAAAAAACACAATCAAATTCACCTTGGCACTCGTCACTTCACCAAACTGTTTACACAGTTTCCACAGTTTAAAGTCGTCTAAGAGGTCCTTGGTTTTTAATGAAAACATTCGTAAACCGGTTGTTTGCATTATTCATACGTTCAAACTCACTAGAATACCTGTGAACGAGCAATTAAAAAAGTAAGGTGGGTAGCTTGGAATTACGCAGCAAGGAACAGTGAGCAACGAAGTACTCTGTGCAAATAAATGTAATGAACTGAAGCTTTATTTTATTGCATTCACCAAGTTCCCTTTACAGAGAAAAATATAGCCTACTATTTAAATACACTGCAGATAGTAAAACAATGGAGTAGGACAGGCCACAAATATCTCTAATAGATGTCACGTGATCAATTGGTAGCTCTTACTTGTATCCTGTTGGTGCCTTAGCTTCACGGGAGTGCTAAGGCCAATGTTCTGAAATAATTCAATAAAAGTTGATTGACCAATGAAACACAAGTATTATGTGAACGTCTGGAAAGGGGTGTGAGGGGGCACATACTATCATGATAAAGAGCAAGCACATAACTAAGTAGCACTACTGGGGTAGTGAGCTCAATAGGTGACTTTCAGGTTAAGTGGAACCTTCTTGGTGCCCCCATTCAACTAGTACCGTACCTATGGTGAGAGAGGTGCATTAGATGATCGAAAAAAACTGCAATGGCAGTTACGGGTTTGTTATGTAACTAAAACTAAAGATATCATGCCATTCTTAAACGAGACATTTTATTTGACTGCCACTAAATTACTTATTAATAAACACTTGAGAAAATTGTGTAGGTTATCAATAAACTATCAGATCGGTTACTGTTACTGAGATCGATCATTGTACTAAAATAAATTTAATCTCTCTAACTGTACCTTGAATGAAAAGACCGTACGTCTCAATGGCCTCACAATCGTCTTGTCAACAAATCCTTTATTGTTGTTACAGCAGTATTGATGATAGCGTACCCAGTCGCCACCTCTGCAACCACGTTTCTCGTCGACTTCATTATTCTCATCGGCTGACCTTCCAGTATTTCGTAATTCAAAGAGCGATACGCTTTCTCCGCTATAAGAAGACACACAGAAAAAGTGCTCTTGTATCATCATCGTCACATGACAAGGGGCAATAATTAGGTTGTCCTCATCTTTTATCACGAGATAATGTCAGTATTTAAGTCGTCCTTATCATTGTCACGAGATAAGGCAATAATTAGTTCGTACTCATCACTGTCACGAGATAAGGGGCAACTCTTGGTACCCATTCGTATGGTAGGCAAACTAATCTCCCCAATGCCTGAAAGTTTCATGTATTTTGTATGTGCTAGAGAGCCCAAAGATACCCCCCACCACGCAATATATCGAAACCTCAATTTGCGGACCCCAAAGTGGAACTTTCTCACAATACTGTTTGATATATTGATTTGTTATAAGTAAAACCGATTTAAGGATTATACAAAGGGTTTTACAGGCAGTTAGGGACTTAAAGGCGGCTCGATATTACACTGGCAGCGCAATCATATATACCATTAAGACGAAACGGATGAAATATACACATAGGATGCCCTTGGTGGTCTTTACTAAATTTAATAAGTGTATAGCACTGCAAATGTTATGAAGCTAAAATGCTGTCGATATCAAGGAAAATAAAATTTAAAAGCTAATATCGATTTCGTCCTTGGCTAGCTATGTTCGTTATAGTTCGGTGCAGTTTAGCTGGTATAGCTATCAGCATGACTAAACACACACAGACCTACCTTCAGCTGGATTCTCAAAGATTAACGTAAGCATAGCACAGAGACTTGCCAGTTGCAGTCACGACACAACTTCACTGATGTTACTGTACCCATCGGGGCCGAATTTCTTATACAAAATTACCTTAAGATAAACAAACAATCGAAATGTTATATTAGCATCGCTGCATCCATTAGTAAAAATCTATTCAGTGACCGTATTAGTATTTATTAACGGGGCCTAAATCATAAATCAAGAGGTGGCCTTCTCAATGAACGCATGTTGCAAGTTTTTTAGGCTTTCTACCTTGTCCTTGAATAAACGTTTTTTGATTTCTTCAGAAGTTATGTATCTAAATCTCAAACGCGGAGCTAACTTCACCCACGGGGACAGGGTAGTGGCCCCATTTGCTACCTCTTAAGGTCGCCACTTAACAATGGAACGAGTACACTATAACAATATTATAGCAGCAGGCACTTACCTCGTTCACGTGTGGCAGTAGCTCCCATAACAGGCAAGCAGCGGACATGTTGTTTGTTTTAACGGCGCTAAGTCTTGAGTCGACGTTGTCGATGTCATAACGTCATGAGTGGAAGGCCAACGATACACAAGAGCTAAAGTTATTATTTGTTCCAGCAAATTTAAAGGCGAACTTTATCGATTGATGCTTTTATATATATATTTGTTTTTATTTTTTGTATATATTTTTTTGTTTTCAAAATAAAATATCCAAAGTTAAGAAAATTGTCCCTCTTTCAGCAATGTTTTGTCAATAAATGGAAATTTGACGTCATTTTCCCTAAGTGACGAAGATATAACTAAGGAAAAAAAATTTGCGTCACTTTTTCACCAGCAAGCCATTCTCGAATGCACAAGTGCCGACCTCAGTAATATATTCGGATTTTTCCGAAAAAGCTAAATAATAATTAATTTAAACAATTCGTGTTTTCCTTCTCTTTCTTGCGCGTTTTTTTACAAATTAACGAAATGCAATAAAATTTAAATGACACGTTGGTCTAAGAGCAACATTTGCCACTAGATACAATTAATATACCCATGGTTTAAATTACAGACTGAGCAAGCCAAACAACAATAAATAAGTAACAACGAATTTTTTTTAAAAACATTATTTTATTTATTTTAGTTACTATTTACATTTGAAACAATTTCAATCATACAGTGGCTTACCTAGGGGGGGGGGCGGTGGGTGCGGTCGCAGGCCCGGCTACTTTTTATTACTTTTTAGGGGGGGGGGCGCGGCAAAAATGTATAGATTAAATTGAAAAACCTTAATGAGAAAGGCGGCAAAATCGTCTTCCCGCCCTGGGCAGCCGATACCCCACTACGCCGCTGCAATCATATCATTTAGTAATGATTACTTGGAGCATGATGGAGGGTCAACCTTTCTAAAATGTAACTCGCATTTCACAAACTCTCAAGAATATTACATTTAGAAGTCTATCCAGCAGCGAAATGGTTTAAAATGAAAGTTACTGAGCAATGTATACTACGAAATAAGTGCATAACATATAAACATAAGTTATAGTAGAGTAATAACGCGGGTCAACGGGAACATACATCTCTTCACTCACTACTCGTGTGAATGGGAACATACAGCTCTCCACATACTACTCGTGTGTGAATGGGAACATACAGCTCTCCACATACTACTTGTGTGAATGGGAACATACGAATTTCCACATACTACTCGTATGTGAATGGGAACATACAGCTTTCCACATACTACTCGTTTATGAATGGGAACATACAGATTTCCACATACTACTTTTGGTGATCTGGGACATAAGCTCTCAACATACTTCTCATCGGTGAAAAGGAACATACAGCTCTTCACATAATACTCTTGGGTGAATGGGAACATACATATTTCATACTACTCGTCGGTAGAATGGGAACATACAGCTTTCCACATACTACAGGGTGAATTGGGACATACATTCCTCAACTATACTACTCGTCGGTGAAAGAACATGCAGCTCTTCACATAATACTCGTAGATGAATGGGAACATACAGATTTCCACCTACTACTCGTCGGTGAAAGGGAACATACAGCCTTTCACATAATACTCGTGGGTGAATGGAAACATACAGCTCTCCAAATACTATTCGTGGGTCAAAGGAACATACAGCTATCCACACAGTACTCGAGCCTAATTTAAACTTTTTCTAAATAAATTTTACAACTCAAGTAACAAATGCTGGTTGCCATCTTCAACAGGTAAGGGATCAGTGAAAACAGTCCATGAAAACATTGATTGGGTAAAGACATCTTGTAGGTGAACAAATTGTCCCTTTCGTTGTGCACCTTGCTGAAATCAAAGTCTTCACTCACTTCCCTGTTCAGTCTCTCCTGCAAAACATCCACCTGTGACTTCAATCTCTGGTCTCGCAGTTCCGATACGCCCTGACAGAAATCAGACAGCTTCTTGTGAAGACTTCTGCCCTGCTGGTTCAGTGACATGAACCGATGCCAAAACTGCATAAGCTCGTTCATGATTCCAAGACATTTCTCAAAGGATAAAGCTGACCTGGAGACCTTGGACAGGCTCTCGCAGCTCTGCCGAAAACTTCTGACGCAGTCGAATCTGGCAGGGACGATGTGTGGCACCTTCACGTGACCAAGGGTGATCAATTCACTGAACGTCTTGTGACGCCTCTCGAACCAATCGGTGTAGAGGAATCTCAATGCATTGAGGTACCGGAGGTGTTTAGAAAACTGACATTTCAGACGTTCGAGCTCTGCAATTTTTTGGTCAGAATGTGGTGAACAGGTTACTGGGGCTTGTCATGCTCTATCACTTGACCTAGATAGAAGTTAACAACAAAAAATATTAAAAAAAGCCGATCAAAGTATTTATCTAGAAAACTAATTTATATTTTAAACAACTCATGGTAACCTGTATTATTTGGTTACTTATTTTTAAGCTATCTTTTTTTTGTATTTTTGTTGTTTGTTCTGTCATACACGTTTAAAATTTCTTTGCTTTGTAAAAGGAGACATAATATGATAGGCATGGATAGCTCAACACGTCATAATGACAGACAATCAGACAGCCATGCACAAAAAAATGCCAGAGAGAAATCGAAAAAAATCGACAACCATGCTGAAAATATAGCGTAGGCAAATGATCAGACAGACAATGCGACAACATACATGATTATAGACATATATAAAATCAGAAAGACTGATCATAAAGTTATTAGACAGACAATTAAGTATAAATGCGTGTACGGTAGGCAGACAGATAAATAAGTATATACATTATACATATACAAACAGGCCGTGCCAGTACATACATGGTAGAAAAAATAAAATTACTTTGGTGTTTTTCAAAATGAGTTTTAGATAATCACAGAAAAGAGAAAAGATATTTTCTTCTAATTTGCCTACCTCGACATGAACATAAATAGTTACAGTCTGTGAAATCCAGTAGGTAGAATAACGTCACTGGTAAAGCATTCTAAACTTTAAATGTTGTGCGAACTTGATTCAAGACAACTTGCCGGATCCAGTCTATTCTGTTAAACTTGATTAAAATGTGAGTAGTATCAGTATTTAATCTTCATTCTTTAATGTGTGACGTAATGATTTATTTATACTCCTCTGTATGGAGGTATCGATTACACCTTTAGTCATTGGTATGTTGCTCATTATTTATATCAAGTTAAAACTTCTGCATTATTAATCAGTTTATTTCCGCAGGGGACAAGATTAAGTAAAAGATTGGAAACATCAGGCAATAGATACAACAGCACTTTTCAAACATGAATGAGATTAACTAAATCTTTATCAGTAAAAATGGGTTGTTACATTTTCTTTATGCTATTTTTAGATTTGTGAAATATAAGACCAAAAACAAAGGTCTAGAAAGAATGCGTTAGTTAGAAGTATACAAACATAATGTCATCTAGCCTATGAGTGGACCATAACGAAATAAAATCAATAATGTACATTGAAATCTTAATCACACCCTCTCACACTGCCCAACTCTCGCAAAGACTTTCATTCAGAATCTGTGAACAATAGAAAGCAAAAGTTTGAATTTCATTCAAGCATAGCGCCGTTCAGTTGTTGCGTATTCAAAAAAAGAAATAATAAAATAAATTGTTAACATATGGTAGAGCCTTTTATTAAGTCTTGGGGTTTAGGGTACATTGGAGAGAGGGGTAAGGGCAGCCGCCACAGATCTCGGTATCGACAGTCGACATTGCATCTATTTAATGATTTCTTTTCTACTTACAAGACACCAAAGACCTAATAACATTAAATATTTTAAAAAATAAGTTCCTTCTTAGCCTAAAGGGCCATCAGGGCAGATGAAATATAAGCAAGGCCAACTGTTTCTATAATCTCGACATCTTTCAAAGAGTTGGCATGGTTAACACAACGCCCAGCCACTTACTTCCCCAACTTAAAGTCAGGTGCCACATTAATACTGGTGGACTTTTGTGGGACGACTTTGCACCAAATCTCACCTGGAAAAATCCATGGGCCTCACCGAGACACTCAGGTTGACAGTCAATTATCTACACCACTCGGCCATCCGTCCCACATTAAATATTTAGCATGAGGAATAATGAATATCTTGTGCATATCTTTGAAAAATTTATACATTTCTGACAATGGTGTAGTATACATTTTATAAACTAAAGGAAGAGAATGCTATTCAGAACATTTAAATGGACTGGCAAAAACAATACTTATATTTCAAAGGGCTCCAAATACCGAAAAAAGCGGCCCTATCCAACAATAAACTCTGCAATGTGATCTAATAATGAGAAACTAGAAGGGAATACATTGTCTAGGATAACCCCCTCCCCCCTCCACTTCAAGTTTCAGTTAATAGAAGTGACTCCTTCAGCTGATAGAAGTGACTCAGTGCTTTGATATGGTGACTCAACAAAGTGACAAAAGTGACTGGCCCAACTTTGATGAAAGTAGTAGGCCCAAGCTGAGCAAGTGGCATATAATTTACTATGCCTGTGAGTATGTGGATTGTTTTAATGACCCATTAATCTATTTTCTGTCTACCTCTGTGTGTGTACCTGTAATGTCTGTGTGTGTAGGGGAGTTTAACTGTTGTCCTCACGGGTGTACCCATAGATTAATATTATCAAATATCGGAAATGAAATGAGACAGGAATGTCCTGCTCTCAATTCAGTAGAAATTCAAAGAATACTAACAGAACTTTGAAAAGAGGAAAAAAGAGAGTATTAAAGAGAAAATGATAACGCGTGCAGATAACGTGAAAATTGAGGCAGAATATAATATCTAGGCAGACAAATACACTAGCTATAAGATAGAAAGATGATGTAGACCCGCGGTTTAACATGATTGCATATTTTTAACAAGGAGTAAGGCTATGCGAGGAGGGGTACACAGCGACTTGTAATTTTAGTTTTTAAACAGCCAAGAGGTTGAAGAGGTCACCGGTTTGCTCTAAACTGGCAACTAGGCAGAACAAATAACGTTCATAATACAGTAGATTCTAAACCTTTTGGCAAGACATTCCTGGACTTGACAGACAAATAATGTCTATAATACAGCTGACTCTAAACCTTTTGGCTAGACATTCCTGGACTAGACAGACAAATAATGTCTATAATACAGGTGACTCTAAACCTTTTGGCTAGACATTCCTGGACTAGACAGACAAATAATGTCTATAATACAGTTGACTCTAAACCTTTTGGCTAGACATTCCTGGACTAGACAGACAAATAATGTCTATAATACAGGTGACTCTAAACCTTTTGGCTAGACATTCCTGGACTAGACAGACAAATAATGTCTATAATACAGGTGACTCTAAACCTTTTGGCTAGACATTCCTGGACTAGACAGACAAATAATGTCTATAATACAGTTGACTCTAAACCTTATGGTTAGACATTCCTGGACTAGACAGACAAAAATTGTATGTAATACAGCTGACTCTAAATCTTATGGCTAGACATTCCCCCGGTTCTGTTTTACCCGGCGTAGTGGAAAAAAAAACATATATATCTTCAACTGATATAAAGGGGGGGGGGGGGGGGGGGGGGGGGGGGGGGGGGGGGGGGGGGGGGGGGGGGGGGGGGGGGGGGGGGGGGGGGGGGGGGGGGGGGGGGGGGGGGGGGGGGGGGGGGGGGGGGGGGGGGGGGGGGGGGGGGGGGGGGGGGGGGGGGGGGGGGGGGGGGGGGGGGGGGGGGGGGGGGGGGGGGGGGGGGGGGGGGGGGGGGGGGGGGGGGGGGGGGGGGGGGGGGGGGGGGGGGGGGGGGGGGGGGGGGGGGGGGGGGGGGGGGGGGGGGGGGGGGGGGGGGGGGGGGGGGGGGGGGGGGGGGGGGGGGGGGGGGGGGGGGGGGGGGGGGGGGGGGGGGGGGGGGGGGGGGGGGGGGGGGGGGGGGGGGGGGGGGGGGGGGGGGGGGGGGGGGGGGGGGGGGGGGGGGGGGGGGGGGGGGGGGGGGGGGGGGGGGGGGGGGGGGGGGGGGGGGGGGGGGGGGGGGGGGGGGGGGGGGAAAAAAAAAATGAGGATTTGTTGATAATAAGTTGGTGCTTTTGTTGGTGTAGATGAGGGGGGGGGGGGGGGGGGGGGGGGGGGGGGGGGGGGGGGGGGGGGGGGGGGGGGGGGGGGGGGGGGGGGGGGGGGGGGGGGGGGGGGGGGGGGGGGGGGGGGGGGGGGGGGGGGGGGGGGGGGGGGGGGGGGGGGGGGGGGGGGGGGGGGGGGGGGGGGGGGGGGGGGGGGGGGGGGGGGGGGGGGGGGGGGGGGGGGGGGGGGGGGGGGGGGGGGGGGGGGGGGGGGGGGGGGGGGGGGGGGGGGGGGGGGGGGGGGGGGGGGGGGGGGGGGGGGGGGGGGGGGGGGGGGGGGGGGGGGGGGGGGGGGGGGGGGGGGGGGGGGGGGGGGGGGGGGGGGGGGGGGGGGGGGGGGGGGGGGGGGGGGGGGGGGGGGGGGGGGGGGGGGGGGGGGGGGGGGGGGGGGGGGGGGGGGGGGGGGGGGGGGGGGGGGGGGGGGGATTGTCGAGTGGTGTAAATAGACCTGATGTCCCGGGTTCAATCTCCGGTGAGAACCAAGTGATTTTAGTACTTTACATCTTCCGTGGTGCCTCCACGGCCTATGCACTATCGGATATGATGAGCATGAAAGATAAACATCTCATTCTTACGAGGACCTCACAGATCGGTATAGATGGGCCAGAGAAATGGTCATCTTAACATGTCCGACATTGGCAGCAGACGTCATGACCAGAGCACGAGGCTTAACAAGGACCGCCGAAAGTGGGGGGAAGATGCCATCTGAATATGTCGAAGACCCCCCCCCCTAAGAGAATTTGGTCCAACTCAGCTTCTGTAGTATGCTTTTGTGTGACTTGGCTGTTGGTGGATTTGTCTGATCAAAGGGGCTCCTGATATTTGAACAAATGCCACGTATGTATGTAATACAGCGTATGTCTGGTATTTTTATTATGTGAAATGCCCTTTATTTTTCTGTTGTAGAGAAAACTTGAGACGTTGTGACTACACAATAGTGACAAATAATTTACACCACCCAATATATCAAACTATTTGGGTTAAGTCCCGGTGGACAGTCAAGCTCATTAAATTCAAGTGTCTGTTTAGATTTTAGAACAAACAAACGAATCGAAGAACGGGACAGACAATGCGTAGTATTGTTGCAGTCAACAAAACAGGGGCAGATAACTGCACTTTTATTTTTTGTGGATATATTTCACAAAGGTAAATATTCCATGGGCCACATCAAACCCAATGTACCTGTACTGCTATCTTTTTATTGCCATCTTATTTAAATAGTTCTCCTGCTATAATCTCGTATCAGATTTTTTTTTTTTAAATCGATTCGTCTATCGGACGCTTTTATTTATTCGAAAATGTAAACGCCATTTAATGCCAGTCTATTTTACCATTCGAGAAACAGTTAATTCAGCTCCTCAATTACTTGTTTATTTATCATTATTTATTTCTTTATTAGTTCATTAATTAAAATGTTTGTATGATAGGAAAAGATAATAATTAAAAACAGATTTTGAATTAATGTGAAAAAAATTAAAACATTGAATTATATCTCACATAATTATTATAAATTAAATATTACTTTTTGTACATTGATATAATATGAATTAATACCGAATTTAAAGATCACATTTACATAGATTACTTATAAAACTAATCTAATATTTGTATGCTTCATCTTCTCGAGAAGTGAATAATATCTTATTGTCACAAATCTTAACTCCCAATTTAAATATCTCCCAGTTTTGTTTGCTGACAGATTTAAAACATAAATACAGATAACTGATTGACCTTTTGAACTGTTTTGGTAACTAATTATATTTTTTTCCACATTACTAACCCGTTTGTATAGATCATACCAAAAAAACCTTTAATTGAAAATAATCTGTGGAACAGCCACTATTGTTCATCGAACACATTCTATCTACTGAAGACCGGTAAACTAATCAGATGGTGTGCAAATCTAAGGCGATTTCTGGTGTGTCGCTAAACGTAAATAAACTAATATGTAATGGTAAAGACTAAACCTTTCCTTCTTCCTTTTTTAAAAAAAAAAGTAATTACTAAGTAAAGCAGAGTATTTGTAGTAAAGCATTAAATATTTAGAACTTTACATCAAGTTTATACTTTTGAATGTTTCTGTGCCCCGGGCATTAGATCACTCAAATAAACTGAACTAAAATCGTCTTCCTAGAGTTACAATACACTACAATACACTACAATACACTACCTATAGTATAGTGTCGTCAACAACGGTCAATACTCAACTAATCAAATGCATGACTTAGAAATCAACTTCCCGGCATTAAGAAGAATAACAAATAATTAAACTTAGTAGATGATTATGTCGATTATGTGATATGAAAGTTATCATCTTAGCAAAGCGTATGACAAAAGGGGGACAGGAAATGAGAGAATAGCATAGCCTTGCCATAACATGAATTAGGGCACACAAAAACATTATTTCTTTTCTGTGGATAAATGACATGGAATAGAGAATAGGATTGACTAAGTCTCAGCCCGCAGTTTCACTGAGAGAGTTCAGAGAGAGCAGCGGCGTAGCGTGGGTATCGGCCGCCCAGGGCGGAAGATGATTTTGCCGCCCTCTTATTTAGGTATTTCAATTTAATCTATACATTTTTGCCGCCCCCCCCCCCCCACCCTAGGTTCGCCACTGAAAGAGAGAGAGAGATAGAAAGAGAGAGAATAGTATTAGGTTACACTGAAAATAATGGAATAAAATAAAATATAAAAACATTTCTTCGCGTTAGATTAATGTAGCATATCTGACGACATAGAAATGTTTAAGCACCGTTATTCTTATAAAAAATTCTATTGGCTCAAAGAATCGGGGTGCTAATATAAATATCTATTTATAGAAAAATGAAATAAATGAATCAGAAACAACTTCGCAAGTGTATGCACCAAAATGCAAAGGTTTTGAATCAGGAAGTGTGTTATAAAAACATCGATACATTCCTTGAAAGAATCACATTCGACCAGATCTCTCTCCATTATGTCATCAAGTTCTGGAATGTGATACTCATATTATATTTATATCTTTATTTACTTTGTTATGAAGTTTATATATTTTAAGGATTCTGGATATTATAGTGTATATACGAATAGTGGATGTAGCTCCGGAGGAACACGTGTCATGAACATATGCAAAAAAAGACAACTAATATTTCATAGTAATGTTAAAGTCTAGGCATCAATGTTTCCAGTTATAATGAAATTAGTACAAAAAGTCTGATTGCCAACCACTGACTATGATCGTCATAATGTCTGATCAGATAAGTGACGTCGTCAACAATGAGAATGAGTACACCCACCAAAAGGAAGAGGCTCACATTAATAAATCAGACTTTTCCAATTTTCTAGCCTTCTTTCAGACTATGGAGTCGTACCAGGATTTCCTGGCATCGGAGAGGTCAAGAGATAGGTGCGAGTGGTGCCAACCAGCGCTGGATGACCGCAGCATCGTGGACATGTCCTTGTGTCCGTGTGCAATAAATCTCAGATTCAGGGATGGGGGAGATTCCATGGGCTTCGGGGATTTTCGTGTTGAAGCAGGTCACCGTAGCCAGTATCCCGGTGAAATAGGTCAAGCAAAAAACAACGATAAGGATGGCGTTCCATTGTTTAGCCAGAGCCATCACTATGACTGCGGAGTTCCGAGACATGAGCCACACTGCAGTGTTCAATCCCGATTGGACGATGAACCGTCTATTGACGCGGTACCGCTGAGTCGTAGTATCCTGAATACAAACCTGGGATCTTCAAACACAAACAACTCTTCCCTCAGTCGCACGAGCTGCGATAACGACGATGCCTTACAACAGTCATTCGAAGTCGCTCCGTCAGTAAAGAAAACTGAGAGTTCAGGTCTGATAAGCCAGCCTGATGAGTCAGGCATTGACCGTCTGGTGAATCAAAGCACCAATGTGACGTCGCTGGACGAGGTTCCGCTTTATCAGTCGGGTCGCATGTTAAAATTAAGCAAAGCCGGGGCAAGGCGGAACAGAAACTTCAGCGAAAACAGGCGAATTCCGGACGCTGTGAAAGAGAAGAGCGATCACGCCCAGACAACCGACCCGGACGACGCGAGCAGCTCAAAGATCCAATCTTCCTTGATCAAGAAGATCACGCCCTGTGACAAGAACACGTTTCTGTGCCGCCCGGCGATCGGCAGCCACGACAACTTCATAGAAATACGATACAAGACAGCAGATCAGGAGCTTGTCAGGGATCATGACCGGCCTTCCGGTGCCTTGAGCTCAGAAACTACCCATCAGCTATTCACCGCCACCCCGTATTATGGATCCCTGAGTTGTCTTCCAACCGACAACGATGATACTCATTCGGACATCGAACGCCGCCTGCGTTCCTCCCGTCTTGCGACCAACAGCCTGACGTCTTACGTCTCGTCCAAGAGGGAAGAGAGATCGTCTTTCTGGAGAAAGCTCCAAATCAGGGGTGTCAACAAGCTGTTCACGGGCTTCCCTTCCAAAAATAACGCTTACCAGCCGTACAAGTGCGCGCAGTGCTGCCTGGACGACACCGCGAGTGAGGACAGGCAGTCGGCGGCCTCGCTCGCTAATCGCCCGCCCATAACCAGCTACGGGCTGCCTTGTTATGCATGCTTGCGTCATAAGCTGAGAAAGTTCACCCCGAACGGAAACAGGAGCAACAACGCGTCAACTTCAGACCGAGGCGTTGATGGAACTCATTCAAGTGATGATGATGAGGTAATAATTAGTACAAAGTAATCATAACAATAAAAACAAAGGAAGTTCTGTTCTATTTCGAGGGTAACATTTCGGTAGCCACATGAAACAAATCTACAATATTTCATGCCGCGATTTAATTATAACCAATATTTACGTCTAAATAACAACAAAAAAAAAATCCTTTGATTCTATCAAGTCCATTCAAACCTTGTGTAAAATGTTTTAGAGAGAAAGAAATCAAGAAATAATTGTTCTCAACCTTTTTTTTTTTGTAGATAGTTTGACAAAGAGTAGAATATGTAGCCTATATGTTTTTTTTTTGTTTGTTTTAAAATGAAAGTGATCTTGCAAATGTGTCTTTGGATCAGTGTGAAATGATTCTCTGCTTATATTTCACATGTGAGTGAACAGGCTGAGAGATGTGTGTGTGTATTTCAAAGAGTAAGCTTTCGATAGGCATACTAGTATATACATATGTACTCTGCTATACACTACGATACACTGTTATATATATATATATATATATACAAACACACACACACACACACACACACATGGCCGGCCTTAGCCGATTTGACAGATTGCTCCATTACCCAGTAGTATTACAAAGATATTTGTTCTTAAGTGTATATATATATATATATATATATATATATATATATATTCCCTGCTTTCGCTTTCACAGTTGTTATCGGATGCTGAGTACTGCACTAGAATGATGGCAGATTCTGGTCCATTGTATGCTGTACATCCACTTGGAGCATCTGACAGGTCCAAAGAGTTCATTCATCTCAGTGGTAGGTTTCTAAAAAAAAGCCTGTTTGTTGTGATATATAGACATAATTACACTGTTGTGATATAGAGACATAATTACACTGTTGTGATATATAGACATAATTACACTGTTGTGATATATAGACATAATTACACTGTTGTGATATATAGACATAATTACACTGTTGTGATATATAGACATAATTACACTATTGTGATATATAGACATAATTACACTATTGTGATATATAGACATAATTACACTATTGTGATATATAGACATAATTACACTATTGTGATATATAGACATAATTACACTGTTGTGATATATAGACATAATTACACTGTTGTGATATATAGACATAAAATTCCCACTATTGTGATATATAGACATAATTACACTATTGTGATATATAGACATAATTACACTATTGTGATATATAGACATAATTACACTATTGTGATATATAGGAACATAATTACACCTATTGTGATATATAGACATAATTACACTATTGTGATATATAGACTTTAATTACACTATTGTGATATATAGACATAATTACGCTATTGTGATATATAAGACATAATTAACTATTATGATATAGACATAATTACTATTGTGATATATAGACATAATTACACTATTTGTGATATATAGACATAATTACACTATTGCGATATATAGACATAATTACACTATTGTGATATAGAGACATAAATTACACTATTGTGATATATAGACATAATTACACTATTGTGATATATAGACATAATTACACTATTGTGATATATAGACATAATTACACTATTGTGATATACATGGAGATCATGTTTTCAAACCACCATCTCCACCCTCCCCCACCCCCTCACCCTGGACCTCATTCATCAGAAAATGCTGAAATCCATAATCATGCATATTGAAGTGTAAATTGATTAATCCGCATATTGCGTATGCCGCTTGGCTCCAGTATTTGGACGGCGGCTGCTCTGGTAGAGGGGGGGGGGGTATGGTTGAGGTATGGCTGAGGGGGGGCAAATGGCTGAGAAGGCTGAGGCATGGCTGAGGTATGGGGGGGTGGGTGAGGCATGGCTGAGGTATGGCTGAGGCATGGCTGAGGTATGGCTGATCTATTATACACATTTAACCAACAGTAAATCAACATTGAATAATTTAGGCAGCACCAGAACATCATCGCGTGTGTTGACGGCTCAGTGTGCCTGTTTCTCCTTGTTACTGGAATTTAAAAATATTTTATGAGTTGTTTAAAGAAGATACATTAAATGCACCCGTCTCTAAAGACTGTAAAGATAACCCATTTATTAACATATTGTAGCTATATAAAATTTAAACATACAAATTCAAGTCTTAAGTATGCAAAAAAAAAGTTAAAATAAATATGTTTTTTGATTTTTTTTTCTATTATTATAATCTGAGTTTGAAATGTACACCTGCTTCCTAAAAAAAACTTAATGGGATAAACATATTTATATTAAACCAAATTATTTGTAACTTAAAATTTCACATATTTCCTTTTATTCTAAAACGTTCACACTAGGCAAATCATCATTACTTATTTACACATACCGCGCATTTCCTATTTCTCATTGACAGAGATGGACAAGTCACACACGGTGGCGGTTGATGAAAAGTGGAGCGGCTCCCAACATGGTCGTGGTGAATCATACACGTGGAATAGCCTACTGTTTGGTGGGGGTCATCAAACAAACAGATACAGCCTCAGACCGATACAGCCTCAAGAGTTCAAGACCCATGTCCACAATGAACAACCCTGGAGCCGTTCCTCAGAGATGCGAGCGACATCCAAAACACGCTGCGATAGCATAAAAATTAGAAATTATAACAATAACGGACGTAGCGGTTCAAGACACCGAAACAATTTTACGACGTACAGTGGTAAAGCAGCGAAGCCACAGCCAGATGCTGCCAATACTAGGCGCGGAAGTAAGAGAAAGAGCCAGTCTAAGCCAAAATCTCCCGAGAGTAAAAGGAGGAAAATCAGCTCCAGAACCTCGCAAAGTCCAGGCGGATCTAAGAAGTCTAATAACAAGTCCAACTCCGGGCGATGCACAAAAAGAGTCCGCCGCTTGTCAGATAGCAAAACGGATGTTAATCGATTGTGTTTCGTGTGTCAACAGGCATGCGCAGAGAAGGATGTGGAATCGTTGATGCAGTGCTTCATGTGTCATAGCCTCGCACACAACGACTGCGCCCAGCAAGACTCTCCCGGATGGTGGTGGGACTCTAAGCCAGAGGATAACAAGTTCCTGTGTCACCGCTGCTCTTTGGAGGCCATTGTGATCTAATCAAACTGTCTTTAATGCTTACATTTGATACGAGTGTGTACATTGAGACATGCTGTAATCAGACAGTAGAGAATTTATAAGAAATGTATATCCTGATCACTCCTAAAACATCAAGCACTTTAATACGTAGAATACAAATGTTCTTATTAATGATTTTAGTTCAACACTCTCTCTCTCTCTCTCTCTCTCTCTCTCTCTCTCTCTCCCTCTCCCTCTCTCTCTCTCTCTCTCCCTCTCCCTCTCTCTCTCTCTCTCTCTCTCTCTCTCTCTCTCTCTCTTTATGTTGTCATCCAATACATTAATATAATGTAGATAGAAAAAAAAACTGTAATTTATTCAAAGTAAAAGTAATAAATAGTGACTTGCATATTATACTTTTTTGTACATTTTATTATGTTTGATTTTAACAAAAGAAATAACATGAGCAATCATATTAAATGTCAATTGTGACTATTTGAATCATGATTACTGTAGCTGTCTAGGTCATTTTCTAAGTAACAGGGTCGGCTCACTCAGAGGGACTCCAAGCATCGGGGGCTTAGGTAGAATAATATAATTTTAAGATCATCACTGACATACAGATCGAATCTCGTCAATCGTGAGATGGGGAATTGTGCTGGTCACACACTTCCGACGTTTCACTATTAGAATCAACACCTGTCCATTACGGAGCTTTGTGAGCAGTCATGTATGACTAGAACGACTGCAATGGCGACGGGGAGATAACTCAGTTAATTATAAACTCTCTGTGTCAGTTAAACGCAACGTCTATTAAAGTCTTGACAAAGAGTAATGAAATGAAATAATGATAAAAACAGAAACCTTTTTTTTTTTTTTAAATAAAACGAATCTTTTTATTTGTTTTTAAATATAATATTTTTTTTTAATTTTGCAATAAAGTTTAATCTTTTTCATGTTTAAATATCAAATGTTATGGCGCAACGAAATTAGTTCTGATGTCAGATCAACAGGAACCCTTCCTTTATTTATATCCAGCAATTGATGTGAGAGTTATCTCAGCTGGACACGCATATTTATAGTAGTATAATGTACGGGACGTAACCCTTTTATTGGTGTTGCTCGTCAAACTTAAACATGGTTATATCCCTTGAATATTTACTCTTCTACATTGATACGATTCCTTGCATCTCATGTTTCCACACACGGTATTATATTCTTAGATCAGATATTGCAGGTAGAGATTTTATAACAGAACGTTGTATATATTTTCTTGTACAAAAAAAACACAATTTATTGATTCTGAAATGTTTTTTTTTTCATTTTTCATCAATTGCATTTTTAAACATATTGATTAAGTGAGTTTTATTTACAACATTACTGTCAAGCAATGAAAAGTTCTTCTATTTTAAACAACAGTAAACACCAAGACGAAAAAACATAAAATAATAAAAAAAAAAAAAGAAATCAATTAAAATGATGAGGAGAAAATAACACATCTGACAGTGGCGTAGCGAGCTTAACTCTCGCCAGGAGCAAAATACCTTTTTAGCTCCCTCCCCCCATTCGAAAACCGTACAATAGTATATGTAAAATATACAATTTGTCGCCCCTTTGTGATGCCCCCTTGCCCCCTTCACTACGCCACTGACACCTGATTGATTTGTCCGTATCTGAGTCACTGATTGACTAGCTCACCCGTTAATGAAGTGCAAAGTTTAATTATTCAAGTTCGTTGTGTGAGTTGTGTTACTTCTGGGAGACTAGTAAAACAAAGGCTTGCATTGCGCTTAGTGCTCAGTCGTCTGAACGGTTCATGAAGGGGCACACCACGTACACCAACCATCTACACATAAATATTTCAGTTACACTGTGACTTACAGACGTAAGAATGTTAAGCGTTGAAAAGTAAAAATCTGCACAATTCGAATTCATCTTCACTCTTAAACTACAGACTATCTACATAATGAAAGAACATTTCTAAATGACCGTCCCATTTAACAACATAGATTATGTATGTATGTATTTATTATATATATATTATAATTTTCAGGATAACCATTAATATGTTTAATATTACTTGAACACAAAGAAAACAATTCATACGTGTTTTACAATGCCAGGAATGTCATCACAGCCATTGATATGTTAAATATAACGTCAAGAAAATAATTAATTAGTTTTACCTTAAGTGTTAAAACCACAATCATTACACACCTCCTTTCACGGACCCCCCCCCCACCCTTCCCCACCCGGTCATGATAATTTCTAAGGTTTGATGTGTTGGAATGAGATCCACTGTCTCATTGTTAGACCTGCATATTTATTTTCCCTAAGGGTGATGGTCTCTACACAACAGTGAAGTAATGAACCAACGTAAAACGTGTATGCATCAACTTAAAGTTTATTAACACAAGCCGCAGTCTTGGGTAGGGACATGAACATAAGCCCCAGTCTTGGGTAGGGACATTAACACAAGCCCCAGTCTTGGGTAGGGACATTAACACAAGCCCCAGTCTTGGGTAGGGACATTAACACAAGCCCCAGTCTTGGGTAGGGACATTAACACAAGCCCCAGTCTTGGTTAGGGACATTAACACAAGCCGCAGTCTTGGTTAGGGACATTAACATAAGCCCCAGTCTTGGGTAGGGACATTAACACAAGCCCCAGTCTTGGGTAGGGACATTAACACAAGCCCCAGTCTTGGGTAGGGACATTAACACAAGCCCCAGTCTTGGGTAGGGACATTAACACAAGCCCCAGTCTTGGGTAGGGACATTAACACAAGCCCCAGTCTTGGGTAGGGACATTAACACAAGCCCCAGTCTTGGGTAGGGACATTAACACAAGCCCCAGTCTTCGGTGGGGACATTAACATAAGCCCCAGTCTTGGATAAGGACTTAAATTGAAAGTCGAACACAATTACAGTCAAAGTACAAGTAAAAAATGTATCCATATTCTCTCTCTCTCTCTCTCTCTCTCTCTCTTTGCGACCTACTTAGTTGGAGCCAAAAAAGGACCAATGCTCCTGTCTCATTTACCCCGTTAATCCATACTTCTAGACTCACGTGACTTCACTAACAAATCAGCATCTTACTCTGTCACTCGCTGTTAATCATCATTCCTTGTTATCTGTACCTCTAATTTCAAAATCTGAATAAAAAAGAGATTTTGTACTTTTATTATATTAGAGGGGGGGGGGGGGCTAAGAAATTGTATAAATATGAAAACAACATTTACAAAAAAAAATTTGGCCGTTGTTAAACAGATTTTAAAGGAAACGAAAACAATTGGCACCTGCAATAAAAATTACAAGAATGTCATGTGTTTCTTCTTAGTAATAGTCATATAAAGAAGTGGGAGGTAAGTAGGTTTTTTTCGGATGCATAAAAAGTAGGGATTGAGTTGTTATTTCTTCAATAAAATAGAAACTACTCTATATATTAGACAATTGCCACTTGACTGTATAGACAATAGCTTGCTTAGCAATCATGGAAAGTTTGCTGTAATTATACAGAACGGTTTTCCCTCAAATCCACACGGGGTAAAAATAAAAATTCTGCAAGATCCCAATTTTGAAGAAAATTAAAAAAAAACGAATTTAGATAACTTTTTATAGAAAAATATACTAATAAAATTCTTTCAGTTTAATGGTTGTTATTTAAACTGCTAAATCAATACCTAAAACTGAACATAATTTTTTGTGCAACCATTTTTTAAAAAGTATTTTACAAACACTGTAAGACCTGTGTCACGAAATAGACAAATTAATCTAACAAAAATATGAACAGCATAAATGACCTCAATTTTAAAATGCACAAGCTAAATGAAAGAAAATTAAATTATTGTACATCTCTAAGTAGCAATGTCAAGGACACAGCAAAAATCTCACCAGCTTTAGCTTTGCACTCCCAAATAATGCTTGTATCTGTGTGCGCTATCATAGATGCAGTTCGCATGATTAATGTACAACTAGATCATCCAATCATCCAGATCTTAGTTTTATTTCAGACCGAGTCTGTTGAGTGTGAGTCACATTGATAAAACACTTACTTTTAAAAATCATGAATTTGTGTATTTGAAGTGAACGTCTCATTTTTATTGAGACGACAGTACGGACACATTGCTACAGCTGTACATGTACAGGAAATTGTTTCTCGACATTCAGATATTTAGTTAGCTATTGTGGCGCCCTGTGAGAGTGACATATTGTGGCACTATGTGCGAGTGACATATTGTGGCGCCCTATGCGAGTAACATATTGTGGCGCCCTGTGCGAGTGACATATTGTGGCGCCCTGTGAGAGTGACATATTGTGGCACTATGTGCGAGTGACATATTGTGGCATTATGTGAGAGTGACATATTGTGGTGCCCTGTGCGAGTGACATATTGTGGCGCCCTGTGCGAGTAACATATTGTGGCGCCCTGTGCGAGTGACATATTGTGGCGCCCTGTGAGAGTGACATATTGTGGCACTATGTGCGAGTGACATATTGTGGCATTATGTGAGAGTGACATATTGTGGTGCCCTGTGCGAGTGACATATTGTGGTGCCCTGTGCGATTGACATTTTGTGGTGCCCTGTGCGAGTGACATATTGTGGCGCCCTGTGCGAGTGACATATTGTGGCGCCCTGTGCGAGTAACATATTGTGGTGCCCTGTGCGATTGACATATTGTGGCGCCCTGTGCGATTGACATATTGTGGCGCCCTGTGCGAGTAACATATTGTGGCGCCCTGTGCGAGTGACATATTGTGGCGCCCTGTGCGAGTGACATATTGTGGTGCCCTGTGCGATTGGCATATTGTGGTGCCCTGTGCGATTGACATATTGTGGTGCCCTGTGCGAGTGACATATTGTGGTGCCCTGTGCGATTGACATTTTGTGGCGCCCTGTGCGAGTGACATATTGTGGCGCCCTGTGCGAGTGACATATTGTGGCGCCCTGTGCGAGTGACATATTGTGGCGCCCTGTGCGATTGACATATTGTGGCGCCCTGTGCGAGTGACATATTTTGGCGCCCTGTGCGAGTGACATATTGTGGCGCCCTGTGCGAGTGACATATTGTGGCGCCCTGTGCGAGTGACATATTGTGGCGCCCTGTGCGAGTGACATATTGTGGCGCCCTGTGCGAGTGACATATTGTGGCGCCCTGTGCGAGTGACATATTGTGGCGCCCTGTGCGAGTGACATATTTTGCGTCCTCTTCCTGATCTGAAAGGGCCTTTTCGCCTACCATTCTAGTCCCTTCCTAGTGCCCATTTCTCTGACAATAACAAGTAATGGTAGTTGGATGTAGATTGTACATACATGTTGCTTTAGTACGTCTTAGCTGAATGCATTGTTGACAATGCCAGAAAAGCCTTTCAGCTGGTCAGTTGGCATACCCAACACGCCGATTCAATCTGAAATTAATAATAATACGATTTTAATGCCGAAATGATTGTCGCGAATTTGAAAATTATACCTTTCATCAATTAAAATTTAAAATATCCAATTAATTCAGTTGCATATGACACTGTTAATATTACTAACCATGCTATACTATTAACAATAAGAATTCAGAATTAAAAAGACGATGAAATATTTACTTAAGTTGAAAATTAACACAGCCCCATGGAAAAGAAATACAAATAATCAAAAGGTTGTTTAAAATAGATTTTTTTTTAAATTGAAGAAATATGACCTAATTACAACGAAATTTCTCCGAAAAACAGAGATATCGTTGAACATGCTAGAAACCAAACCATCCTAACACGTGTCGAGAGAGGTACAAGCAGTGGCGCAACCAGGGGGGGGGGCAGGGGGGAGGGCTAAAGCCCCCCCCCCCAGACCAAATCATCATACATATTTTACTATATAAACTGTCTTTTTTTCTATATATGAGCCCCCCCCACCCTTAAGCATTTTTTGCTGGTTGCACCACTGTGTGCAAACAAAGTAAACTAATATAATAATGTAATTAGGAAAAAAAACACATTAATAAGACTATAAATGAAAAAAAAACATACGATAGTGTATAGGTTTATGTTTTTTTAACATTTGGACTTACCTTCAATGAAATAAATATAAATAGAATTTACAAATCATGTTCGGTAAGCATGATACTCGTCCACATTTAATCGGTGTCGACAAAAAGCTTTTGGATTTTCAAAAAAAAGGTTTTAACAGTAAATGGAAGTTCTCAACCAAACATATGTATCGATACCTAATTTATAATGACACATTTAAAAAATAAATATGCAAGATAAGTAAATAGAACAAAACAATACATTTTGTAACATTAACATGATGAATTGAGGTATATTAAAAATATTTTTTTATAGTTCCAATTATAATGTTGTGTAATGTATTCAAGCTATGTTAAATAAGAAAATTGAAAATCGAATTTTAATTGGTATTGAAACAGAGCCCTCAGTGGGGGTCTTAAGTGAGTCCATGACAGCAAGTAAATAGCAGAAAGCTGAAAAGGTACGAAGCTGCAACAGCAAAACGCTGATATAGCAAAAAGATTAAACAGCAGAGAACTGAAACAGTTAAAAAGCTGCAATTGTAGAAAGCCGAAAACTGCAGAATGCTAATAGCTACATTTTGCTGTAATCAGATCCGTTCATATAGATGGGACAACAAGGTTAATGCCAAAGGCCTCCGGGATCGATCCAATTTTTTTGCGTCGTTCAGTGTAATTTAGGGTTTAAGCAACTTCCAGTAAACTGTGTTCTTAGTGGATAGGTTAATACCGCTTTGGATTTCTATCATATCTCTTCCTTTAGATTATAATACTATTTGCAGCTTTTGCAGCTGTCATGAATTTAGAAAGCTGATTTTTTTTTCTTACATTTAAAAAAAAAAACTCATTGGGCTGACTATAGATTGACACGTGGCGTAAATGGCAGATGTGTGTGACCCTTGATGGTAATTTTTATGGTATGAAAAATCGAGAAAAGCGGATTATATGCGTGGTCAACCATGGAATATGTCATGCGTGTGAACGCTTTGGCCAGATCTGATCTGACGGGCATGCTTCAATGAAGCGTGTCGGATAGTTCGCCAAGGGAAAGCTGTATGGATATCATTGAAGATTAGACGGACCTTAATATCCCAGAACGTGCTGGCGATCCTCGACAATTACAGAAATGGCGACAGTAAGTACCTAATCTAGCAATCTAGCTCCCCTCCCCCTTTCTCCTTCCCACTTCTCCTCCCTTAGTACTGCCTAAAGTACCTGGAAAGTCAAGGATTTTAACTGAATCAGTGGTGTCTTGGAGGGTGTCGATTAGGCGTACCATGCCCCGCGCGATTGGGGGGGGGGGTGTCGGCGATCTGATATTCTAACGTCACTTATCTGGAACTGAACTAAACTCCCGAACCAGTGTGTGATGCCCGACGAATGATGTTATATCCAGTTAATTGGGGGGGGGGGTTGAAGGGGAAGGGGTCGCTCGATGTTGATAGTGAGGCGGTTGACCTAGCCATCCATGGATATTTTCAGATCCTGGTGAAAGTCCCCGAGTAAGCCCAGCTTAAACTAGGTACCTGACATAAGTTGTAGAAGAGTGGGCATTTCTCCACGTTTTCTACTTATGTCTCGCATATTACCAGGCTATAAAATTATTAGACCAAAGAGGGCGAGAGTGGCCCCCCTTTGAAATGGTTTGTAAAGCAGAAAGATAGGGGTGAAGCCTTCCTGGCTGCGGCATTGCATTCTACGACAAAGTTTTGACAGTGCTTTAGATATAGTAACAAATAAAAATATTTACACATTAAAAAGTTAACATATAACTTTAACAAAATCTTTACCGACACCAAACGTTGTAGGTTTGTATGGCTTAGCATTGACCGATGGTAGCTCGGGGAATTCAACCTTGACAGGATTGTCATTTAGACCTGGGAGAGCTAGAACAGGGATATCGTTTGCACCAGTCGAAGTCGGTGATAATTCATTATGCGGCAGGGACTCAGTGCTGGTCACATTTTCCCAGATGATGTGCACGTCCCTCGCTCTGACGTATTCTAAAATTCCACTCAAAGAAATTTCATACCGTGTCTCGTCGGTCAATCTGTCGATGACGTCACGTCCTGTTGGATAATTCTTCAACATCTCATCCCACAGCCAGGGAGCTGACTGGGATTCGACTTGATTCTTAAGTGACCGGTAGAACGGAACCGACGCATCGCCGAAACTGTAAGAGAGTGTCTGTGTTTTAGGACTGCCTTTTTGTTGGTAATAGTGGTTAGCTGTAGAGCCTAAGCCCCATCTCAGGAATCCTTGAAACTCTACGGAGAATTTTAAATTCATAACAGCAGTGTATGGGATGGTAGTTCTGGTTTTGCTTAACATAACACGGTACTTGGCGGATGAAAATGGCGGAAGTGTTTTTGTAGTACTTCTTTCAATCATATTCGATGTCTGTGTACTCTTTTCGTTAGTTGTTGAGGATGAATTTTCGTATTTGGTCGTGTATGATGTGGACAATCCAACACTAATGTATGTAATATGAAAAGTTAGTGAAATTTCAGCTTCTTGAATGTTGGACCAGCTATTGATGACAGTGTGGGTGATGGTATCCTCGACAGCTTGTGACTTTTCAAAAGATTCTTCCGTTTCTTTATCGTGACTGTTGTAAATGTCCCCAGAGTCTATAGATTCCAATTACAGGTCATCAGTTACTATTTCTCCATACTTGATTTCTTTCACTTCAAAGCTCCAATTACCGTAAACTATTTTTAGCCTTTCCCCACACTTGTGGCCGTCGCAAGAAGAACTAGGCCAAAAATATTTTGTACTGGCCATCCATATGTCTCCGACTCTTTCAAAATCATCCCCAATATTAACGCCCCTGTTACCATGGCACCAGCCAAATCCCATCATGTGTGCTAAATTAGCCGTGTTTACCAAATTCGTACTCATAATTCGATGCTTCAAGAGTTCAACGTTGTTTACTTCCTGTGGTCTGTCCGCCATTTTACAGCACATGAGACTGTCTAAACAATGAAGTTTATCGCAGCCAGATTTGTACAGTCCGGTCAGATAGTAGTCTTCTCGACATGAAAAAATGCCTTGTCGGTCAAATGTAGGTATATCCAGTACATAGCAGTCGCCGTAATAAAATGGGTGTGTTGCCGGTTTGGCGCATCTCGCTGTTTCAATATTATGAAGATACCCCGTGTACCACGGCCAGCCAGTGTCTGACCTATACAGGCCTTGCAGAAAGTAGCCACTGGGGCAATAAGCCCATACTTTTTCATCGTCCAGTGTGAGAGTCCAGTCTTCGTAGACTACCAGTACATCTGTGTTTGACCAATTTGAAGGCGCCGGGCAACAGTCCGCCCCTTCTAAGTTGCTAAGATTGTCATCTGACTTCAAATGAAACCTGGCCAACCCTCTGATATAGTTATTGTTCTCCTTACACTTCTGCTGACCTTTATAATCGAATGTATCCCACCATGTTGTGTATGAGCAGTTACAGTTGACTGCTCCGATGATTGTAATGATACATAAGACTTTCAACAACATCTTGTGTCGCTGCGACCTACATACATTGAAATCATAAATATTATATCATAAAAATGTCATTTGCATTCAACGTTGTAATAGAAACAAATTACATAAAATACTTGATTATCTTGATTATAAATTTCGTAAACATATTTGCAATTTATTCATACATTTAATGTTTGAGGTGGGAGATATTTCAATGTCGTAGTTTAATTTTGGCATAAATTACAAAAGATTCAAACTGGCCTTCGACATCGAAATCAAAATCTTCACGAACATTTAGATGCCTGTAACTCCCTCACCAGCCGATGTCTCACATTTTCATAATAATGAATAACAAATATATACATATATATAGCAAATAGAGTGGGAACTTCGGAGGGCTACAGAGCCTAATTAAAATACTTTTAAATAGTAATCAGAGGCATTAATGCTATGAAAGTAAAACGCATGAATGTTACCTTTTTATATAGCAATTTTACCATAACGCATGAATGTTACCTTTTTATATAGCAATTTTACCATAACGCATGAATGTTACCTTTTTATATAGCAATTTTACCATAACGCATGAATGTTACCTTTTTATATAGCAATTTTACCATAACGCATGAATGTTACCTTTTTATATAGCAATTTTACCATAACGCATGAATGTTACCTTTTTATATAGCAATTTTACCATAACGCATGAATGTTACCTTTTTATATAGCAATTTTACCACCACGCATGTGCCATTAAAACAAATCAAACTTAGTTCATTGCAACTGAGTGTATTAGCTTCAAATAAACAGAATCACCCAATTATGAGATTTATATTACAAAAATAACTCATATCGTATCATAAGGAATTCAAACGTCTTTTGAGAATTCAGATTGGAAAATTTTTATCTTAGATTTCATTACAGTTAATCATATTTTTTTTTAATCTAAGCAAAATTTTGTAACTGACACATCGACACCAATTCATTTTAAATCTAAATACATGTACAGTAAACTACCATTTAGAATACAATGTCAGAAATATAAAAATGATCAAAAAGGATGTGAATTGAAAAGTAACTGCTTGCCTTATTCAGAATTTTTTTTTAATTTGAGTTCATTCACTTGAGTAAATGGATGAAGCGACTCTGTGGTGAGTGTAGACCTATGTGTGATATGTTGGTAATGTAAGTATATTGTATCCTGAATGTAAATGGTTAAGCAGATACATCCGGATTCCCGAGAAACTTGAAATCAAGTAGTGCGTCATAATCATTTTGACCTTAACAGAAAGATAGGAAACTATGCGTGTAAACAAATCAACATCTGTCCGCTCACCAATTCTCCATTCAAGAAATGCAACTCTTAGTTTGTTATTTACATTTGAAATTATTATAGTGCACTGGCTCACAAAGTTAGCGCCTAAACGAGTCGACGACACTGTGAAAAGATTTCGGATTAATTGATTTGTGTTTTTTGTATTAGGGGATGTATCGGGGGGAGGGGGTGCAATTTTAGAATATCTAATTAAAAAATGGTTTCCACGATCATAAGAACATTTTTTTTTCAAATAAAAAAGAAAAACAGATAAACAGACCGTAGATGTAGAGGTTGCCATGTGTCTGCCAATTTGGTTAAAAAAAAAAGTTCCTTTAAGTCCCTTAGGCGTTCTTTTTTCATTTTAAAAACTTTAGTTAGTCATTTTCAAAGATAACACTAATATTGTTCATATACAGTTACAACTACATATAAATAAACATTCGTGCGCAGTCTTAAACTCATCGGTGTGGGGGGGGACGTAAATGTGGATGTCAGTGAAGTTTGTTCCCTTGTGTCATAGCCATAAAGCCATATAGCCATAAAGCCATAAAGCCATATAGCCATAAAGCCATAAAGCCATATAGCCATAAAGCCATAAAGCCATAAAGCCATATAGCCATAAAGCCATAAAGCCATATAGCCATAAAGCCATAAAGCCATATAGCCATAAAGCCATAAAGCCATAAAGCCATAAAGCCATATAGCCATATAGCCATATAGCCATATAGCCATATAGCCATAAAGCCATATAGCCATAGAGCCATATAGCCATATAGCCATATAGCCATATAGCCATATAGCCATAAAGCCATATAGCCATAGAGCCATAGAGCCATATAGCCATATAGCCATATAGCCATATAGCCATAGCTGTTCTCGCAAATATGCAACAGTGCACCCCCCCACCCCCACCCCACCCCCCCTCCAGTAGTCAATTTTAGGTAGAGAAATTAATTAATTAAATAAAGGTTTAACACTACCTAGGCAGAGTTTTCAGTGCGGCAAAACCCAGATTGTGGCAGGTTTGATTCTTGAACTGGTAAATGAATCGCCTGCACAGTATTTGGAACATGCCTGTTACCTAATAAAACCCCTCTAACGTCCTAAGTGCGGGTCTGATCTAAACTACAGTTAAAATTAATATATGTTAGAAGTATGTGGCTCCCCCCCCCCCACACACACACACACAATAGATATGAATGTATTAATTAGTCGACATCATGCTAGAAAGATAGAGAAGCACAATAACAGACAGACAAACAGAATAACAGAACTACAATGAGTAACATACAGAAAGACAGACACATAGATAGATAGATAGATAGATAGATAGATAGATAGATAGATAGATAGATAGATAGATAGATAGATAGATAGATAGATAGATAGATAGATAGATAGATAGATAGATAGATAGATAGATAGATAGATAGATAGATAGACAGACAGACAGATAGATAGATAGACTAGATAGATAGATAGATAGATAGATAGATAGATAGATAGATAGATAGATAGATAGATAGATAGATAGATAGATAGATAGATAGATAGATAGATAGATAGATAGATAGATAGATAGATAGATAGATAGATAGATAGATAGATAGATAGATAGATAGATAGATAGATAGATAGATAGATAGATAGATAGATAGATAGATAGATAGATAGATAGATTAAAAAACATTAAGCTACATTAATGAGCTGTCATGTTGTGTTTGTCCTTTTTTTTTCTTAAATTGACCAAGCTGACTTTCATTTATTTGAGACCAAATGACACGAATGAGCACCATAATGAACAGATTGCGGTGAAACAGGAAGATAATAAAACATGTTACTTTGGTTTCCATATTTGGACTTCTGTATCATCACTGTGAAGAACATTTGTCAGAATAGATTCATCGAGATTGACATAAGCTTCTTGGTAGTGTATCTTTGCCTGAGATGCCTATTTTAAGAACATGAACGTATCTCAAACTAAATGTTGATATACTATAACTTTAAGTTTCATTTCAATAAGTATATAGCCGAAATAATCTGCATAAGACGTTGAATCTTGATTTCCATGCTTCTATCAGATAAAGATAACATTATTTTATGTGCACGTGTTTGGTTAGTGCATTTCAAGCAAATATTTATGACATCTGAATCAATATTTTATTTGATGTATATTGTATACATCTTAAACAGAAGTTATTTATTGTGAATAATACTGACTATCTTGAAAAATAAATTGAGATATAGCCAGAAGTGTCTTCTCAAAGAATGGAAAACGGAAGCCAGCGGACCATAAATGTAAACAGCATTGATCTCTACGAATCAGAAAGAAATGAAAATGATAATTCAACTGGACAAATTGCACACACATCTCATGACAACCATCTCATTGCGCGGGAACTCCAGCAGCCTGCCTTGCCAACACCCAACGTCAGCGCCATAGATCCATACATAAATATAATCAACGGTCATCGGTATCTGTGCCTGTTTGGTCCGCCTTCTGTCGACTTCAGACTCAGGTCCGTCACGGTCAGGCGGAAGGTTGTGCCGCTAAACACGGGACAGTTCATATGCAGGCCGGCCATGGGGTATAACGAACATCAGATAGAGGTGGAAATGTCAGAGCTGGACAGCGACACACAAAATCGCCTGTTTCACGATCATCATCATCATCATTGCCGATATCATCACCGTCGATCACATCAAAGCCGTTGTAGCTCTAGTGGTCATCTCAGCTCGGCGTTATCGGCGTTGTCGTTGTCCTCCTCTATACTCCAAGACTGCTGCGGGTATGCGCAGGGGTCTGCGTACTCCGATCTACAGAGTTCTGGACACGGCGTAGCACGGTGCATCAACTGCGAGACTGACTTCACAAAACTTGCCCATTTTAAAAGGATTAGTCTCTTAAGTGATGCCATGACAGAGAAATCTTTAACTGTCAGCTGTTTCTCCAGCGAAGCCGCTGAAGCTATCATCTTCAGTTCAGCCATCTCCACCGGCAACAAATCAAGATATCGCCCACAATCGTTAAAGAAATCGCTTGCAACTGTCAAATTTAACCTGCCGCGCGGTGACGGTGACGCCCTGGCGAGAGGTGAAGTGTCTCTCGGGCGCAACAACTCCAACAGCTCAACGAAAGAAAGAGCGCCACAATCGGATAATATCAAGTTTGCGGGGCGCATCGTTCACGTCGAGGGCGACGGGCGATGCCTGTTCCGGAGCCTAGTAGCGGCGTCTAACCTCAAGCTCCAGCAGTGCAAGAGAGACGAGTACGGTCGGCCGACAGAGCGCACCGACGCCGACGACGAAAAATGGATGGCGGACGAGCTGCGGGAAAAGGTGGTCAACTTCATGAACGACAACTTGCACTTTTACTCTCAGTTGGGGACAGAACTCATCAACGCCGACCAGGTAGGCTAAGTAAAGTATAACATTACCAACCAAGTACAGCATGACATTACCAATCAAGTACAGTATAACATTACCAGTCAAGTTTCGTGTAACATTACCAATCAAGTACAGTATAACATTACCAGTCAAGTATCGTGTAACATTACCAATCAAGTAAAGTATAACATTACCAATCAATTATCGTGTAACATTACCAATCAAAGCATAACATTACCAATCAAGTAAAGCATAACATCACCAATCAAGTACAGTATAACAATACCAATCAAGTACAGCATAACATTAAAGAACTGTTATTTATAAACTTCCAGCCTTCCTCCACACGGTACAGCGTGTTCCGCGATCGCCTCGTTGCCATGTCCAAGAGGCACACAATGCCTGGTGATCTGGAACTTAACGCGGCGTCTGCTGTCCTGGAGCAGACGATCGCCGTGCTCAACTCTGACCTAGAGGTCATCTGTGTCTACGGGGATGACAGGTATCCTGAGGTAAACCCCCTGTGGCCGGCTTTCAGCTCCTTTATTGAGTTTATATTTTTTTGGGTCGTTCTTGGCTAGTAAACAGCAAGAACTCAGCAAATGTAAATTAAAAAAACGTTTTCGTGGATCAGTAAAAAGTTTAGCTTTTAATTATTGATGTGGTCATTTTTTTTTATCTAGTAGGTTAAAAAAAAAGAAGAGTTTTGGTTGAAGAAATGGATAGTTGTTTTGTTGTGTTTTTTTTAACTAACTGATGAATGTGTCTATTTTTGGTTTACTGACGTGTTGTATACAATTTATGTGTGCCAGTTAAAAGGGATAAATGGAGAGTTTTGGCGGTTTCAGTAGAGGGGGGTGTGGGGGGGACTGTCCGCCCCTCACGGCATGCACTTTCCTGCGATATTAGGCAACATAAGGCAACATCTGCCTTAATTTAATAATATTAGTCACGGACAGGCCCACCGACAGAAATTTCGGGCCCCTGGGCAGGGTTGTCACGCCCCCCCCCGTGCTGATAATAATATTTTCAAAAGTTGATTGGCCACCTCAGTCTGGGCCCCTAAAACTCACCGGGCCCCTGGGCATTTGCCCCCCCCCGCCCCCTCTCGGCGGCACGGAAACGGTGAGGTTTTTTTTTAGATTCAACCCCGAGCGCCATTAACATTAATTAGTCCGCAAGTTGGTTTAATATAATATTTGTCCATTGTATTTAACAAGGGAATCTCATTAGGGTTGTATCGAAGTGCCCAAAAAAAAAGTAAAATGTTTTTGCGCGTACCAGTATCTTACGTTTTTTATAGAAGAGTTTATAAAATTATTTCATTGTTGTTAAATTGTACACACTGGTTGAAGTGCCAGGAAAGATTTCGGCCGTTCCAAGTTTGGCATAACTGCAATGTATCTATATTTGCCATTCCTGTATTAAACAATTAGTTAATATTTTTTTTTTAAAAAAAGCTGTTAGTTGTTGTGTCTGTATTCACCGCTGTATAGAAAGAAAAAAAATGAAATTTTATGTTTTTCGTAACAAGACACTAGAATACATGTACTGAAGAATATCTAGGTCCACACTTGAAAAGATCTTGCACGAATATAGGCTGCAGCATTTTTTCTTTTTCCCGATATATATATATATATATATATATATATATATATATATATATATATATATATATATATAAACATAAATATATGTATATATGCCTAAATATTGTTTTTAATATCTAGTAATAATAGTGTTGCGTTCCACCTTCCTTTCAGTCGACGCCTCTGACAGTTCGGTTCACAAGACTAGGCGACGATGTCGGCCACTACGACGCAGTGATCCTGGACAGCAGCTCGGACAATGCCCGCTCGCGTTTCCAGAAGGCCATCTCGTACATCAAGGATAAGATCCGCTCTTTGAACAGCAAGATACCAGCCGCGGGCGGAGCCGACATGGCTGAAGGGAAGTGCAGTTTCATTGTTTTGGTCACTGTGACCCTTGTTATAGCTTGGTTTAAAATTCGAATGTATAAGTCAGACCACTATTGAACAGTTGGACATAGTTGTGGTGCCATTTACATGAAATAGCTGGGAATTGTTGTTGTGCCCTTTAGATTAAATAGCTGGATAGTGTAGTGGCGCCCTTTAGATTAAATAGGTGAACATTGTTGCGGTGCCTTTTAGAATAGCTAGACATAGTTGTGGTGCCCTTTAGAATAGCTGGACATAGTTGTAGTGCCCTTTAGATTAAATAGCTAGATATTGTGTGCCCTTTAGATTAAATAGCTGGATATTGTTGCAGTGCCCGCAGTGCTACGCCCCACCCCCTTTACTAAATAGCTCTAAAAATAAAAAGGATGAGCTCGGGGGAAAAAATGAAACCGAAAAATCGTTTTGAACCATACAAATCACACTTACGTGTGTGGAGGTAGATAATGTTTAATAAACAGCTGAACATTTCTCCCAAAACTCGTTGTATCTTTTTTGTTTACCATTCCCATTGATCTCTGGTTTATGTACAGTGTCCATAACTTATGGTTTTAATTGAATGGTTACAAATTTCCTCACCATTTATTTCAACATTTTTATTTTAAAAAAGAAATTGGTGCGATAGTCTAAGTTAATTAAATTCTTAGACTAAGTATTGGCCACAAGTAGGCTTAAGGTCATGGTTTGCCTTCCGATGACAGTAGGTCGCGTATCTTTATATATATATATATATATATATATATATATATATATATATATATATTCTGTTCTGATAACAGTTGAGACTTGAAATAAACAAGATTAAAAACATGTTACATTTTTTTCAATTTAAGATTCCAATGTATAAAAAGCAATGTATTAATATTTTTGATGTGTTATGTAGTACTGTTACAAGAAATTGCATAGTAACTAACAGAAATTAATGACAATGTTCCCTAGCAAGAGGTAGCCTTGTTCTGGCCACACTGTTCCCTAGAATGGGGTGGCCTTGTTCTAGCCACCCTGTTCTCTAGTATGAGTTGGCCTTGTTCTAGCCACAGTGTTCCCTAGAATGGGGTAGCTTTTTTTGCCCCCCCCTTTCCCCTAAAGGGGGGGGCGTGGTTGTTCCCACCCCTTTCTTTTTTAGGAGTTGTTGTTGTTCTAGTGGCCCCTGTGTTTGGGAAGGGGGGGTCTGGTTTGCCACACTGTTCCCTAGAATGAGTTGGCGTTGTTCTAGCCACCCTGTTCCCTAGTTTGAGGTGGTCATGTATCAGATGGATTCTCCACTTCATGCCCCCCACCCCTACTCACCCCCGATAGGCCCTCAATTAAAGGTAATCGTGTATTCTATATAAAAGTATTCCTAGGTCTGACTTGGTGCCTCCTAACAGCTAGTTTAGTTTGTATGTGTTAAAAACTTTTTTTAAATGCTTGTGTACACGTCAAAAGAATGTTGACTCTAAAAAGTTGATTCACAAAATAAAAACTCAACATGATAATTTTGAATGATTCATATAATGTCCTGTAATTTAAGCAATTCAAAGTTAACTTATACATAATCACAATCAGTATTGACTAATTAAAAATCATAATAATAATAAATACACAACGATTCATTACTGTCTTATATTTGATAATCATACCAACACTGTTTCTGTATTTGTTATAAAACAACAGAATTTGTATCGATCCAATGTAACCCCATGTGTATTACTCATCTATCTCTAAACAGTTATGGACGTCACCGATACTTATGCGCCTCAACATGACTGTTGCACCAACAACCATTGGTCTAACTCATCCGACGCGGACCAGAAATGTTCAAATAATTCCCGGCTCGACTCCAAGATGAACCTGCAACGTGACGCCCCACAGTCGGTCAGCGCGTCCACCCAAACGTCCGAGAGCAAGAGCCCCCGACGTAGAAAGAGAAAAAGACGAAACGATAGGAAGACCAGAAGAAGCGGCGGCGGCGGCAAGGGCAAATGTGGCACCAAGAGGAGAGCGCCACAAGACAGGAACTACAACCGGAAGCGCTCGACGGCTTCTAGGAAAAGGTCAAGGTCCTTCTCATTCGACAGCTCCACCGAGCGCCAGCGCAAAAAACGTCGCCGGGTCGTCGCCGCGTGCCCCACGAGGGACAAGAGGAAGAACCGACACGGGAGGATCCCGAAAACGAAACGGGGCTACAGGAGTGCACAGCGGGGGGTTCGAAGACGGAAGACCGCGAGGGCAGAGGCGAGATATGTGCTCGTGAAACTGCCGAGGAGTGAAAGCGACCGCGACTGCGGCGCCATACCTGGCTGGAACGTGATCCGCCCCAAAAGTCCGGTCACCCCCAAGGCGTTCGTCTTCGGACCGCTTCGTTGTTTTCTGTGCCGTAAGAAGGACACGGCTCGCTCATCCCGACCCACCTGGCTGAGGTGTTACCTGTGCGGGCGCTCCGCTCATCAGGAGTGCGCGGTCAAGGAGTCTCGAGCGTGGAGCCCGGGCCAATGGGATGACCCCTATTTTATATGCAATAATTGTGTGCCATAGTGAATGAAATCACGAGTAAAAAAAAAGGTCAAAATAATGAACTCTCTCTCTCATTGTTAGTCTTCTTTCTGTCTTAATGTTGTTGTTACACTCAACAAAACAAAAGGGGGTTAAGGGAGTGGCTTGTATTCTAATTTGATACAATGTCATAGAAAAAGCTTCTCGAATCTATGATAGATTTTGATAGAATGTAAAACACGTTCTGTATCAATTTTAATTACTCAACACCCATAGTAAGCTTCCATAACGATGAGAACAAAAAAAAAGTTTTTTATTTTGTTCAATTTTTTTTTTTAAACTTTCTTTTTAATAGACATCCATAACTTTTCTGGGATGTGAAAGACGGTTCTAGTCAGTTATGTCAGGGGCGGTTCTCTCAGGTATGTCAAGTAATTATTTATGTAGCCAACTGTAACCTTACAATGAGCCAAACTTCTACAAAAAATGATGCTTTATGGGTCCCAGCCGGTAATTTGTCTGAACTGTAAAAAGTCTTATCTTACGGCCATGAAAACTTAAAAGCGGAAATTTGTTTGACTTCATAGAAACTGATTCTAACAAGTGTCTATTTACTTACAAATTGTGCTTTAGACAGATACAATATTGTCTAAAGTATAACAAAACAGTAGGAATTTTATGACTTCATATACAAGATACATTAGGTCTTTTGTAATGGATAACCGTAAGTATAGTGTATTTACATTAGTTACAAATGTAGCATACAACTGAAGTAATTCAAATTAAGTCAAGTTACATAACACAAATAAAAAGAAACAACCACTTCTAAATTTTTTGTGAATGAACAATGATACATGTTATAATAAGTTGTCAAAAATATGTATCCATCAATTTGTCAATTATTTAAACATGTGTATTTAACAGACTCAACTACAGTGAGCGTAGGGTATCATAATGAACAAAAAAAAAACATTTAGTTGTGATAACTTAATGGATAAATCTATTCACTATAAACAGGAATTACGAAGCGATACATAGAATACAACTCCACAATATCCAGTTTTATATATCTGATGGTAAATGTAGTATATTGCTGCTAGTAGTGACCAAGGTCTCAGGGACAGTTTTGTCTGTTGATGACTTACGTCTGGACTGCCTCATGGGTGACGTGCTTGGGTCAATCTTAAACAGAAAAAAAAGCTAGGTGGTTATTTTTAGAATGTGTATTGACATCAGAGTCTATAATGTATGGGTCTACCTGACTAATCCCCGGATGGGGGCACCAGTATATGGGTCAATGCTAATGGACTTTATATATATATATATATATATATATATATATATATTATAGGCCGTACCCAGGATTTTGTTTGGGGGGCTGTGCGGAGAGTTTTATATAAGAAAAAATTGGAACACATTTGATAAAGAAGCATATTTTATAATAAAATTTTGATTTTTTAGAATTAATTGGGGGGGCTGCAGCCCCCCCTAGCCCCCGCCCCCCCCCTGGGTACGGCCTTGTATATATCTATACAAGTAAAAAATATTTGATCTGATAAAGCAAATTTTACTTTTTGAATTTTTTTATAAAAGACAAAACTTCATACAAGCAAAAATTACGAAATGCTGAATAAGAAAATAGAAACAACTTGTATATTAAATTGGTGTTGTGGTAGTAAATCTACCAGCCATATTTTTAACCAACAAGTATCAATAAGTTTTAAATCAGAATTTATCAATCAAAGCTTTATCAATTAAAAAATAACAACAACATCTCTTTTTACTTAAACTTAGATTTCCCAGAAACGCTGAGAAAAACTTAAGAAATTGAAACGTTTTGTGAAATATTTTGTTAACTCATATCTCACATAATTAGAGAATACAAGGCTGTGGGGCCACTTCCTGAAATGGGAAGAGCTCAGGGTGGGTCAGTAATATACTGGCCTGTCCATGTGGTCAATATCTGTGGGGGAGGGGAGGGCGGTATTAGGGAGTGTGGAGAAAATGCCCATAAGGGCGTATTGATGTTTATTTTGGTAGCTAAATAACTCCCGAACATTGAAACATTTTAACCATGTTTATTAAAAAGCGATAGTTGTTGAAGGATCGTTGAAACCTTGCACAACAATTATATTGAGATGTATCTAATGTTAATACTATGTATGCTTTTAAAAAATGGAATATAAAGAATTGGAAAACGTATTTAACATAGCAATCATAAATGAGAGAAATTCTTATTTCATTAACACTAACCCTATATTGTATTATGACACCTGGTAATGTACTTGTTTTTAAAAGCTAACACTATATTGTATTGTCATATCTGGTAGTGTACCTACTTAAAGAGCAAATACTATATTGTATTGTGATACTTGGTAGCACCGATTTTAAGAGCTATCACTACATTGTATTGTCATATCTGGTAGTGTATCTACTTAAAGAGCTAACACTATATTGTATTGTCATATCTGGTAGGGTACCTACTTTAAGAGCTATCACTACATTGTATTGTGATACCTGGTAGGGTACCTACTTTAAGAGCTATCACTACATTGTATTGTGATAACTGGTAGGGTACCTACTTTAAGAGCTATCACTACATTGTATTGTGATACCTGGTAGGGCACCTACTTTAAGAGCGTTAGTTATTGGATCAATATGTGCTTTCTGAAAGGTCCTTGAGTATTTGTTGTTATACGTGTCCTTCGATCTTCGTTCTTGATCATCTCTGATCTGTTTTCTGGAAATGTTTTTGATTCTTTTATCCCCTAGAAGAAACTCTCTGTTTCAATCAAAGAAAAAAATATTGTTTAAAAAAAAATGTAAACAGTCGTTAAACGCGGTGTGGGTGTTTCGTTTCCTACCTGTCTGGACGACCTCCTTAATGATGTGCCGCCGGGGAGTCCACCTAAAGAAAAAACTGTCTGGTTTTACACCTATATAGTGTAACCCGGGGGTGCACCCATAAATAGTGTAGACCCTGTTGTGCACCCCAATTTAATGTAGCCCCGGGGTGCACCTCTATAATGTGTATAGTTTGTGTTTCCTTACCTGGGCGTAAACTAAATAATTTACCTACTAAATAAAAAACATTTACCTTCCTTTACCTACTGTGTGTACACCTAAATAAAGTTTAGCCTGTCTTGTACACCTAAATAATGTATAGCCTGTGTGTACACCTAAATAATGTATAGTCTGTCTTGTACACCTAAATAATGTATAACCTGGTTGTACTCCTAAATAATGTATAGCCTGTGTGTACACCTAAATAATGTATAGCCTGGGTGTACACCTAAATAATGTATAACCTGGTTGTACTCCTAAATAATGTATAGCCTGTGTGTACACCTAAATAATGTATAGCCTGTCTTGTACACCTAAATAATGTATAGCCTGGGTGTACTCCTAAATAATGTATAGCCTGTCTTGTACACCTAAATAATGTATAGCCTGGGTGTACTCCTAAATAATGTATAGTCTGTGTGTACACCTAAATAATGTATAGCCTGGGTGTACTCCTAAATAATGTATAGTCTGTGTGTACACCTAAATAAAGTATAGCCTGTCTTGTACACCTAAATAATGTATAGCCTGGGTGTACAACTAAATAATGTATAGTCTCTGTGTACACCTAATTAAAGTATAGCCTGTCTTGTACACCTAAATAATGTATAGCCTGGGTGTACACCTAAATAATGTTTGGAGGCTCCTAAATCTCAATTTTTGCCACCCCAATCAAGCCACGTTCCTCGCTTTCCCTTTTACAACTGTTATTAAAGATAGGAACTTTCGTTATAGAATATTGGGGCAATCTTTACACAACATGAAAGTTTTTTGTTGTTTTTTTTTTAAATTGTCATTGTTTATTTATTTATATTTCCTTCTTTCTATTTATCTATTTAAAAAGAAGAAAAAATATCGCCCAACATGTTGCGTTATTTATGCACAGTTTGTCACTACATTTTTGCTGTCCAAATTTCATACGTGGTGGACAAGTCAAACACATTTGCTGAGGAAAGGATTAACGACCAGGTGGTCACTCAGGTACCACTCCTGGCAACAATGGACAAGCGAAAGTTGATATGGTAAACGATGATGATACAAGGTAACATGATATGAGAATGTAGGAGAGGACTTTCTAGAAAGAACCTAATATGCAATAAAGTAGAATGAACAGGCCAAGATGTGGTGGAACAGAGGCACCAAATCTAAAACAAAGTCATTAGATAAATTGAAAGCACTGTGAATTTTTTATTCATATCTAAAATGTTTCAGTAGTACATGGTTGACTAAACAACTCACTTAAGATCAATCGTTCCATCATCATTAGTGTCCATAAAGTCCATAATTTTATCCACAACACTCCCAGTGACAGGTAGACCCGCCTCCTGCTGACAGACATTGTTTTGTGTATTCAATAACACATCATTGAACATTTAAAAAAAAAATTCATTTTATTTATTGTTGTGGAAATGTTTTAGCAGTCAAGATATGAATTAATTCTGTTTTAAACTTATGGAGCTTTTTATTTAATGCGATTAACATTTTGTTTGTAAATAATAGTAAAGCAAACGTAACTGTATATTTAAATTGAACCAATGTTACCAGAGGCGGCATTACCAGTGTGAGCCAGAGCGAGGGGCCCAGAGCGAATGTCTTAAGTGTTGGGGATATATCGTATCACATAATATCCCATCGCTCTCCCCCCGCCCGCCCACCCCTTATGTTTGGGGCCTAGGATCTGGTATAGTCACCACCACACAATGAAAAATCATACAAAAAGCCGCAAAAATAACGAAACACAATACAATAATACATAAATATGGCGGCTTTGGGGGTGGGGAACAATTTAAATTGAAGACGCACATTCTCAATATTTTATATTCTATTATTCAATGGTCACCCCCCCCCAACGCATCAAAGACAGGGGCTACTAAAACCCCACCCACGACTGATATTATTATGTGACCAATTCATAACTCCTGAGATACTGGAAATAAAAGATAAAACGGCAGCAGTACCATACTAATACAAGGGTCCAGCTGACAGAACAGTGAAAACATTGAGTAGTGGACAATGGGAGCCATTCAGCAGTAGCGTAGAGGAGTACTGCATCCTGTGGGGTAGCACGGGGTGCCGAAATAGGAAGGGGCACCGAAAAAGTGCTGTTAAATTTTTAGCACTATTCATATTGGTAGGAGGGCGCTAACAATGTAAACATGCACAGGGCGCCACAATAGTAAGCTACGGCTCTAATATTCAGACCAAAGTTTTAAAAAAAATTATTAACGTCTTGAGATACAAAAAAATTTTATTTTGTATTTCAAAATTCAGACATTTTGGGAGACATGTGCCCCAAGTACAATCTTTATAAAGAGCACCAGTGAATTAAAGAAATATCAAAATAAAACATTTGAAATAAGGCAAGCCACTTGAAATGTGAGTACTCACATCAAACAGAGAGTACAGCTCATTCTTCTGTAGCCCATCGTCATTGTCTTTGTTGATTTTGTAGAAAAAATCTGCCACCCTCATTTTCTCCTAGGTATTTAACAAACAAAACTGACATTGATAAGAATCTATTACAAATACAACTTTTTTTACTTTAGATATATAAGGCTCATAAAATTCACGATTCTTCTCTGTTTAGTAGATATACATGCAGCTTTTAAAAGAAACAGACACAATTTTTCAAGTAGCCGTGTTGGTGAACAGCTGCTGACTCTCTATTAAAGAGCCAAGTCTGTAGGTCTAATGTATCTTATGGACTCCGATTTATTTCAGATGGGGCTTATCATAATGATGTATGTTTATCAGGCCCGTAGCTTGCGGAGGGGGGGGGGGCAAGGGGCCGGCCCCCTGCGTTTTGTCTGGCCCCCCTGCTTATTTGTTCTACTTAGTAAAATGTATTACCTGCCCCCCCCTGCTATTGCCTGGCCCCTGCAGTAGAATTTTCACGCTACGGGGCTGATGTTTATGTGTGTGTGTGTTTATAATCATATGAATGTGTGAATGTTTCGTTTGATCAATAATAAATAAAATCACTATTCCAGATACACCTGTAGGACTAGTCATTCCTCATTTGTGCCATTGTTTCCCCCCCCCCTACCACCACCCTACAAACACACACTCCCTTCGATTTAATTAGATGGTCTGGTACCAAAACCCGGTACCTGGGACTGAAAGAGATGATGTATTTCAATATTTTTATTGCGTTAAATGAGTGATTAAATGTAAAAAAAAATATTGACATCATTACAGTTTTTAGTTCTTTACATAAATATTTGTTCCCTCAAACCACTGCTTTTTACTTTCATTGAAGATTTCTTACTTTAAGTAAAGATACCGTATTTTTCAGTAATGATTTTTTTACTTGTAGTAAATATATTATACTTTCCGTGAAGATTTGTTACTTTCGGTAAAAATTTTCTTACTTTAAGGAACTATTTCTTACTTTCAGTAAATATAACAACTTGAGGGGGTCCACGTTGTAAGCACTGGGTAGTCCAATCATTTCACGCATCTCGTTTGTTGATAACTTTTTTACTGGCAAGGAGACCTCGTAGTTTACAATGAAAAACCTTTCCTTCTGAATCTCTCGTAGCAACGTAACAAATTCTTTGTCTACCACAACACCCTGTGAGATGTTTACATTAGTAACCTTTAGTCATCCAACTTTTAACAAATAAGTAACAAATATGAGTATTACACTGATGGTCATTGTACGGCCTAGGCACTTGGGCATTATTGATATGTATTCGTTTTTTTTTATTTAATATCTATGTCATTCATCTGTTGATATATGTACACTATTTTTATACATTGAACTATAATACCCGTAAGGGGGACGGGTGGTCGTGCGGTGTAGAGCGCTCGACTGTCGACAGGAGATTTTTTTTTCCAGGCCCTGTTGTCCCAAAGTCCACCCAGCTTTAAATTGGGTACCTGACTTTAAGTTGGGGGAGTAAAGGCGGCTGAGCGTTGTGCTAACCACACAACCAGTGGCGCAATCAGAGGTGGGGGGGGCATAAATACATAATTTACGTTATAAAGTTACAAAAAAAACTGTCGCACTGTCTTTTTTCACTATGTGAGCCCCCCCCCCCCCAAGCACTTTTTGCTGGTTGCGCCACTGCACACAACCCCTTTATATGCCTAGGTTACTAAAACATGAATTCTACATTTCAACTGCCCCCGATGAACCCTTACGGTCTTAAGGGAACTTTACTTTTTTATAGATATAATACCCGTTAATTCTTTTATTATTTATCATAGTATGGTGCACTGATGTAAACATTTCAGACATTGACAGGCTGATGTAAGTCAGTGGATGCTATTCTTGTATGGTGCATTGATGTAAACATTTCAGACATTGACAGGCTGATGTAAGTCAGTGGATGCTATTATAGTATGGTGCATTGATGTAAACATCTTAGACATTGACAGGCTGATGTAAGTCAGTAGATGCTATTCTAGTATGGTGCATTGATGTAAACATCTTAGACATTGACAGGCTGATGTAAGTCAGTAGATGCTATTGTAACTGGTTACTGTCACTATAGTATTAGTTGGTCCAGGATAAAAGTAAACATACCAGTAGTTACCATAATTAACTTGATCGTGCCTTAGTTAAGGCTAAAATACATTTTTAAATATGCATCTCTGTTGAACGAAACAGCGGATTGAACAGAGGATACAAATGTTGGATACAAATGTTGGATACAAATGTTGGATACAAATGTTGGATACAAATGTTGGATACAAATGTTTGATACAAATGTTGGATACAAATGTTGGATACAAATGTTGGATACAAATGTTGGATACAAATGTTGGATACAAATGTTGGAGTTGACATTTAAAACTTGGCGGACTTCACGTTGAGTTGTTCACAAAATAAGAGTACATTTAGCCTCACACATAATTTATGTTCGGATATGGAATGTATCAAATTGGACCACAGAATCGGGCATCCGGCAACTAGTGACACGTGGTACTGACGACTGAAATGTATGTACAACACTTGTGTGTTCACACTAACAGTTGTTTGTTTTAAATAAGAAATATATTTCATCGACACATTTTGTTTAAACAGCAACGATCAATGGGGGGGGGGTAAGGGGCAAAGATTCAGATTGAGAGGGATGTAAAAAAAATAAATAAATAAAAGAAATATGTTAGTGAATTAATGGTGTACTATAAGGTAAGAGAACAAAGTATACAATGCTATTACGCTTTGATGGTGAACAATAGAATTCATCTGCGCAAGTGTAGGGATTCACAACGCCCAGCCACACTCTCATTTAAAAGGATGGGTTGACTGGACTTGAGGGGGGAGGGGGGCGCTGTCGAGCGTCTACACCACACAGACACCCGTTCCATTTAAAATATGTAGTCAAGATGAACTGATTATTTTCTCAAGATTGAATGGAATAATATGTGTGCTTGTTGGATAGTTAATAATAAATAATTACGATTAACTACCCACATTATTCCATTCAATCTTGAGAAAATGGAATAATATGTGTGTGCTTGTTGGGTAGTTAATAATAAATAATAATATCTAAGAAATAAAACTATACATAACTGATACATAATACAGATGTAAAATGATTTTAATAATTATTGCAGCAGACAAGCGGTTTAATATGAAAGAACCATTGACATCGGTCTGAGATACAATTGTGGACATTTTGTAAATCTCAAGACTAGTATTGTATAGTTTAGTATTTTGTCAGTATGTCAGACATGCTCCTTGACTTTCCACAACTTGATGTCGTCCCATTGTAATCCCAGATGGTCTTGGAGCTACGAATACAATATCACCACATTTCAAATATTTGCACAGGGTAGGTGGAGGTGGGGGTAAATCCAGAGGCCAAAGATAGTCGAACGAAATGTGTCAAGTTTACAAAGTTAATAATGAATAGGAGATAGTCTTTTCTTTGTTATTAAACATACAAGATGTCTGGACGACAGAACACAGTATACAAGTCAATATTGTTATAGGAAAAAAAAATTATTATACATACACCAGTGTGTGTATTAAGACTGACTAAATACAGAAATTGAAAAACTTGTAAAAATTTTTTTTTTTTTTTTTTTTTTTTTTTTTTTTTTTTTTTTTTTTTTTTTTTTTTTTTTTTTTTTTTTTTTTTTTTTTTTTTTTTTTTTTTTTTTTTTTTTTTTTTTTTTTTTTTTTTTTTTTTTTTTTTTTTTTTTTTTTTTTTTTTTTTTTTTTTTTTTTTTTTTTTTTTTTTTTTTTTTTTTTTTTTTTTTTTTTTTTTTTTTTTTTTTTTTTTTTTTTTTTTTTTTTTTTTTTTTTTTTTTTTTTTTTTTTTTTTTTTTTTTTTTTTTTTTTTTTTTTTTTTTTTTTTTTTTTTTTTTTTTTTTTTTTTTTTTTTTTTTTTTTTTTTTTTTTTTTTTTTTTTTTGCAGCAGTATTTCGCACCAAATGAACGTGTTATTGAACGTACAAGGTGTATATAATATATAAGCCCCTTATATTCTGAAGCCCGGCCCTAAAAAAACAAATATAAACATTTAGTTTGAGACATGTATCACAGGTCTATTATCAAAACTGAATCCGTTTTCAAAAAATTAAACTTTATTTTGTTGTTTTGCACGATTCCCCTGAAATAAGTTGTTGTGACCTTACAGCCTTAAATATCAGGTCCATTTCTAAATTATTATCTCGAATATACAGTATTGGTTATTTTTTTTTACAAAGTAACATTATATATATATATAAACTAAGTCAATAAGAACGTATATTAATGTTTGTAAATTTGCTTGTGTAGTACATGGTCGTAGTCTTTTTTAAATACCCTATTACGTATTTGTATTTGTTGTTGTTGTTATTTAAATTGGTTTTAACTTATACTTTGAAGAAGTTAGACAAGGGTTGTCCACGTATGAGGTCAATGAGAGCAGAACTCCTTTTACTTAAATAGTAACAAAAAATACTGTTGTCATTAGTGTCGCTATTGTCACTATTGTCGATATTGTCACTATTGTCAAAAAAAAATAAATAAAAACTGGCTTATTGGAAGCCTTACGAAACTTTTCAAAAGTCGCATGCTGCCGTAACAGCCACATTTGGTCATTCCTATTTCAGACAATCGGGGACGGCAGACGAGTGATCCCTGGCTTTGGATCCTCAGTTCACCCTGCTTTAAATTCTATATCATAGACAATCAGTGGCGCAACCAGCGAAAAATGCTGGGGGGGGGGCTCACATTATGAAAAATAACTGTTTGACAGTCTTTTTTGTAACTTTATAACATTTATTATGTAGTGATGATTTGGCCTGGGGTTGCGCCACTGGCTGTGCCTACCACACTATCCAGTGGTTACAGAAACAGATGTATTCCACACTTCATCTGTCACTTTAGTGCTAGTGGAACTTTTATACTTTTAGTTAAGACATTGGAAGACTATCATAGGTCCACCTGGTCCCCTATATATATATATATGTATGTTTGTCTCTTTCTCTCCCTCCTCTTTCTCTTTCTCTTTCTCTCTCCCCCCTCTTTCTCTTTCTATTTCACTCTCTCTCTCCCTCTCTTTTTCTCTCTCCCTCTCTTTTTCTCTCTCCCTCTGTTTTTCTCTCTCCCTCTCTTTCTTTCTCTCCCTCCTCTTTCTCTTTCTCTCTCTCTCTCCCTCTCTTTCTCTCTCTCTTTCTCTTTCCGTCCCATTTTTAGCCATATGTGTATTATGGATAGTATGAAATGCAGTATGTCTTACACTTAAAGTCAATTATGGAAAATGTTGACTGTATCCCTAGACTAAGATTGAACACACCTATATATAACACTGTTATAAGTTGGTCCTTTAAAATTTTTGCGAATAATAAACGGAACATATAAACTAATATACAACAAATAAGTACAGTGCCCGGGTAATTTTAAAACGCCCTGTTTAAAAAGTCATATGTATCTGACCAGTGTTGTCGTGAATCTTTAGTACACTAAGTTCACAACCTGCATGTCGATGTTTTGAAGTGCACTCTCTTTGTGTCTCTTGACCACTGACAGAATGAGACTGGAGAAACCAGCTGTTATAGGGTTATGGCCAATCTATAGAAGATTTGTACAACATAAAAAAAAATCATTGAATTATTTTTAAAATACATATAATACTTTAATGAATTTTTACAAATGCAATATACTTTATAATTAAATTGTTCATTATGTCATATTTGTCTAATGTCTGTAGCGCTGTAGATATTAGGCAAATTAATATTTTTTGTAAATCATTTCGCTAAGGGAGTGGAGAATTTTTTTAATTAAATCTAACCCCTGTCCCAGAGACTAATACAGCATTGCACTGCAGAATGTACCAGATTCGACCCCGGTGATAGCCTAGACATCTCTCGCGTCAGATCGATCTCCCTTAACCCAACCAGGTAACAAATGAGTACTTGACTTTCTTTGAGGAAAGTAAAAAAAAGGCTAGCCTTTATTTTTATAAGCTCCACAATAAATTATTTTTTTTTACTTTGTCAATTACATTTAGAATAAATATTTGTTTCCCTATCTCAACATACACACACACCCACCATCAAACGCTATTTAAACCATTTTTTTTTAAAAACTGCATTGGGTACTCATACCCTCCTCCCCCCAGTTACGCCTCATAGCCTCAATGTTATTCAATAACAAGTAATTACCCACACACACACACACACACGCACCAGCACCATAACGATCTGTCTACCCCCCGCCCCCTTAATTAAAGAAATGATTTATTTGATTGACACACTTCGAGTTGGTTCAATGCATCCGGTTCCACTGATGACCCCCTCCCTCCCCCTCCCTCTCCCCCCCCCCCACCCATACCTTCAGAATATGCAGAGTTTTATTTCTGGCCACACCCCTCAACAGTTCCAGCAGTGCCGGTGGTCCTATCCTGTTACAGCTCAGGTCCAGCTCCGTGATGGAGCAGTTCTCACTCAACATGTCGCCCACTGCCACACAACCTTCAAACCCGAACCCGTTCCATGACAAGTTGATGTTACAGAGTGATGAATTGACCTTTTTTGAATTAGAATTAAAGATGACAAACTAAACTTTGATCTTCAGTAAATACAGTAACTTATAAATGTCTACAACAACATATGATGATACTTCGGCGAGAAGTTTTGCCATGATCATAAAGCTGACAAGCACTTCTTCAATCTGCAGTCATTTAAATTGTTTACAAATCATGGCGTTGATTAAAAATGGGGGGGGGGGGGGGAGATTTAAGTCTTTATGGAATGTTAATGAGTGGAGGGTGCGGGCACTTTTAGAATTCACATTGTTTATAGTTTTCATCAACATAAATAGTTTATTTTATTTCCCTAATTTATCATAATAACTCAAGTGTATATTTATTATAATAACTCAAGTGTATATTTATTATAATAACTCAAGAGTATATCGATTGTAATAACTCAAGTGTATATTTATTATAATAACTCAAGTGTATATTTATTATAATAAATCAAATGTATATTTATTATAATAACAACTCAAATGTATACTTGCTAAGTTGATATTGTTTTCTCAGGAGACATATTAAAGTCACATAGTAAAGTAAAATAATTAAGAATTCTATCACTTCATACGTGACTTCAGCCATTTAAGGCGAAGTCTAATTGTGTACAGGTAAGCATTAGACCACTGCCATGGCAGTGATTAGAGTCAGTTGTTGGTTTTTTTTTTTTCAAACACTGCAGAGAACGATTGTGACTACCGACCCGTGACTCGCTCCTGACCGTAAGGTCACTACCGGATGGGCATTTAACTGAAGCCTATACATGCATAATGAACTTGTTTCTGTCGACTTGAGATTCACTTAAACTAATGACCATTAACAATGCAGTTCATCAATATAAGCTGTAAGAATAGAAATGATAATTTTTTGTCATTAAACTTTCTTTCAGAGTAATCTAACTTGACAAGGCGGCTCCAGTACCGGAAACATTTATAGCCTGACTGACCAAACAATATTTGCATTAAGTGACACTGCTACTTCTTGATTCTGTCCACTAAACAAAAGTCGATATTATCTTTTCATTGTATCAGCACAATATCAACTAATGTTTAAATGTACGGTTGAATATAATTCTGAAAGATTCGATGAGCTCTATAGTTAATTATAGAGCTCAGTGGAATGATTGTAAAGTCATTTAGACAGTTATTTGAAAAACAAATGCTTTGCTGCAGCCAAATCTAATGTTCCAGCATCTAGATTTTTATCAAGACGGAAAATAACAAACATAATAACTAAGTAATTATAAAACAATTAATGAAGGATGGGTGCCACAGTTTCTGTCTTTCTGTGGCATTATGTACACAATCTGTCTACAGCATGTTAGTGTGTTGGGGCCCGTGTGTAAACAACGCAAAATAGTGTAATACAAACGGTCAATCTACTATGAGGACCATTGAGTAAGTTTAGGGAAGGCCACATACATTAAGACAACCCTTGATAAATAATTTGACGTTGTGAAATTTGTTTGCGAGGTTTTCTGTGTGCGGTTGTCTGTGATTGTATATATAGATGGTTGTGTGTGTATGTGGTTGTGTGCGTGTGTGTGATTGTATATATAGATGGTTGTGTGTGTGTGTGGTTGTATACAGGCCCACCGACAGAAATTTCGGACCCCTGGGCATGGCTGTCACGGGCCTCCCCCCACCCCGTGCTGATAATATTTTCAAAGGTTGATTGGTCAGCTCAGTCCGGGCCCCTAAAACTCTCCAGCCCCCTGGCATTTGCCCCCCCCTGCCACCCACGGCGGGTTGTATATGTGTGGTTTTGTGTGTGTTTGTATATGTATGGTTGTGTGTGTGTGTGTGGTTGTGAGTAGCTTTTTGGGTGTTCGTGATATTTCATATGAGTAAACAACACAACATCATAATGTACATATAGTTTACTTGCAGACCACGGGCAACTCCTACAGCTCCATATCTCCTCAAGTGATTCCAACTCAGGTCTAGATCTTCTAATGTCAAGTTACGAGCTGCAAATTAAAAATAAAAAAAAAAGATACACTCATCATATATAGAGATGTAAACAGAAGAGGATTGTGGGAATGTTTTCATCTAGAAATGTTCTATTGCTGTTGTTGTTGTTTTTATAAATACAGAAACAGTTTTTATCATTATTTCGAATATTAATTACATAGAATATTTAGACGTGTTGAACATATGTTTAAATTCCACTTATAATTTATAGATTAGACCAGTGGCGCAACCAGACCAAATCATCACACATATTTTACTATATGAACTGTCGTTTATTTATATGTGAGCCCCCCCCCCAGCATTTTTTTTCTATATGTGAGCCCCCCCCCCCCCCAGCATTTTTTGCTGGTTGCGCCACCGGATTAGACTGCACCAGTTGTTCTCAAAAAGTGAGTCGCGACTCAATGCTGGATGGCGAACTGATATGAAGTGGGTCAACAAGAATTTCGATGATCGATTAATTAAGTATCTGAAAGCCAACCGTTCATTTTAACTTTCATTTCTTTAATTTAATTTGTTTACAGGTGGGACGCGAAAAACGGATAGGTTTTTCGTCGTGGGTCGTCGCGAGCCACAAAAGTTTGAAACCCTCTGCTGTAAACTAAAAGTGTAAGAACAACAACCTCTACAAAACATGTAACGACTGGTGGGAGTGGGAGTGCCAACATTATTCTCTTCACTGACTCACCTAATGCGTCGCCAATGACTTTTCCTCCCCAATCGCTGAACTCATTGTGTCCTAGCAGTAACGTCTTGATAGTGACATTCCACTGTAACATGATTTATTCAAAAACTGATTTTTTATGCTCATGAAATGATCTTCGGTGAGAACAAAAGGAAATGTTTTCGGGTTATAGTTAAAATTAACCTCCGTGTCTCCCGTGGTGCCTCCATGGTCATTGCACTATCGGCTGGGGTGGGGATGAAAGAAGGGGCACTATAAAAACCGCCCCTTCGTGATTTATAGCAGTGCTACTCAAAGTGGTGGGCCGCGGCCCCCTAGGGGGCCGTGGACTGTCCGCAGGGGGGCCGAGGAATTTCGAAAAATTATAAATTTAAGCAATCTAAACCAAAAAAAAATAGGGGGGCCGCAGCATATTGATGGGCGTTCCAAGGGGGCCGTGACTTCAAAAAGTTTGAGAAGCACTGATTTATAGGATCTAAGAGATAAACATCTTATATATTTACGAGGACTTAACAAATAAATATCCCTGTGAGAATAAACTATGTATCTCTTATAATATAATTTACCCAGTAACTACCGATGCACTTGGTGTTTTTTTTTAAATATTCTAACTGTAAACAACTTGTAACCAGGGATTAGGTATGGCACTTTGGGTCATTCCACGTCAACTCAACCAGCTTTTTGACAATTGTTCACCCGACCCCTCAGATATTCCTGAAATTAGGCTTGTGGCATTCAAAGAGGATTCCTGAAAATTTCAGGTCATTTAGTCAAAAACTTTCTGAGATATGATTTTTTAATTTTTTAAGGGTAGTTGCGAGCGTGTTTTACATTTTCGCGATATTGAACGAATATTTCAAAACTAAATAAGGTATCGTTGAAATTTTCAGTATTTACTCATTGCTTTTTGTCATGAGTTGAATGATGTATTTATCTTATGTAGCTTGCACACAGAATGCCCTAAAAATTAAACATTGCACTTCAGACAAGCTTTCATCAATATTTGACTCGGTATAGCCAAGAACCTAATATGAAATGATGTTTGTTATACAATTAGTAAGTACCATATATGTGTTTATTATTTTGATAGAGACTTCCTGTTAATCAATAGTGTGAATTAAGGAAATTCCCTTTAAGCATCATGGTCATCCATTTTTGCACTTATTGCGAATTCCCCAGATGACCATGTGGGCAGTAATTCACACTTTCACGATATTTCCAAAATAATGGTTAACCTTGGCAAGTACTAGCTATGGTGAAAATTTCATGTTGCTATGATGATGTGCATTTTGCCAATTGCAAGAAACAGTTTGATAGTAGGACTGTGTGTACATAGATAAGATACTCATCAGTTAACTTGCATGGGCAGCATAATGAGCATACGCTGATATCCGCCTTGCATGGTTGCTTGTATGGTTGATAAAAACAATCTGTAATTGTGATTTTGTATGATAAAACTAACCGTATTTTTCATAAAATTTGATTGACATTTCATTGTTAGGCGTTGATTTACCATAATACACGTTAATGAAGCCCGTAGCGTGCGTGGTCAAATAATGATGGAAACTGTCTGAAGTAATGTTGGAATTTTAGGGCATTCTGTGTGCAAGCTACACTTAAGATAAATACATCATTTAACTCAGGACAAAACAATGAGTAAATACTGAAAATTACAGCCTGATACCTCTTTTAGTTTTTGAAATATTCGCTACGCAATATTCAATAATAGTGTATAATCATGCAATTTCATGCAATTTTTCACCAAGAAGGCGTTAAGACACCAACATGGTCATCTGGGGGTCGCAATAAGTGCAAAAATGGATGACCATGATGCTTAAAGGGGCCCACCATGAGTACACTATTATTGATTAACAGGAAGTCTCTATCAAAATAATAAACACATATATGGTACTTACTAATTGTATAACAAACATCATTTCATGTCTTATAGGTTCTTGGCTATACCGAGTCAAATATTGATGAAAACTGTAAGTGCAATGTTTGGAAATTTTTAGGGGCATTCTGTGTGCAAGCTATACTTGAATTAAATACAACATTCAACTCATGACAAAACAATGAGTAAATACTGAAAATTTCAGCCTGATACCTTATTTAGTTTTCGAAATATTCACGTTCAAATATCGCGAAAATGTAAATGTCACGTGCACTCGCGACTACCCTTAAAAATTAAAAAAATCATATCTCAGAAGTTTTTGACCAAACGGCCTGAAATTTTTAGGAATCACTCAATTTTGAATGTATCACAAGCCCTGAAAATTTCAGGAAGATCTGAGGGGGTCGGGTGAACACCACTGGTTGAGTTGACGTGGAATGACCCACAAGGACAGAATGGACACCAGACCGTGTCTTTACACCAAACCCATCGGGTTCACTAACTCATCGCAACCACTTAATCAAAAAACATAAGTCATTTTTATCCGCTACACCTTCTTATTTTTATCTTCCTCATTTAATCTTCATTTGAGTGATTGTATGTGCTTTTCTACGTTAAAACAACATTCTCTTAATATCTTTACATTTACCCATAATCAGGCCCGCAGCGTGAAAATTCTACAGCAGGGGCCAGGCATTCTACAGCAGGGGCCAGGCACATGGGCGTATTCATGGGGGCAGGGGGCATTGCCCCCCTACATTTTGAAAAAAATGTCATATAAGATGGGAGCATTTGCTCCCCCCCTTACATTTAAAAAAAATGTCATAAAGTTGTTATTTGCCCCCCCCCTGGAAAATTTTTGCCCCCCCCCCAGGTAAAATTCCTAGCGACGCCCATGGCCAGGCATCTACAGCAGGGGCCAGGCATTCTACAGCAGGGGCCAGGCATTCTACAGCAGGGGCCAGGCATTCTACAGCAGGGGCCAGGCATACTACAGCAGGGGCCAGGCATTCTACAGCAGGGGCCAGGCATTCTACAGCAGGGGCCAGGCATTCTACAGCAGGGGCTAGGCAATAGCAGGGGGGGGCAGGAAATAAATTTTACTGAGTAGAGCAAACAAGCAGAGGGGGGCCAGACAAAACGCAGGGAGGGGACGGGTTGTCCCCCCCCCCCCGCACGCTACCGGCCTGCCCATAATCATGTTCCACAATTTAAAATCAACCACTGCTGTATAATCTATAAATGATGTCTTACTCTTAATATTTCCGCAATTTGCACAGCATCTTTGTCGTTGAGTTTGTTCCCTAGAAACAAAGGACCTAAATCAGTTAATGCGAAAAACTTAAGTTGTATACATGTTTTGCAACATTCTGATATCGGCAGACATTTCACAGAGAAAATAAAGCTATTTGCAATACTTTTGTCTTCATTTCTACAACAACTTATCAAAGCAAAAATACCATAATTCTCATCAAACCTAATCTTATTCTTACTATCAATCTACCCCATTCATCTATAAACCTAATCTTATTCTTACTATCAATCTACCCCATTCATCTATATTATACATGTCCGTCTATGAAACTACAAACATATAAATCAAATAATAAAATTTGATTTATCATACGCCCCTCCCCCTCCCCCTCCCCCCCCCCACACACACCAACTTCTCCACCCTCTTGATAGTTCCATAAAACAGTAGGAAACAATACAGCGAGTATAAAATGCCAAGTACTGATCACAAAGTCAATGACCAATAACAGAGACTGTTCAGTTTCCCCACCACTCAACAGTTCTTTAAAACAGTAGGGGAACAGTAGGTGGAACATAGCAGCACGTGTAAAGTGACCAGTAGTGACCACTCAGTCTCCAGCCCGTAACAGAGGTGCTGCTATCTGTTCGGCTGGATCAAAAGATGAGTCGGTCAGCAACGTCTGTGAGAGACTGAATACTAATCAGGTACAGTCCTAAGACAGTCATAAGCCCAAGAACATGTGCATGCAAAGTATTGGGGGGTTGGTGAGGGTGGGGGAGGGTGGGTCCCTGCGCTACTGATACAAGTACACTCATCACATTGTGACATCATTGATTGATTGATTGATTGCCGAAGAATTAATTAATTAATTGATTACCTGATAGATTAAGTCTAGTGATGAAGGTATCTTCCATAAAGTATCTGCTCAATCTGTGTACAGCAGACCCGTTGATGTGATTGAAGCTAAAACTCTAAAATATTGACACACACTGTATATACACATACATGAACAGTTTAACTATTAAACACCGAGCATTTTAATATATTTTTCAATGAATTTGTAATTTGTCACAAAAAATATCAACTGATTCATATATGTCGTATGTCATGTTATGTCATGTAAATCAGTGTATCATGAAATTAGCTTCAAAACTTTAACCAGGGAAAAAAAAATAAAGTTTCAAGAATGTTAAAGAAAGTATACAATCTCCTAGTGTAATTATTTGTTCGGACTGCTTTTTTTTTAATCATTAATCATCATGTTCATTAATAATTGTATTGCGATTTATAGTTGTATCTCTTAATTTCATTGTACACTTTGTACGTGATTTTCTGAGCTTGGTCAGTGGGCATTGTAAGTTATAAAACTATGTCGGGTGAAAGGAAATTATGTATTACCACTTGGTAGACACCTGGTAGGCAGGGCAAGACATGTATGATGTGAACAACACCTTGGTCATTGATTCGATTCCCTGTGAAGTCTAGACTTGTGGCTTGCTGTTCATCCTGTATGTCGATTGAAAACATGAAATAGTAAACAGAGATTAGCGACCCAAGGGGACGGGGACCAGTGTTGTGACCCCAGGCCCCGCAAATAAAGGTGGAGGGGCTATAGAAGTGTTTTATTGTGAGATATAGCTTACAATTATGGATTAGGGCCCAGCATTTCAAACTCGCCATGGGGTCCTGCTAATTTAAATGTAAACATCAAAACCCATTCTGAGACAGACTATTATTTGATGGCCATATTCAGAAAGAGTTTGATATTTGATGGCCATATTCAGAGATAGTTTGATATTTGATGGCCATATTCAGAAAGAGTTTGATATTTGATGGCCATATTCAGAGATAGTTTGATATTTGATGGCCATATTCAGAGGTAGTTTGATATTTGATGGCCATATTCAGAAAGAGTTTTGATATTTGATGGCCATATTCAGAAAGAGTTTGATATCGGATGGCCATATTCAAGAAAGAGTTTGATATTTGATGGCCATATTCAGAGATAGTTTGATATTTTATGGCCATATTCAGAAAAAGAGTTTGATATTTGATGGCCATATTCAGAGATAGTTTGATATTTGGTAGCCTATTTGATGGCCATATTCAGAAAGAGTTTGATATTTGATGGCCATCTTCAAGAGATAGATAGATATTTGATGGCCATATTCAGAAAGAGTTTGATATTTGATGGCCATATTCAGAGATAGTTTGATATTTGATGGCCATATTCAGAGGTAGTTTGATATTTGATGGCCATATTCAGAGATTATTTGACATTGATTGGCCATAGACAGAAAATGTTTGTTATTGGAAGGCCAAATGTGTAGATTATTTAATATTTGAGGATCCTAGGGAAAGTAAATTTTTGAGCCCTGATAGCGTCAGATTATTAAATCCACTTTATTCGATGTATTAAGGGGCGGGTGGGGGTTTGACAAGTGGTAGATATAGACGGTCTAGTCTGCCTAATCGGAAGATAGGTTCTTTGTCTATCTGTGTCTGTCTATACAGTAGGCTGACTGGTGTTGGCTGGGCGTGATTGCTTTTGTTCTACATAGCTGCAATCATTCCTCAACCAAATTAATATACAAAATAAAACGTTTAGTATACGTTATAATTGATGTGACACATTTACCTTCATGACTAGACACAGTGCCAGGATGTCTGTAGTAGATAATGTTAAATTTTTAAATGACAGGTGGGAACATCCAAATTGACTGAATACTTTCCTAAATAGAGAATTCAATTCATTAGATTTTTTTTTGTACAATACTCATCGAATAATCATATAGTTACCGAAATAGTTGTTTTTTTTTAACCTAATATAAGAAAATCGTTTATTATTAATATAAATTTTATATGCTTACCTTAGAGGTAGAACATCTAATTTCTTACAGACATTTCTGTAATTTAAAATACTTCTATGCGTAAGTTTAACTTTCTTTTCTTTCCTACAGAAACTTTGTTCAGTAACAAATGTGCACTTTCCTTTTTCCATTTTTCTTTTTTTTTTTTATAAAACAAACGGAATATTTACTAACAAAGTAACGGCCAATGTGACTGTACTAGGGGTTACAGAAGAATATTGCCCACTACTAAGATGTTTCCATGTGTTCATTCTAGAACCAACTAAGAGGCTTATTGAGTACCAAAAAAAAAACATTTCGTCCATCCTACCAACCCATCCCCTCCCCAATCTCGAGAAAAGTATCGATCAGTAGTATCAGTGGTATTGATTGATCTGTTTGTGAGGTCAAAAAAAAAAAACTTATGAACACTTTCGTTCTTAAATTATGTGTGTGTGTGGGGGGGCTGTCTTTTCTTTTCATATAATTGATATTTAGAATTTATTATTTCACTCTTATTAAATCATACAGTTATACTAAAAATGTATTACAGTAATACAATAACATCTTTTGATTCATACTTAAGAGAACTGTAACATTTTATGTAACGTAAAAATATAGATTAAACATTTTTTTTAAAGGAATACATAGCAAAGTACAAACCCACTACCTCCCCATTCCGCAGAAATTTTTCCAGCCCTTTTTGAGGAACATTTCATGGTTGATTTTCGTGTTTATGATATGAATTATGTGAACGACCCCTAAATATTCATATTGACACATGCTGCAGTTTAATAATGCATCTTAAGAGCTGTATGGGGAATGCGGGAATCTTTGTCAAAGTTTTTCGTTCCCTGTTCAGTCATCGTATGTAAGTCACATATGTATATATGTGTGTGTGTGTGTAAATTGAGTGTGTCGTAGCTCATAGCATTGACTGCTATGGACATCAGAGATACTGTACACTAGTTTAGGCGGCCTTGGTCAGATGTTCTCCACGGGGGGGGGGGGAAGTGGGGATGTAGTGGGGCGTGCTCACAGACGTGATTTCCCCTGACCCTTGAATCGAAGTACAATTTGACTAAGTTATAATATTCTATTAAATGTCTCATCAAAGCCTTTCTCAGGCAAAGGCGGGGGAGAGGAAGGGTTTTCCCCTTTTGAGGAATTCCCTTTATTACTGACCAAGATGTAAAAGTGGCTCAGGTGTAGACTATATTAAGGTACTAAGTTAAGTTAAGGATCTTTCTGACATTAGGTATTTTTTTGGAAATGGGCTAGTAATTATTTTTTTAAACAAATTTAGACTAAAAGCTACAGATTTTAAATCCACCTGCCTAGGGGTTATTAGGCAGAATGACTATATATATGTATGTGTGTATATGTGTATGTGTGTGTGTATGTGTGTGTATGTGTGTGTATGTGTGTGTGTATGTGTGTGTGTATGTGTGTGTGTATGTGTGTGTATGTGTGTGTATGTGTGTGTATGTGTGTGTGTGTGTGTGTATGTGTGTGTGTATGTGTGTGTGTGTAACGTGAACAACTTATTGGTCTACTATGGTCATTTTTTTTTTATTTTTCTGTAATATTCAGATACACTAATGATGGGAAATATTTGAGATACATAATCATGAACCCACCCCCCCCCCACTCCCCGACCCGTTACATAGCCAAACACAACATAATCTCTATTACTATATTACCACAAATTACATTCAAATATATGTCTTTTTTTTAGAAGAAGGTTTTATGAATATATAGAAACACAGCACATCTATACACATTACCACAATTACATTTTTAAATATAAGTATACTTTTCTTTTAAAGTTTCATGAATATGAAACTCTACTGTAATCTCTATTACCACATAAACTACATTCAAAGATGGTGTCTTTTCTTTAGAATGTTTCATGAAATTACAGAAACACAAATATAGGCGTACGTATAATTTAAATCGAGGAACTTGAATTTGAAAGGGAAAAAAGTAACTTGATAAAGTAAATATTTCATTTGTATAGCAAAACTCATATATCAATAATAATATGATGACAGGCGCCATTTTATTACTATTTATCAAACGTTTACTCTCAAAATGATATTAAATAGCGAAAAAAAATTTATTGAAAGAAAACTTTGTTAAATGTCTCTAGAAAAAACGAAACAGGTTAATATATTTTATTTTACTGTTTATTATCATAACTGATTATTTCAAACGGGGCTTTCATAGTTGAATGGATTCTTAATCTCAAGGATGTAAGATCAATAGGCCCATAGGGGCTTTCGCGATTTTGGCTGATCCTCACACCTAAGTGGAACGGACTTTTTATGATTGGTCTGTCATGTGTTATTCGTTATTCCTAGAAGGGTGTAGATGCAGTAGACCCCAACTCAGAGCTCAGCCCGGGGGTGGGGTGGGTGGGTATCTGGAGGGGGTGCTGTTAAGGCGAGTCTCAGTTGGTCTATATTATCTACAAACATATATACATATATATATATATAATACTCTCCGTAAGATGGAACAGTCGCCTTGTAAATTCTTGGCTTACACACTTAACAAAAATGCACAGAAAATCAATCGCTCATCATTCAATTCTATCTATATTGGTTATTTTTATCCCACACACACATACATTTTTTTCGTATAAAACAGAGAAGTTGTTCTGTTAAATTTTCTCATCCGTAATGACTGACCAGCTGAGGCCATTGCGCAACTCTCAATGCAACAAACTTTACCTCCCTCTCGACAGCTCTATAAAAACAGTAGGGAAACACCGCCACGCGTGTTAAGTGACCAGTAGTGACCACTCAGCCTTTTGGCCGGTAACAGAGGTGCTCAACTGGATCAAAGGATTAATCGGTCAGCAACATATATGGGAGACTGAATATTAATTAGGGTGTCCTAATGGTCTCTCTGGTACACAGACATTTTTTTACATTTAAAAAACAACTTGGGAACCCAGTGCAAGAGAGTTAGTTACCCTTGACTAAATTACTGCCCTTAACGCGTGAAACTTTTAGTGTTTTACAAAGATTTTTTAAAAAAAAACTGTTTTACATAATACAGCGGTATTTAATTAGACGGGTTGCTTGATAGTGAGAAATTTATTCATTCCAAGGGTCCCAAAAAAAAATTAAGAACATCTTTACGTGCCAGAACTTTGTCTGAGGGAAGATTTTAGCCCATCCTTTAATATTACAGAGTCAAAACGCTTGTTTAATTAATAGTAAAAATATATTATTTTTTAAATTTGTTATTGATTAATCCAGTTGTCTATTGAAGAAATGTGTACACTGTATGAACTATAATCAGTGTTTCTCACATAATTACAACCGCATATCTCTGTATGCTACAAAAACTAAACAATTTTTTTTTAAATCTGAAAAATAAAAGGAGACATCGACTTGTACATTTTTGTCTATTTATCGTAGTTTTTTTTTTTTTCAAAACTATTGTCGTAGTGGGTCACGATGTGCAACAGTTTGATAACCACTGACCTACATCAAACAGTATGTGATCGATTTGGTTGGTATTTTTGTTCAACTGTAAATACAAATAATACAACATAAGACTTTAATAATAGGATGACAGATCAAGAACTTATTTCTAAAAAAAATCTCATTGGTGGAGAGTGTGAAATGTAAGGCCCTAGACAAAGGTCCTTATTAGTATTTTGAGGACCCTGGTTTAAAACGCTATTAATGTAACCGCTAATTGAATCTTGGGACCCCCCCCCCCAATGATATACTAGACCTACTCTTATACTGACCCGTGGCCCATACATATACTGGCATTATCTTTCCTTGTAGTGCATCTAACTATTAGCTTCAAGAGACCCCCCCCCCCTTTTTTTCCTTTTATAAACAAAGACCCGGGAAGCTGTTTAGTCTGTTTAGTTTGCTATTTAGTCTGTTTAGTCTGTTTAGTCTACTTAGTCTGCTTAGTCTGTTTAGTCTGTTTAGTCTGTTTATCCGTAAAGAGCCCTAGGAATTTAAATCATACACAGAAAGCGTACGGCTATTCAAAAATAACTTGAAAAACAAATGCCACCAATTAGCATAAATACAAACTTCGGGATAGTCAATTTGAATTAACGATACGCTTTCTACACAATTTATATAGTAAGCAAAGGTTTTGTTGACGTGCAAATATTAAAACCTGAAAAATATGGAGCAAACGAAATGAAAAAGTGGATCATGTTATTGTTTTAATGATGGTGCGATGTTGGTTATCTTTTTATTTGTTATTTTGAAACGGAATAGAATATCTATTTGGGTTCTGCGTCAAATTGAAAGTAAAGAGCTAATGCAAGTTTAAAATCGTCAAACTTAATAGTAATAAAAATCATGAAAAAATCGGATATGTCTGAAACCAAAAATAACCCAGCTTACTGATCAAACATAATGGAAAATAACTCTATGCAAAGGTTATGCGAGGGTACACCTAAGTATATTATATAATGATTATTGGATGACTATGCAAAAGAGGAAGAAGTATGACATCCCAGGATTCTAATCGGGCTGAAGAGGCAAAGATGAAAAAAAAAAGAATGTAAAGAAATTATTAAAAAAACACTAACAACAAAAATATATATTTTGATATTGGCTGTTGTGAGTTATAATAGAAATGTGAAAATGGTTTTAATGTTGCAGTACGATGCAGTAACATTTATAGATCGTATTTTCTTTTGTTGACTTAAATATACAATTGTATATCTCAATTTGTCAATAAACTAGCTAATACATGTACACGATAGTCACATGTCCAGAAAGTTGAGTGGTTGGGGGTGGGGACTAAGGGGGCATCATACTACCACTTTGTTTGGTATTATAGGCTATTCCCCCCGCCCTTCAAGCTTCACTTTGTATCCCAAGACATTATTGCATTTGCATTCCAGATGTTCTGAGGTTATTAATGCATAATCACGTTTTTAAGTTTTTACAGACGACTGCGGTAAGGTGTGTATTGTTTATGGAAGAGCGGAAGGGGGATGATTAGAAGTTTATATGGAAAAAGGTAATTAAATTCAGGAAAAAACATCAAGGCTTTTTGAGGTGAAATCTCTTCGATTCAAAACCATAATGACAAATATTATTATTGTTTTTTGGGGGTTCTTTATTAATCAACACAAGGTGTGATATCAATGAAAATTTAATGCGAATGTTTAAGATATTAAATGACAATGTCTGTTTTTTTAACTATTTTAACAATAACAATTATCGGTATGTTTTGGTTGTATCTAATAATCAGCGTCGTATTTATTTAAACAGCAAAAAGCAGAAAAATTTAATATTTTAAAAACATTTCAACTACAAGAAGTGAATTGTCTGAAGTCTATCATTGCAACTTTATAATATACATTTAATTACCTTTAGAAAAAATAATTCCCATTCCAAGGAATGAGACCTGGTGTACTTTTATTTTAAATTATTATTAAGATTGCAAAACATTTGTCTTATATATAGTATGACTTCTAATTTGATGTTTTTTACTAATATAATATTCTTTATGTTTTGGACTTTCTAATATATATATATAGATGTTGAACGATTGAGAAATATTAATTTGTGACCTTTCCAATTGTGTGATGTTTATATTTTTATATCATACCATACACATTCCTTTATAATATTTACTGTTTACACAAGTAAATATTATTTATCTTGTATTCTTTTTGTCTATTTTTTGGAATGGGCCTTTTT